>JARHVA010000632.1:4457500-4898905 GCA_037957365.1 Torreya grandis | reverse complement strand
ACACACACATATCATGCTACCTAGTGAGGTGTATTATTCTCATTCTCTCTCTCTCTCTCTCTCTCTCTCTCTCTCTCTCCTCTCTCTCTCTCTCTCTCTCTCTCTCTCTCTCTCTCTCTCTCTCTCTCTCTCCTCTCTCTCTCTCCTCCTCTCTCTCTCTCTCATTTATTTACTCAATTTTTTCTTTGATTTTGATATCTCTTAAGTAAGGACTGACTCTATGCATGTTTCATGTGTATGACACATCATGGATCATTCTTCACATACTCATATCCAAGTTGAAGGGATTCACCTCTTAGGTAAGTCCAGGTATGCTTTTTTCCTTTATCCTAGTCATTTCACTTTGCTACATTTCTAGAATAAAAGGAAGACAAATGTAGTTAAAGGAATATTTGATATAATATGGACTTATGTCCCTAAATTGGATGGGAGATAATATTTGAAAATGAATAGTTTTTGGGATCTACGCAAGTTGCACATGAAGAGTATGGTAATAATTTGGATATATTCCCCATTTATTAGACTAGAGAGAATTTAAAATCATAAAATTTTGAATAATATAGGTATGTTATTGATATTTGTTTTTTAGTTGGACTATAGATAAGTCCAAATTATTTGAAATAGTCCCTATCATCTAAAATGTTAATTTAGTGCCCTGTGTGTTCCTTAAGACTACCCATTCCTATATTATTTGTAAACCTAAATTAGGTCCTATTTAGAAACTTATCTTGATTTTATATGGGCCACACACATGCCTAGTCATGTCAAACTTAGTATCATACCCTCCATTAGACATCTATGCCCATAGTACCTTGGGTTTTTTTATCTGGACATTAGCGCCATACTTTAGAAACTAACACCTCATGCTAGTATCCCAGTTCAACATTATTTTTCTTTCCCTCTTTTGACTCCCAATATATATATATTTCCAGTCATAAAGACACCTAGGGTTGGCCTAGATCTATTTAAAACCATGCACAAGAACTAGATCTACACACACACACACACACACACACACACACACACACATACACACACGAATTTTTATACCTTTATTCAATAGATGTAAATTAGATTCAAACACACACAAATAAGCTTAGAAAAAATTGTGCATAATCAAATTTATTTATCCCTATTCTATTCTACTTATAAATATAATCACTTACAACCATCTTAATCTTATAATACATAGTTTTTAAGTCTCAAGCCTCACTCAAATCACTCAAACTAGAATTTATAATATCTTCACACTTGAACTTGCACTAGCACTTAGGTGGGGAGAATTACATTGAGCTTGATCCCTCCTTAGAGTATTGGCATGTAGACAACTCTCATTATAGTAATGTGTTAAGGATGTCCAACCTACCTAGCTAACATCACACTTTTTTTTATCTATGCCAATTAAATACCATAACCACATGGAATTCTAGGTTTTTAATATAAAATGAGTCAAAATAGGTCACAAATAGAAAAGTAGGGTTTGTTCACATAAGAACAAACTTAGGAGACTCAGACACAACTACTCCTTAGAAGTATAGATCATTTACTACATAGAAGATGTTAATAACAAAAATAGACACTAGTACCATAATGTTACTATCCAAGGTAAAAAAAATTTATCTAAGAGGGTTTATATCACTTGGATCCTATTTTTGACACTCAGACCAATTATTTATACCAGTTTTCAACTTCTAAATCCTTTATTTTAGTCAATTTACAACTAAGTAGTTATTTGTGTCATTAATTTATATTTTTATAAATATAATATTAGTTTAATTTTTACAAAAAATAGTGGTTGTATTTATTGTATATTTTATACCCTAATTCTATTATACCCATACCCCTTTAACAAACTAGAGCTTAAACTTCATAACTCTTAAAAGTTAAATAATTGTGTTAGGATTTTATTTATATGAATAAGGGGAAATAATAAATTAGAAATTAAATATTAATAAAAAATAAATATAAATTCCTAATAAATAATTATGAAACCTGAATAGATAAAGCCATAGGTTTTGTTGCACTCAAAACATAAATTGGGTTCACTAAAAAGTTTTATTTATTTTTGGAAATTAAGTGATCTAAATAACATTGAACTATTGAAATTTATATTTTATAAGATAGGGAATGAACCATACAAACATAAACACTAAATAAAAATTTATTTCACTTACTAAATTTATAAATAATAAATAAAATAAGGGAGATAAGTAATATATATAATTTCATGATATGTACTACTCATTTCTTATGTAAAGTGCTCAAAATATTTCTATAGTAGATTTTTCATCATTCAAATTTGGAAAAAAAATATCAAAATCACTTTGGAAATTATTTACAAATCCAAAAAACATGAAATAAAAAATATTCTACATCATATTATGAAACTTTACAACTTGATTTTGCTAGTTTGTTCCACCACATATCACTATGCTCAACTTTCTGATATAATTTCTTATCCTATATATTGTGCACAGATTCTATTTTTGATTATATTTTTATTTAAACCCTGAATTCACTTTTTACACAATAAAGACTTGTAAAAATGGGTAATAAATATGGGAATGATAACCACAACCACTTATCATTAAGTACATGCATGCTTCATAAATTTTAATACTATGAATAGGGATCAGTTGAGAGGATCCTCCTATAATAATTAATAAAAATACATAAAATAATAGGAATTAGTAGCATGAATTAAATATGATAGAACACTTGAAGAGATTTAATTGATCACAACCCACTTCGAGGTGACAACCTCCTTTGACCAAGCTCAATATAATAATTTTTTGGATGCCTTCATTGACCTCAACACTAATATATGAAATGTAATCTAAGCAACTACTACTTCCCATGAATGTGGGATAAAAAAATGATCATGGGATGACTTAAAAAGCTTATGCATCCATATAAATTACTAAACTAACAAAGTGAAGATAATATATATCATGGGTTTATAATATCCCCTCCCTCTTAAAAAATACTTTATACTCAAAGCTTCAGATATGAAAATTATTGTTGAATCTAAAATAGTGGTTCTCATGTTGCATCCACTGGTTACATTTTGTGCCACTAGATTAAAACCTTGGTGATAGAGTGGGAGAAAATTTGGAATGTGCACCTATCCAAGATTACCTTTGGCTCAAGAAGAATGGATCCTTCATTATCAAGTTCTAGTAAAAAAGTTTGCACTCTGATGATTATGCCAGGAACTTTCTTCAAACAAGAGACATGAAATATTAGGTGAACTCAAGAAGGTGGAAGCTCCAAATTATAAGCAATCAAACTAATCTTTTGAAGAACATTATAGAGACCCTAAAACTTGGGATCTAGCTTATGAAACCCTTTGAGTTTTAGGGAGGATTGTTTATAGGGTTGTAATAAAATTAAAACCATATCACCTACTTGAAAAGTGAACTTAAAATGGTGCTAATTTTCCTATTGCTTCATTTAATTTTGTGCCATATAAAGATTGTCCTACAAGGTACTAAGGATTTGATCTTAGGTTCAAATAATCATGTCAACTGTTTAAACTAATGAACTATTGGGGGTGTACAAAAGAAGCAATGGTGGTGCTTGACTATACACTTCTTCATATGGATTCATTTTTTAAAGTGTGGTAGGAGGTATTATACCACCATTTAGTGAGAGGGAGCCACTTTTCCCACTAATGTTTTTGTTCTGAGGTGAATTAATGAAGGAAAGTTTCCAAGAATTTGTTGACAATTTTGATCTAGCCATCTGTTTGTGGATGATACCTAGAACTCATCTTTAGTTGGGTATCGATGTATTGAAATAGTTCTATCCAAATATGGTTGGTGAAGGTTGCATCATGATCTAAGATAATGGATAAATTAATGCCTTGAAGATGGAAAATTTTGTCCAAGAAAAGTTGTTTAACTATGGAGGTAGTATAGAAATGGCTGAAGGCGTAAAAATGATTATATTTGGAGGAGCAATCAACCACAACCAAGATCACAATTTTTCATCTAGATTTAGGGAGCCCCTTAATGAAATTCATAGAAATATCATTCCAAATATTTTTAGGGATGGGCAAGGTTTTGAACAACCTAGGGATGAGTGTTGTTTCACCCTTGTTGCATTGGTAGGTATCACATTTAACTACCATTTGTTGAATTACCTTTTTCATTCCCTTAAAAAAGAATTTGCATCATGCCCAACCATAAGTTTTGAGAAACCATGAGTTACCTATAGATGGAGAAGCATGAATTTCATAAAATATATGCTGCTAAAGATTTATGCTTTAGGAAAGCACCAGACGACCTTTGTACCATAAAGAATCACCATCCTAGGAATAATGTGGTACAATTGAGGGGTTAGTGGCAAACTTTTGAATGATTTGAGATAATGTAGATTAATTGACATACCTTTATTATACATCATCCTACTAATTTGGAATAGGCATAAAAATAGCTAAAAGGCAATCTTGTTCTATAAATGTATGAGATAGAACATCAACCAAAATATTGTAATTACCCTTCTTGTAAGTGATCTCATAGTCATAACCCTTGAGTTTACTAACCCATTTATATTGTGATGGGATAGATACCTATTGTTATAATAAATATTTTAGACTGTAGTGAGTAGTTCTGATGTAAAAATGATCTCCCAATAGGTATAGCTACCACTTTTTTACTACATGTAAAATTGACATCATTTCCTTCTCATAAGTAGAGAGCACTAAATTATTACTAGAAAAGTCTTTGCTAGTGAATGAAATGGGGAATAATTCTTCAAGGATAATATAACCAAGTCCATTACTGCAATCATCACTCTTGATAGTGAAGGTCTTGGCAAAATTTGGCATAGTTAGAATAGGTATAGTACACATAGCTTATTTCAATACTTTAAATTCACGCTCAGTAGCTTGTGTCTAAGTAAAAGAATCATTTTTCAACATAGATTTCAATAGAGATGGAATCTTTCTGTAATCCTTGGCAAACTTGTGATAGTTTCTAGTCCACCCCAAAAAACCATGAAGGCTCTTGAGTGTTTGAGGATGTGGCCAATTTGTCATGGTAGCTATTTTTTTAAGATCCAATCAAACCCTTTAGGCTAAAAAAATGCCCAAGATACTCCACTTTGTCCTAGCCAAAAGAACTAGAATATTTTGCACAAAGATGATGGTAAAAGAGAAGTTGCAATGTGATATCTAGATGTTAGAGATATTTAAACCATGTTTTTCTATAGATGAGGATATCATCGAAGAAGACCAAAATGAATTTACATAGGTAGGGATAAAATATTTTATTCATCAATGCCTAGAATGTTGAAGGAGCATTAGTGAGGTTGACATGACCAGAAACTCATAGTGTCCATTATGTGTGTGAAAATATTTCTTAAGGATATCATCCTTATGAAGTTAGATCTAGTGATATCTAGAGTGGAGATCCAATGTAGAGAAAAAATGAGAAACATGAAGCTCATCAAGAAGCCCATAAATTACAGGGATCAAGAGCTTATCCTTAATTTTGAGGTGATTAAGTGCATGGAAATCAATGCAGAGGTGCCATGACACATATTTTTTATATAAAAGGAAAACTAGGGAATAATATGGGTCGGTATTGAGGTGAATAATTCCTTACTTTAGTAAGTCTTAAATGAGTATCTTGATCTTGGTATTTTACTAAAATGGGTAATGATAAGGCCTGATGTTGGGAGAAATTCCTATAGGAAGGAACTAAATATGGTGACCTTCTCGATATGAAGGTGGTAATCCCATTGGTTTGGCAAAGACACGTGCATACCTCTTTAGAATGGTTTGTAGATTAGGAGTAGTGGAGACTGTTGATGGTTGCATTTGAATGTAATGGAGTTGGGCAATTATTTTTTATGAATTCTTCTTAAGAATATTTTCCATGGAATGTGAAGTTATGATGCTGAGAGATCTTGGTTCTAAGCCTTTCAATGTGTGTTTTTTCTCATTATCTAAAAATTACATCCAAAGTTTAACAAAATTTGATAACATGGTTCCAAGTGTGTATAACCACTAGGCTCCCAAAATAACATCACATCCACCTAAGGGAAATGCAAACATGTTGGAGTGCAAGTTCTAATATCCAATAGAGATACACATATTGTGACACTTCCCTTTACAAGGTAATGTGCCCCCATTAGTAATCATGAATTTAAAGTTAGAACAAGGATGGATAAAATAATCAACCTATTTGGAAATACGAGGGTTAATGAAGTTATGAGTGTTACCAAATCAATGATTATTTTGAGAGGGACCTTATTGAAGTAACCTTTAACCTACATGGTTTATGGGGTAGTGATTCTTGCCAAGGCATAGAGAGATATCTCTAGTTGGTCTTCCTAAGAAATAAGTTCCATAATCAGTTGAGTTATTTTGGATCATCTATTATATCTTGAACATCTTCCAAATATTTAGTTTTAGGTGGAGAGTCCACATCTAATAGGTAGATCTTTTGCTTGACACATCAATGTCCCTGAGTGAATTTATTATCATAGTTATAACATAGTCCTTTTTATCTATGGGCTTGCATCTCTACTTTGGTCAAAGGCTTGATAGGAGTGGTTCTAGGGGATAACATTGTTTAAAATCATTTTGGAACTATATTTTTTAATAGAGAAAAATTGGATTTGAATCACTATTGAGTTATGATCTTGTCCTTTAAAAATTATCTAACCCTAAGGCTTCCATCATCATCCTGGGCTAGAAAATTTTGACCTCAGACCATATTACATCCTTTAATCCACTAATAAAGCAAATCCTAAATAACTGATAAGACAATCCCTCTATGTGATTGGACAATTTTTCAAATTCTATTTGATATTTTCTCATGGTTCCTATTTGGAAGAGTTTAGTGAGTGCTCTAGTGAAGTCATCAAAAGTAGTAGGTATAAACTATTGAAAAATAAGGGTACAAAAATCAATCTATATGGGTTCATCATGAGCCTTAGTATACCAATGATACCATTTAAGGGCTTCAATTTCCATGTGAAAGGATGCAAGTGGGACCTTATTGGTATCAAAATTACTATGCAAACTAAAATATTATTCTTCCTAATAGATCCATCTAGTTGGATCTACACCATTGAATCTAGAAAAATTAAGCTTTAACCCATGATAATTATTAGAAGAAAAAACCCAATGTCTAAAGAAGACTCTAGATGTCATTTTTTGTTTATGGTGGTATGTAAATAATGAGGTTAAGAATTTATTCATCAAGATCTTCGATGTGGCTCTTGAGGGTAGCGATTTCATCCTCCATATTTTTTGCTCTTGTTCAGGTTACTACCATGACCCGAATAATATATTTTTTTCAATGGATAGGAAAACTAGATTTAAGACACATTTAGTAAGGAAAATTTTGAATTTAGGTGAAAATGGAAGAGGTAAAGGGGATTTTAATAAAAAAAATCATAGTGGGAGTATGATTGACAAAGGCGAGGGAAATTTTAGGAATGAAAATGGAAAAAAGTAAAAATTGTCAAAGAGGGACAAATGAGTAGAGAGAGATGATGAACACAGTGGAAAAATTGTGAGGCAAATGGACAAAAATAGAGGTTATGGCAAACCCCCAAAAAGGGAAAATTGATAGTTATAGGAATTAGGTGTGGAATTGGGATATGGGACCTCAAGGAAGAAAATGTAGGGAATGGAATTTTAGGTGTCTGAATAAATTTTGAGGATCAATGGGACTATAGATGGAGAGATATTGTAAAAAAACAAAAAAATATGTCAGTAAATCCTCTGAGAGTACTGATACTCTAAAGATTGTTTGTAGATTCTAGTTTTTATCAAATATTTGCTTACAAGTCCTATGATAGTTTGTGGATACTCTACTGATTGATTTTTTTTAGTCCATTGGAAATATATTGAAATTGAAAAAAATGGGCCCCAAGTTTCAATGGCTACCTAAGCATTTTGAAAATATCACTCTGGCCACCAATTCCATCTAAGCGAGTACCACTCTCCAAAAATGTTTTGTACATGGATTTACCTCTAAGTGATATCTCTTGGTTTTCCTCATAGATGGAAACTACTCAATCAGGAAGGGGCCATTGCTCATTTTGATGGTAGGTTCTCTCAATAGGCTAGCTACTTTAGGGTTCTTATGGTACTCCTCATAATGAATTTTAGGGTTTTCATCCAAGCACTTCCCATAATTAAGTGGTTAGGCTTTTACCCTCATCTAAAATAGATTATAAAAAATTACTTTAGATGAGTTATGAAATAAAATAGAGTTAATATTTTCTAAATAATTACTAAAATGAAGCATGCAACATAATAAAGTTAAGACTTTTTGAAAATAAAAAAAATTCCCTAGAAAGAGCTCTAATACTAGATGAGAGGATCCTCCTGAAATAATTAATAAAAATGCACAAAATAATAAGAATTAGTAGCATGAATTAAATATGATATAACTCTTGAAAATATTGAATTGATCGTAGGCCACTTTGATGGGACAACCTCCTTTGAGAAAGCTCAATACAATAATTTTTTGAATGCCTTCATTTGCCTCAAAACTTACTTATATATGAATTATAATCTAAGAAAATACTACTTCCTAGGAATGTGGGATAAAACAAAATGCTCAAGGGATGACTTACAATGCATATGCATCCATAATAGCTACTAAACTAACAAAGTGAAGAGAAGATATATCACAAGTTCATAACATCGACCCACATTTAGTTCTCCCATATAGGCATGTGTGTGTTCAATCATGATCTAGTAGAATTTAATACAATGTTTTGGATTTTGATAGCTGAAAACATCCAAAGTTGACCTTGAATTTATATTCATAGTTATATTATAACATTTCATATTTGAATAATTTTTAGATGTATATATTTTTATGGTGATGTCATAAGGATGGTAAAATAGATATATCACTGTGTATGCAAAATAGTGACTAAGTTAGCCCATATCCTAATACCTTAACCTTTATGTGTATTTATATTTGACTCTTTGATATTTCCCCACATAGCCTAAATTTGATCTTTTAGTGGGTCAATAATCATTATGGGCTCTTGGATGCTAATAGAAAAGGTGGAGACATCTAATAATCATAAATATCTAACTATTTTTCATACCATATAGAGAGAAAATGAAGTATATACACTACAAAAATTTTATTCTTAGAATTATATAGTGTTATATCAAAGACTATGGAGATCTTGAAAATGGATGGTAGAAAATTTAGCATGCCAAATCAATATGTAGATAAATAGATAGGGGAGAGTATGTGAAAAAGTCATGTAGGTCAAATATATGTAAAAAATTATGTTTTCAAGTGTCTAATATCAAATTTATGTTTGTACATTCATCTAAAAAAAAATATTTAATTCAATATAATACTCACATGATTTTTAATCAATGCCTTCAATAATATCTTACATTTCCATAAATCAAAGAAACTTTTTTCATTACTTTGGGGTTTATATTTATTATGGTATAATTTGGCACTCATATTGTTATGAACACAATAACATTATATAAATTTATAACATCTATTTTTTTCTCGATGTTTGATATTTAAGTTGAATTTTCTTAGAATTTTTTCAACAATCAAATTATTATTTTTTAATATTTTTAATCTTTCCTAGATTTCAAATTATTTATATTCATAACTTAGTGTCAAAATTTTATCTTCATAATTTATATTTGATTATCAAATGGTCTACAATAGTTTTAAAAATGTGTTGATCTTGTTTTTTCATTACATTTATGAGTTTAAAATTTTTGAAACTTTAACAATAGAATTTAGAATGAAGTTATTGTAAATTTACTACATTTATAAATGATGTAGTTTGATAGATTGTAAAAATATTTTTGTGTGTAAATGGTCCATTAATAGTAATTGTCGCCATCATAATTTATACACATGTACATGTGTTTATATACATGAATTTATGTGTATATATCATTCAATAAAAAATGATTTTTAAATAATTAATTCTTTTATATATATAAAAGTAAACCCACCTTTGATTTGTGAAATACATCATGGGGCATAATAGTAGGTTTGATTTTCTAGATTAAATAACAAGGAAGTAGTCAAGTGACCAACTATCTTGACCAAAACAAGACCCACTCGACAAGACAAAAAGACCCAAAAATAACATAAAGAGAAGAGGGAACACTAATGAATCCAAAAACATCAAACAAAAATAAGATGTAGACAAGAGCTCACAAAGGCGCTAAAGAATACTCTTGTAAGCCTTCCCTCAAGTCCTCATGTTAGTAACCTCTTAGCTCTCAGATTTGATACCTTTAGAACCAAATGGAAAGAATTCTTCTTATGTAAGGAGAGTAGATCCAATCATTCTAGATATTCTCTTAGTGGATCCTAAGTTCTTGACTTCTTCCCAATAAAATAATAGTGTATCTATTGACCATTTTGTTCTTATAGGCCAAAATTGGTCTCCTTCTTTCCCTATTGTTTTGAGCCAGTTCAAATTTGGTTGCACACATTTTTTGGCAGATGATGAACTAGTTCAAAGAATGCAAGGTTTCTTACAAAGCTTCTTCAGACCATTGAACTGATGAACCATTAAACCATTCGATCAGTTGTTTCACTCAGTTAGTTCAATCAGTTAGTTCACTCAATTGGTTCAATGTTTTGGTTCAATTAGTCAGTTCAAGTGATTGGTTCAGATGGTTTGGTTCAATGACTTAGTTCAAAGAGTTGGTTTAATGAATCTTTTAAAGTAGTTGGTTCAAGAGGTCAATTGAATGAGCAGAGCATAGTATTAAACCATTGAACTATTGAACCATTGTTAGTTCAAGTAGTTGGTTCAATTTTTTGGTTCAAGTAGTATGGTTAGATCAAATGGTTTAATCAAGTGGTTTAATTGGTCAATTTGAAGGAACATGACTCCTTGTAGGACATAGTGATGAACCATTAAAATGTTGAACCATTGAGCTCTGAAAAAGGGTTTAGGTTTAGGTTCAATAAGAAGGTTCAAGAGTCTCTTCCAAAGGAAAAGGACAAGTTGCCTTGTGGAGGGTAGTTCTGAACCCAAAATTTCCCTTGCAGAGGGTAGGGAACCCTTGCAGAGGAATCAAAAGGGTGAGTTTTCCTTCAAAAATGCTAAGGCAAAAGATAAGACAAGGTTGACTTTCTTCAAACAAAATGTTTGAAGGAATTTCTTCAGACATTTTATCTAAATAAATTCACAAGGCAAGTCACTAAACAAAATAATATACTTCAAGAAAAATCCCATGGAAATTGGTAGAGTGAACAAGATGAATTCTTTCAGACAAAAAGTCTGAAGGAATTCCTTCAAACTTTTGTCCAAAGGAATTTGCTCAAAAGAAAGGGCAGATCATTGAAAGGAAGAGACCACTGAGAAGTGAGCCCAAAGATCCAAAGAATTAGTAGAAGATATCCCCTAAGGGCCAAAGGAGCCAGAAAAGACAAAGAGTAGAAACAGACCAAACAATCCAAGTGGTAAGGGAAGGTGTCAACTCAAGGAGTTACACTAGTGGTTGACACATTATCTACGAAGTGGTCATCAAGGAGTGCAAATAAACAAATAGCATGACCCATTTTATTCACTTTGCATTGATGGGAAGACAAATCATGTGAGCACCTTAAAGGAGCAGTCTTGTTTGTAGATAAATGATAGCCCATAATTTCACATATGATATTTAATATATCTTAAATGCCTAAAGTCAAAATAGGAGCTGACACAACATTATCTATTAAGTGGCTTCCTCTTCCCAATGCTTGAAATGCACATGGGCCACTTGTAAAAAGGTTCTAAGAGGCCTACTTCTTCCTCTATATATTTTAACTTCTCATTTCAGAAGAAATCTCTTGGCTTACAAGGCGGAGCTCTGCCGGATTTTACCTTGAATCAAGACATGGCTTTTTTTTCCTCCATTTGAGGTTACACTTTTGCATGTCTATGGATTTGTTTTGTGTTAAGTCATTTTCCTTCATGATTTCATAGAATGATTCTAGCATGTCTAGTGTATTGTGAGTTCTTCTTTTGCAGGTTAGTTGGAAGTGTCCATAGCAGAGTATAGGCATATGTGAATAGGCTACCATAGTGTGTCTTAGAACACCTCTGGTAGTTCTTCCTCCCTGTATCTCTAGAGGACCCCTATCTCATTGATGTAGAAGAGTTTCTCATATCAAATGAAGTGTATGCCAGTGTGTTCTTGGTGGAAAGTGTAGGCTCAAGCTAAGTAGATCAAACCATATTTGGTGTATCACTTTTTAGTTTAGGTTCTATTTTTAGTAATCTTTCTCTCTTTTCACCCCCCCATTATTAGCAATAGAAAATCCAGGACCACAGAGATACATCAAATGGAGCTAGCCCTTATCTAGAGATTCTCCCCCAAGTTTTTCCATACCCACAGCAAGAGGGGAGTTTCCATTGTGATGCTTGGAAGATAGGAGATCATCACCCTATCAAGGGTGCAATCCACAGTGTCAATAGTTTTTGGCATGCCTGATGGGACCACATTTTAACACTCAAAAAATTTCTAGACTTGGTGTTGGTCCTATTACAATAGAATGAACCATTAATATAGCATTTGACCTTTAATCAAGTGATTATGGGACAAGTTTTGTCCAAAAAGTTGAAGAATTTTGGTGTGTTCTTCAACCAACCATCCTTTGGAGGCTTTTTCATCAACACCAATGGCAACTCTAAGTTAAATCAATTGGTTAAGAAGTCTTGGTGCCATCAAGAGATCATATTTTGGTATGTATAATTCCATTGCTCAAAACCATGGACCTTTTTTTCCTTCATATAGTTTTGATCAAGCTCAAGTTGTTCATGAAATCACCTCATGCAACAACGATGCATACGATTATGAGTTTTGCCCTTTACAGGTTGGTGAAACATTTTAGGCTTTGACTCTTCCTCCTCAGTTTGAGCAAATCCTTGGCCAGCCTAGATATGATCCTTACCAACCTTGTTTTGATCCTTATCAGGTCCAATATGACCAGTCTCATCCCTATCATGAGCTATATCAGTCTTATGTCTAGTCTTCTCAGTGTGTCACTTCCCCTACTAAACCTAATCTTTTTGCCAATAAACCCATTTCCACCTTTAAACAAGAACTACTGGGATATGAAAAGTATGTAGTAAAGCTTGACACTAGAAGGGGATGTGGCCAAGAAATCCCTAATCATGTCATCAATCAAGTGAGAAATGCACTAGATCTGGTTAAGAGTGAATGAACTCCCATTGAAAGAGATAATTGACAAAGGCTTATAAATGAGAGGTAGCCTTTATGAGTGGTTTGATTACATCTTTGGAAGGGAGGTTGAGTATTCATGAGAGGCAACCTTACCAAGTTTATCAAATTGTATACCCACTACCCCAAGTTTCATATCAGCCATATGCAGTTCCTGCTCATAAGCCAAGTCAAGCTTATCTAAGTCCTTTCCCTAATCATGTTGAGAAGAGTCCTAAAATAGTAAATCTTGTTTTTAAGGCCAATCTTGATAAGTAGATTGAATTGGCAAATCTTCAAATGTAGTAGTCTATTTTGGTAGCAAGGGAAGTGGAATCTAAACCCTCACTACCCTCTCACATTATAGCCCCATCACCCCAAATGGAGATGTCCAGTCCTAATATCATGAGCTGGAATAAACTAGTTGAGTCATGGAATAATGAGGAGAAAGACATTGTCTAAGAGTGTGAGGTACAAAATGAGGCTAGTCCTTTGAAAGTCCCTCCCACCCTTCCTCAAGAAGCTTCTTGTATTCCATGGCAGCTTTCATGCACTCCCCATTTCCATGATGATTCTTCTGAGCTCCAAGAAAGAATATTTCAAGAAAATCTAGCTATGCAAATTGAGGAATTAGAAGCAAAGGTGAGATTTCTTAGTGAAGGAGAGATGGAGGTTTCAGACATTAGAGAGAAGCCTACGCCAAAAGACACCCCTACTACCAATCCTCAAGTCTCTCAACATGATGTCTAGATTCTAAGTTAGAGGAGTGCCTATCATGAACTAGCTCAGGACCTTGAAGAAGATAAAGCTACTCCAACTCATCATGATGATGCTTGTGACCTCCAAGAAAGGCTCTTCCAAGAAAATATAGCTAGGAAAATTATAGAGTTGGAATCTAGAGTGAGGTTCCTTAGCCAAAGGGTGATGGATAGTTCAAATCAAGTAGAAGATCCTACATTTAAACACACCCCATCGACACCCCTCCAAGAGAGTTATCAAGCCACATCTGATATAGATGAAGTACTGGCCAAATGGAAGGAGGAGAATCATTTGATTCTAGCTCAAGGATTGCCTCTGCTTCCACCTATGTTTAACCTTCAGCTTTCCACTTCATCCCTTCTCAAGGAGGAACTTATTTTGAAAGAGGCAAGTGAAGAAGAAAGGATCCAATTTGTAGCTAATCAAGAAGCTCTCATGGATGTTAATGAGAAAGAAATCATCATGGATGCTCCTTTTGAAGACATCATCAACAATGGAGAAGACATAGGTCATGCATACATGTGGATGTTCCAGCAATATGAATAGGAAAGTAAGCATGGTGAGCTCTCTTCTCCCTTGTTTGATGAACTTCCTTATTGCTTTGATGAGGAGGATGACCATGCCATGGAGCCTAAGTTAGAAGAGGATCAAGAGGATGTATTTGAACAACTAGAGACTCTGATCCTTAAGCAAGAAAAAGAGAAGCCTGTCTATCTTGAGAATAGCTTCAAAGAAGAGAGCCTTGAACAAGAAGGTGATGTTCTGTGGGATGAGAAATCACTCTATGATTCCATTTTAGACATCAAAATAGTTACCCTTCTTCAAGAAATCCATGAAGGAAAAGAATGTGAGTTTGATAGGATCTTTAATAAAGTATAAGGGAATGGGTCAAACCATGATGCATGTCAAAGGAGTTATACATATCAAAGGGCTTATGGTGATGAGCCAATAGCCATCAATTTCTTGGTAAAACATGCCAACATGAAGATCTAGAATTTGACAAGCTTCCATGAACAAGAAGAGTACATATATGTTAGGATCATGTTTGTCTCTGATCCACTCAAATGCAAGCCAATCGAGGTGGAAGGTAAGAGGAGTAGATCACCAAGTCTCCATTCCATTCAGCCACTCATCTGGCACTATAAGTTTCCTTGCCATGAAGGATACTTAAGAAATTTTCCCTTTGAACCAAGAGGGAGGAAAATATACTTGGTTAGCTATACATAGTAGTTTTCTTTTCCTATTTTTCCTAAGTGTTGTTTGCACAAGTAGTGTTTTTAGCCTTGTGTGTGTTTTCCTTTGTGTTTGTGGTAAAAGCTTCATGATTGATTCTTGGATCTATCAGGGTTGTTGCTAACTTTTTAAATTTATGTTTTGACTCTATGCCCAATGGACTTTAAGGTAATTGGCTTCTAAGCATAGCAGGCATGCTTCCCTTGAGAATCACCAAATTGTTGACCATTTTGGTCCTATAGGCCAAAATTGGTCTCCTTCTTTCCCTGTTGTTTTGAGCTAGTTCAGATTTGGCTGCACAATTTTTTTAGAAAATGATGAACCATTTTAAAGATTGCAAGGTTTCTTACAAAGATTCTTTAGACCATTGAACTGATGAACCATTGAACCATTCGATCAGTTGGTTCAATCAGCTGGTTTACTCAGTTAGTTTAATCAGTTGGTTCACTTAATTAGTTCAATGTTTTGGTTCAATTAGTCATTTTAAGAAGTTAGTT
Source organism: Torreya grandis (assembly GCA_037957365.1). NCBI lineage: Eukaryota > Viridiplantae > Streptophyta > Pinopsida > Cupressales > Taxaceae > Torreya > Torreya grandis. The sequence goes on along the minus strand of JARHVA010000632.1, from coordinate 4,883,227 downwards.
CAGATGGTTTGGTTTAATGACTTGGTTTAAAGAGTTGATTTAGTCGAGTTGGTTTAATGAATGGTCTAAATGAATGGTTCAAAGCGGTCAATTGAGTGAGTAGAGCACAATATTAAACCATTAAACTGTTGAACCATTATTGGTTCAAGAAATCAATTTAATTATTTGGTTCAAGTAGTATGCTTCGATCAAATGGTTCAATCAAGTGGTTCAATTGATCAATTTGAAGGAATGTGACTCCTTGCAGGACATAGTGATGAACCATTAAACTACTGAACCATTGAACTCCAAAAAAGGGTTTAGGTTCAGGTTCAATCAAAAGGTTTAAGAGTCTCTTCCAAAGGAAAAGGACAAGTGCCCTTGTAGAGGGTAGGGAACCCTTGTAGAGGAATCAAAAGGGTGAGTTTTCCTTCAAAAATGCTAAGGCAAAAGATAAGATAAGGTTGAATTTCTTCAAAAAAAATGTCTGAAGGAATTCCTTTAGATATTTTGTCTAAAGAAATTCAAAAGGAAAGTCATTAAACAAAAGAATTTCCTTCAAGAAAAATCTCATGGAAAATGGCAGAGCGAACAAGATAAATTCTTTCAGACAAAAAGTTTGAAGGAATTCCTTTAGACTTTTTTCCAACGGAATTTGCCTGAAAGAAAGGGCCAAGCATTAAAAGGAAGAGACCATTGAGAAGGGAGGCCAAAGATTCAAATAATTATTAGAAGATAACCCCTAAGGGCTGAAAGAGATAGAAAAGACAAAGTGTAAAAATTGATAAAATAGTCCAAGTGGCAAGGGAAGGTGTCAACTCAAGGAGTTACTCTAGTGGTTGACACAATATCTACTAAGTGGTCATTAAGGAATGCAAATCGACAAACAATGCAACCCATTTTCTTCACTTTGCATTAATGGGTAGACAAACCATGTGAGCACCTTGAAGGAGTGGTCTTGTTTGCATACAAATGGCATGGTCCATAATTTCACATATGACATTTAATATATCTTAAATGCCTAAAGTCAAAACATGAGCTGACACAACATTATCTATCAAGCAGCTTCCTCTTCCCAATGATCAGAATGCACATGTGCCACTTGTAAAAGGGTGCCAAAAGGCCTCTTTTTTCCTTTATATATTGTAACTTCTCATTTTAGAAGAAATCTCTTGGCTTACAAGGTGGAGCTCTACTGGATTTTACCTTGAATCAAGACATAGCTTCTTTTACCTCCATTTGAGTTTACACTTTTGCATATGTCTATGGCTTTGTTTTGTGTAAAGTTAGTTTCCTTCATGATTTCATAGAATGATTCTAGCATGTCTAGTGTATTATGAGTTCTTATTTTGTGGGTTAGCTAAAAGTGTCCACAACAAAGTATAGGCTACCATAGTGTGTCTCAGAACACCTCTAGTAGTTCTTCCTCCTTGTATCTCTAAAGGACCCCTATCTCACTGATGCAGAATAGTTTCTCATATCAAATGAAGTGTATGCCAATGTGTTCTTGGTGGAAAGTGTAGGCTAAAGCTAAGTAGATTAAACCATTTTTGGTGTATCACCTTTTAGTTTAGGTTTTGTTTTCAACAATCTTTCTCTCTTTTCACCCTCCCCCCATTGTTAGCAATAGAAAATCTAGGACCATAGAGATACATCAAAGGGAGCTAGCCCTTATCTAGAGATTCTCCCCTGAGTTTTTCCATACCCACAACAAGAGGGGAGTTTCCATTGTGATGCTTGGAAGATAGGAGATCATCCTCTTGTCAAGGGTGTAATCCACAGTGTCAATAGTATCTCAAGGGGAAACAAAAATAGAATCATGGCCCACCATGGTATTCATGACCACTATAGGGTAGATGGTCAACCAAATCTATTGATCTATATCATCATCTCTTTGAACTCAAGTGACTTATTATTGACACTGATTTCAAGGGATATCAGTCTCTCTTAAGTTTAACTTATCACTTCCATAGCAGAGTCTACCTAAACTAGGACCATTTTCATGTCTCAAGAAGGGGTGTCTAAAATTGGATCAAGCAAAACCATTATAAGGTCTTCTAACACTGGGACCCTATTGCCACATTCACTATCTCATCAAAATCCCAAGGGTCTATAATTAACCTCTTATTTGGCTTACCAAATTTAGATTTAGTCCCTTCTAAGGCTTAAAAAATTGGAAGATCACTAAAGGGTCTTTCTTAGATTTTTACAAATTGATCTTGAACTAGGAATAAGACACAACACTTTGTTTTTCTTTAGTGTGGCATTTTTGAAAAATAATATAATAAGCATCTAGTGAGAAATAAAAACCTTATTATTACACTAGAAAGATACAACATAATCTTCAAAGGAACATGGTAAGAAAAAAGGAAGACTAGTCATATAAATACCCTTGAAGTGGTTTAGGAGCATAAAATGGTGGGACATAACTAAACTAAATTTGGAATCCAAAGTAAGATAAATCATTACCTATTTTCACACATTAGGCCAAGATTTAGGGAGTTCCATCCATATATAGCTTTTAGTGATTTCTTTCACTTTATCATTAGAATTAAATAACATAGACACCCATTCTTATTTCTTTATAGTATTTCAAATTTTTAACAATAAGACTCATGGCTTCAAGAATGAACTCCTTAGAAACTTCCATCCTCATTCCCCACATCACCACCAATCTATCCTTTTAGACAAAAACAAAATTTATTGAAATCATCAGGTCATTCCCAAAAATTTCAACCATGAATGGGGTAATTCTACCATTTTTTAGGATGCCCTAGACTATGGGATTGTTATTTTTAATTTCATAGCATGATTTAGGATCCACTTTGTTGATGATCAATTTACATTTATCTCCTTCTTAGGAGTAATAATTAGATCTAACATCCTTAGATTTTTTGGTTCCCTATGAATCTTGAAAATAATCTAAAAGAATAGGAGCAAACAATACTATGAGAATTATGACATACACAAGAAAATAGTTCAAAACAAATGATAGAAGAATTGTAGTCAACACTTAATAAAAGTGATCAGTAGGAATAAATGCATAATAAGGGATGTGATCATGATGCAAACAGAAAGGAATATTAGAAATTAAAAATTATATGTGATGATGAATACGTAAGGGCACGATGCCTAAAAGAGAGGCATCACATCATATCATGGCATGGGGATAAGAGGGAATAGTGAAAACACCATGAGGGAGAAATATCATGATAATAAAGGTAAAAAATAATTGAACCAAATCCACAAAAAGAGGATTTTATTCATAATTTAGGATTGATCATGACATATTATCCATAATCAAGTAAAATGGTTAAGATAAAATACACATCACTGGAGAATTCAAAAAATAAAGACACCAAAAAAAAGGTAGGGATGAGAGGACCAAAATAATTAAAAATAAGGTATACCAAAAATAAAAGTAAGGAATCAAACCAAACATCACCTATAAGGAGAAACCTCCAAACTTCTAAAAATGGGACACCCTAAGGTGCCCAATAAGTTAACCAAAGAAAGGGCCAAATAGGAGTTTGGGTAACCAAGAAGGATAATGAAAGCACACATTTAATGAGGAATCAAATGGTTTTCTCTCTAAAAGGGTAATTTAAGTGATCTTATCAATTTACTCCTATATTTTAATAAAATTTTTATTGTGAGAAGGTTGTCTCCCTCATTTATTCTTTTTATTAACATAATCCATCTTGCCCTTACTAGGTGAAAATTTCCTTTGTAGAAACCACAATCCTAGTCTAGTCAAATGATCTCAATCCTCATTTTGTAGTGGTGACTAATTACATTGATTATAATATGGATATATATTATGTGGAACATTTTGGTATTGATATTAACATCAATTAGAGTTTTGAGTTCCACAAACAAGTCTTCTTCATCCATCTTATCTAGTTTCACTAATGTCAAAGAGTTAGGGTTTTTGAGATCCCCTTGGTTACTAAAAAAATTAGGTTTAAAATTTGAAATAAATTTTCCTAATTTATCATATAACATTTATTTTATCCACCATGTATATTTTATACCTCTGAGGGGAAGGTGGTTGATCCTCAACATTGACTCATGGTCACACTTGTGGGTCTAACAAAGGGGAGATTGAACAATTTTCCTTTTTATCATTAGTAAGAAAATAATTTATTTTTATATATTTGGGACTAATCAATCTAGGAATTCCCACATTTTTAATACACCAATAAAGTTCACAAGGTCTTGATAATCTATCTTCTTGAAATACTTGTCTCCATAATCTATCCTTGGACCTTAGTAGGATGGTTTTGGGGATGGGTTTTGAGGTGGAGATTAAAACCTTAATCCTATCCTCCATAAATCTTCTCATAATATTTGTGGTTGGATAAATTTATAATAGTAAACTAAAGGCATCTGTAATCCAAAAAATAATTTCTTCATGTTAGATCTCAAGGGGAAGTTCTGGGAGAGAGATCCAAATAAGGAAATATTCATAGTAATCATCTTTATAATAGTGACTCAGTCTCCTTTTCCAAAGGAAGATGAATTATTTTACCATAATTATAAGTCCTTATTATATAATTATTGAAAAATCATATCTATTGGAAAAATAAATAAGGATATAATTTATGGCCATTAGAGTGATATTCATTGTGTTTCTAGGTCTCCATTTTTCTACTACCCCCTTTCAGAATATTTCAACCGTTGGGATAAACTTGTTGCATATATCTAAAAATGAGTGTTACAACTAATCCTCCACCTTATCCACCATATATTATAGAATTTAAAGGTAGATTCCATCTTCAGGATCAAAAGGAATAACATCATCTTTAGAGCTTTAAAATGTTAATTAATGTTTTTGTTATTTAAATGAAATTTATGGAGATTACATTTTTAAGGCATTTCATTCTAATATTTTAAGAAAATATGATAATTATATCCATATTTAATCAATTATATTTATTAGGTACATATATATATATATATATATATATATATATATATATATATATATTCTAACATATTATTAATATTCACACCTTTGAAATTGTGAACCTAAAATGTGAACTAGATATGTTTTTTCTAGATAAAAAATATTCCATCATGATTATAAAATATATAACTAAAATATCAACTCTTATAATCTTGGAATAAACTATCCTAATCATCATTCACATATTTTTAGTTGTTTTAGGATTTATATATAAAATATGAGACTTTTATTATAGTTATTTATAATAATAATTTTCAACCCTGACTTCTAACCCAAAAAAATGTTCATAACATCAAGTTTAGTCATCAAGCATATCATATATTTCTTACACCAATATCATAAACTATTATAATATATATATATTTTTAAAATTAGTGCTTACCCTATGTGTGTATATATTTGTATAAATATGTATATAAATACATATAAATATATTTAGACACCTAATTTTACTATAGGACCCTTTTACATAACATATTTTTTGTATGTTTTCATGCTTTTGACATTTTTATATATTGACTTATTTCCTATAATTATTCTATCCCGCACTATTATTGATTTGGTCTCTAATCCTTATAAATACATATGATTTAAATATAATAGTTTTATACCCTAAGCCTAATTGAAAACATCTCTATGCTACTACTTGAACCTTATAGTGTAATAATTATTGGGATAGGAAAATTGGTCCCACTAATTCTATGTTGAGAAAAAATGATGGGCTTATTAATCTTATCCTTAAACATTATGTGTGCCCCTTTCCATTTTTTCATTTTTCAACCTCCTTAGTTGTTAATTTTTTTATTTCATTGATTGGACTATGAGTGAATTATGTCATAGAGAATGTTATTTATACGAAGTCACCCTGAGCCATTTATGAAATCATAAAATATAAAAAAGTGAAATTATTAGATAAAAAATAGATATAAGAGTATTGTTCATATAATCCATCATTAATGTTTGATAAATAAATTTCCATATCGATCACTATTTTGGAAATATAGTCATTCATAGTGCATCACCCTATTTTACTTAAAGAATGTCTTAGGTAAATGGCTTGTAGTTGCATCTTCACTTATAGGGAAGTGTATATAAACCCTTATTAAAAAATCCATTCACAAAACATAGACCTAGGTATCTATATGATTCCAACTTGTAGATATGTAGCTACAACTCCTACGATGGTTATCTATCCAATAAATTCATTTTCTATGATTTAATGGAAAGTTAGGTCTAGAAGAAGGAACAAGGAATAATTTATGAAATATTAAATAAGTTCACATGAATTAAATTTAGTGGTGAAGTGACATAAAATATTAAAAAAATAAAGTGAGCATAGGAAAATAATGGTTTAAGTTTACACAAATCGTAGTCAACCCTAGTTAATGATGATCCCACCCAAACTAATAATGATGTTTTTATTGATCCAATCCCTATAAAATTATAAATTTAAGTTTGGCCCATAATTATTTATAGGTCCAAATAGTGTGAATATATATTCAAAATTTTATAAGTCAACAAGGTATCAACATTCTATCATCTTTTCCTTATTTTCATATTCAATTGTCAATTTAACATTTCAAATTTGGCAAGTTTATTGTTTTTATCGAGTAAGACAAATCTAGAATTAATATTTAATATTTGTAAATGGTATATATTTATTTTTTATATTTTTTTCATTAATTGAAAAAAATTAAAAATAAGTATTTTTAATTAACCCCTATTGTATTTAACCACCAGTACCTTTCTTCACAAGGTTTTGTGCTTCTATGTTTTATAAATCTAATTCTAGATCTAGATTTTTTATTACATGCTAGGTAAAAACCTACTTTATATTTTTTATTTATAAAAAATAAATGCATCCACATTATAACTTAGGAAAACCCACATTTATTCACTGATTTTATATCATTTTATCTAAATTTTGGTTAGTTTCTTAATCTAATTAAGATAAAATTTGTTGTAATAATTTATATCATAATGTTTGGTAGTCAAAAATATATCTGAATGTTAAATATTGAAATTTATTTGTAAAAAAAGCTTACTTAATATGAAAATTAAAATATATGATGAGATACTTAGTATTTTCATATCTTGTACTTGATTGAGATAGATGGAAGGTAAAAAGGAAGTCTAGCAACATGGTTGTGAGTCACTCAATGTAGGTTATGTATCTATATGTGTGACCTAATAGTAACATCAACCTCAACTAATTATTTTTCCCACTATGTTCCCATTTGGATGGTTTTATCAATGTATATTTTAGTTCTTTATTTTGGTAAGTGGCATGTGTGAATTTTACCAATTCATCCCTATGTGTGATCCAAATGACTAATCATATGTGTGACACATAAAAAACCATCTCATTCATATAAAAAAATATGTCCTAATTTGAAGTGATAAAACATGAAAAACTTAGTTAGTGTAATGGACTAAGATGACCTCAATCACTCTCTTTGATAATTTACCACTGTATATGCATTTAATATTCCAAAGAGGGAAATCAAATCACATGTCATTATTCCCATTAGTTTGAGTGTGAAATTTTTATCCTTCACTATGAATAAAATAATGATATGGGTTTAAAAATTTAATGATGTTCATGATTTACTTGACTTTTTATGATTCAAACTTAGTGAATGACTAATGATAGGGATTAATTTTTAATTTGGGAAGAATAAAATAATTTGTATCAATGTGAAATACTATATAGATAATTTATAGACTTATGATACATAGAATCCTAAGTTACCTAATAATATTATTTTTGATTTGTATTTATATGCATATATTTGGGTAATTTGTCACACATAAACATGATAGGAAGATTGGCCAAACTAATGGAATGACCTAATTTTGAAATTAGACTATTCTTGAGTAAATTATGAAACTATGAGATTTTATTGATAACATATATACTTTATCAACTCAATTTGATAGTTCTATATGGGATACAAGAATACCATTTTGATGATCTAAAGTTATATAAGGATGATAAATAATTGGTTTGGCATAGATTGGTATAATTAATGTAGTTGGTTTTTGGAAACTTAAAAGCATTGGACCTATAATGAGAATGTGAAGGTGAGAAAATGGTGAATAAGAGGCATATACATGTGAAAAATTAAATTATAATTAAGGTAGTTAATATTTGAAATTTCTAACTATCCAATACAATATTTAAATATCTATAAATTCTCTAGTTTTATTATTATATTTAAATGTAATACAAATACTAGGGTAAAATGAAAAATATAGTTGATCATGTATAATAGATTTTATATTTGGGAGAAGGCTACAAATGTAAAACATTCTCCATGAAAAATTATAATGAATATGTAGTAGTCAATGTCCATACATTAAAATTTGAAATCTCAACTATAATTTAAATTTAGAATGTTTTAAGAGCAATGGAGTAACCTTGTATGAGCACAAACCATGTTTCCTTATAAATTTATTGGATATTATGTTTCCTTGTTGAAGAATTGGATAATTATTCCACATATTTATTCATTTGATAATTTTTGGTGATTCAATACCAATTTTTTATAACTACATAAGCCCATAATTTGTGTAAAAAAAATTTATCCAACCCTCATAAATATAAAGTAGTGTTAATACTAGTGCGCATCATTAAAACTCAATTTGACTTACTCAGATAACTATTCTAGCTCTGATTTTGATCCCCAATATGGTAAGGGTACAAAAAAATAATGGTCTCACTATGATTAATTCTAATTTAATTAAGCATCACTAAAATCTAATGTGCATTACCTCAAAGAAATAAGAATCAATTATATACAAGAGAAAAGCTAAATAACCTACAAATCAATCCTAGATTGGAGAAGATAAATCACACTTACACTTTTACTTGTTGGTATATTTATACAATCAGGTTCTAGACTAAGATGGATCCAATAGACATAATCAAGAGGTCCCTTATCAAAATAATATCACTAGAAATGGTTCAAAATTCTCTAGTCAAGCAACATGAAGTGATAACCCTAGTTAGGTCTTATGTTTTCTATATTCATAAATTAAATGGAAAGTAATCTAAAATCTAACCTAGTGCTCACCAAATCTTATGGCACAAAATGGGGGTAATAAACATGAAGTTAAACATGCATATATTAATTATAATTATTATATGTATAGATATAAACATAATGCATGGAGAGAGAAATGCATTCAAAATCCATTACTTATGTTAATTATATCTACTAAAATAGAGGAGTAAATCTAGAGATAATTACCTTAAAAATGAACCCATCGAGAATCAATCTCTCCCTTGGCCAAAAATTATTTTCAAGAGGTTGTTGTGGTTTCTAAGGATCACTAAGATAAGCCAAAGTATCCAAGACATTTCCACAAGACAAGATTCTTATCTGAGTATAAACCCTAAGAAATAACTCCTCAAGTAGAGTGGTGGAAGAACATAATGTAAATAACCACAAATTAATAATTAACTTTGTCTCTCTTTATAAAAATGGAAAAATAAATGTGTATATATAATTGAATCTAACACTAAAACTTCTAAAATTTTAAACAATAGAGTCCTCCCAATTCAACCATGTATTATTAATTTCTAAAATCAAGTTAGTTCCTAGTGTAGATTGGTTGAGGATAAACAAGACCTATAACATGCTCATATATTTTAAGTAAAAGGCTAGCCTAGGTTGACATTTCTTGGTAAATGTCAGAAAGGGTTTTTGGCCTAGATAGGGGTTGTTTAAGGTGGTTAATTGATTGAAGGATTGTGTAAGGGAGGAGGCAAATAATAGGGAAGTGTATAGGATATATCTATGTTGATTAAAAGTGGTGGTATATTGGAAAATAATATTTCAAAGAACTAATAGTCTACCCACACCTTTCTTGGTGAACCCTAATTGATAAAGTTTAAAATTATTATGTGTATATAGATGCCCCACTCTAAGCTCATCACATATCACTCAGTTGTAACATGGGATTATGTTTCAAGAAAAGAACATAAAAACACACAATGCTCAAGATAAATAAATTATAATATTTTAAAGCAGAAAATAATTGAAACTACATGACTGAAATGAAACAACTAAAAAATAAAATTAATGTATGCATACCTTGACTTACCTTTATCATTGGAGGGTTATCTATCATGTTTCTAATTTGGTTATGGAGGGTGAAGAGACTATTTGGGCAAACCCAAGGATACAAAACTAAAGAGAACAAAAAAATAAATTCAAGAAATCTAAGATGACTAAAATGTGTGGGCATGGCATACTTAGAAAATTGGTAAGATGGAGCTTAGGACTACTAAGTTCAGACCAAATGACCAAGTCAAAATTTAGAGTAAATCAGGTAATTTAAAATTCAAGTCTACTAAATGATTGAAAAAATCAAGCATGTATTCTCTAAGTAATAAAATTAAACTAAGGATATAATAAAATTTTTTTATCTTACATCAATGTGGAAGCATTAACAGTCCTTACTTAAACAAAGATGGGAAAGCAATGGTAAAACAACATTGATGAATGAGAAGTAACAATCCTTAATCATCAATGGAAAAAGTATATAAAAGGAGAAATAACATTGATGAGTGACAAGTAACAATCCAACCTCACTCAATAATGTTAAAATTACTAAAAAATAGAAATAGACGTAGTTATCTAAAAAAAGGAGGTATAACAATTTATTTAGAAATGGACATAGTTATCTACAAAAAAGAATTGATAACAAAAATAATTCAAATAAAACTAAGGAAATTATAGAAAAGTAAATAAATGGTGTAAATAATATAATCCATAGTCACTCAAGTAGACTATTTTGTTCTAAGGATAGATAAAATTGAAACAAAGTAGTGCTAGCACGTTTTAAGATGTGAAGAAAAGGGAATATAGAAGTGGGAAAATATATTTATAATAAAAATTTCTTATGAAAGGGAGAAATTAAATGGGTGGTGGGGAATATTAAGTAAAAATCAAGGTAGATAAAATCTTAATCAAAGTCAAGATACTTATATTAGGGTTGAAAAAACATGATAGCTTTTGACATTAAGTATTATGAATAATTTATCCTAACCACAAAAATCTTAGGATATCAAATTAAGTATGAAAAATACCTTGAAGGCTATATGCATGAAAATTTAAATGGGCCTACCTTCCCATAACATGTTCCCCATTCCTCAAGACCCTTTATAGAGCCATCAGTCTAATGTGAAGATTGGGTGCTTGTGTGAGAAAGTAGGTAACACTGTAGATTATTTTGAATTTTCCTATTCTAATCTACTAGCTTAACACACCCCAATGGACCTCAGCTCTATTATTATTCCAACTATGGAGTTTGATTTTTGATTGGAGAAAGGTGATGCATAATAAAATCATGTTTTTTGGTGTGATTAATATTTTTTATTATATGTTTCCTTTTCTATCATTTCATTTTGTTTTACATGATTTATATTTTAAATTTCAATGTATTTTTCTATTCTTACTTCATATAGATTTGGAGAACCAAACGTGGGTCCTAGAAATGACTATCATTTGAAAACTAGGGACTTGGCAACTAGGAAAGAGGACTTATAGAGTGAAGTGTCTAAGAGTCTTTTTTATTCATTTAAAATAAAAGTGTTATCTTCACTTAGACATTATTTTATCTAAAGTGGAATTTAATTAAAGGAATTCAAGGGAATGAACATTAAAAAAAATTAATTAATTCAAATTGTAAAAAGATGTGATAAAATGAAAAAAGATATAATGATAGGTGAGTATGATTTATTATCATAAGAAGGTATGGAAGTGTAGGGAAACATGCTAACATATTTTTTTTCTAATTTTTATCTATAAAAGAAATAAAAATTAAATTAAATAATATGGGATCACAAACTTGTAACCATTTATTATCATTTTATAAAAGGAACACTCAGTTTAGTAAATGTGGTTTTGAAATAAAATGGTAATTTTATGAGGAGATCCTAGTCTGACACTATAACTCATAAAAGAGAAATATAAGTCAATAAAATAAAGGAGAAAATGGTATTTTTAAGGAGGGCCTAGTACTATCCATGGTCTTACATTAAAACTCACAAAAGAAAAACCCAAGAGGGTGAACAAGTATGGGAAAAATGGTATTTTTGAGGAGGGCCTAGTCCTATCCATGGTCTTACACTGTAATTCATAAAAGAGAAACCAAATAAGGTGAAAAAAGCATTGGAAAATAACAAATTTTATAGGAAAACTCAATTAATGTGAAAGTAATTCATGAGGAGAATCAGATCCTATCCATGATATTACAATGAAACTCATGAGGGAGAGAAACCAAAGGACTAAGGGGAAGAACTAAGGTTTGTGTAAAGAGAAACTATTGTAGAGGGTGAGATCTATGTGGAAATCCTACAAGAAGTGTTATTAGGACAACATATAGAAAGATGATAAGAATGGAAATATCTAAGTAATATATTTATACAAAATCTATGCATCAGTGGATTCTATGAAAATATGGCCTTCATTAGTTTAGAGGTGATGGTGCTAAGACCAAGAATTTATTTCATTAAATAAGGGCCCCACCATTTTTGAGCATATTTTCCTTCTTTATCATGGGTATAGTATAACTTAAGGGCTAAATCACCAACATTAAAAATATAAACTTTAACCTTTGTATTATGTTGCTTAGTGATACACACCTTATATTGATGGTTTATTGAAGAGCATTTAGATGGTGTTGATCGAGAAGATTGAGAGCTTGAATGTGAGATTAATGTAGTTATTCATCAAGAATGATACCTTAAAAAGATATATGTAAGGAGGAGAGATCTAATTCTAATGGTAAGAATGACTCAGAACCATAAACTATCAATAACGATGTTGATCCAATGGCAATACATATGTTAGTATGATAGGCCCAAATTGTAGGAAATAAATGAAGATGACAATTATAGTAGGTTTCTTAGATGGTCTTTTGAAGAATTTTATTGAGAATTTTATTATTGACCTTAACTTGATCATTGCATTGTGTATGGTAAGGTGGGAAATTGTTTACGATGTTTTAATTTTAACACAATTAATTCATGTACTTGTTCTTAAAATTATCACCATTATCAAAAATGATAGTGTGTGTGAAATTTTGAGTTAAATGTACTTGTTTTTGAAATTACATCAAAACACCTAAAATGTCAATCCACCAATTGAGATCTAGAGTCATTAGGATAAAAATGTAAACACAAATGAACATTCATAACAACAATTAAAACTTAAATCTAATTTCTCCAAATTAAGATTAAAAAAAAAAGATAAAAAGATTTGGATTGATATTTACTTATAGTAGACTCATATTTATAGCATTAGGATAGCTTGAATCATTGATTCAGATGATAGTATGGGCTAGTTAATCATATTGACATGAATATTTTATGGACTCATTCATTGGTTTGGATATGAGGAGTGGCTTGTTTAAATAGATTAAGGGAGGGAAGATCAATGGTCACCATTCAAAGTTGGTTGCCACAAGATCAAGGGTGGAGGATTATCTAAGGAACTAAAATTTCCTTGGAAGTCTCTAGAATAGAGGCTTATAGAGTGAAAGGGGCCAAGTTAGAGAGTATTCTTGAATTGAAAAATTATAGAATAAATTTAGGGGATAAGATTAAAATGGGATTAGGATAGGTGATTAGGGACAAGAGATGTAGGAGATCCTAAGAATAGGATAGGATATGTGGGTAGGTGGGTCATGGTAATTTTAAATTCTCAAATAATGGATAAGTGATATTAAGACAAGATTAAGAGATGATTATAAGTGTTAATAGATCTGTGGGGTAGGGATAATGTTAGTGTGGTAAAGAAGAATGAATGGGATATTAAATAATTGACTAGAAAGGATGATTTTAGGATAAAATTAAATGTGATAATGAAATTAGTGTTGAATAATAGTAGTATTAGTCATGTTAAATGAAGAGAATGAATTTAGGTGTATACATTTTTCCCCTATATTAAAGGGAATTTCAAGTGGATGAAGTGGAAGGAGTAGTGGTGTTTCAAAGAAAAACCATGTCATAGATGAATATCAGTAGATGTTATGGGAAATGATGTCCCCAAGGGGATATGTAGGGAAGAATGAGGTAGATGGAAACTCAATAGAGGAAATGAGGGGTGAGATAAAACAAATAGATAAGGGGATAGGGTGTGAGATAAATGATGAAGAAAATGAGTTTGACCTAAATAGTGAGATACAAAGTGATGATTCCCCTAACAAAGACATATGCATAAAGAGTGGAAATGATAGTGTCAAAATTGTTGACACATACTAAGGGGGAATAAACCATAACATAGTGATGATAGTATAAAATTTTATAATATTTTGATGTATCCCAATCAAGGATTAATATAGCAGAGAGTTTTTAGACAAGACTTGATAAGATGAATGATGAGTGTAGCTAAATGCTAGAGCAGAACAATATGATGAAGGTGATGATAGAGAATAAATGATATGATTAAGTAACCAAAAGATAAAGGAGAAGAATTGGAGTACATTACATCAAATCAATGAGCCATAATATGATTAGTAGTGATGATGCTCATAGAAAGGACACATGTAAAGGAGTAAGAGGTGATAAAGTTATGGTCCTGGTCATACCCTGTTTAAAGGAAAAGATTGTGAATGTGAAATGATCAATCAATGATAATGGATGACTGATGAAATAAAATATGGATGTTGTGATTTTATAGGGATCAATCAAAATATGTAGGTGATTGATGAAAATATTAAGAATATGATTTCAATGATTTTGATTGATCAATAAAATGATTCATTAATGATTGATATTATATCTCAAGGATTTGATGTAAGACTTGGGGTCATTAGGGATAAAATAGATGTGATTATAAATGATGGAGAAAGATGAGAGAGTGTTTGAGCTAACCTTAAACACACCATGTGGTTGATCACTACCTACATAGTCTAAAAAGACCTTAGGCTAATGTAGTTCATCCTATACTAAAGGATGAAGAGAGAGACCAAAGAAGGATGATGATAATGATTTTTATACATGTCAGTTGTTAGATAGATTATGTGACTCAAATGAAGATATAAAAATATGATAAATGATGAGATATGAGATGTCAAATGGTGATGACTAGAGAGATGATATAGGATTGGTTAGAACATATACATGTTATGATAAAAAGACTTAGAGGAATTATTGGATATTAGATGAGTGAACTTGGATGGTAAAATTGATTATGAGATGAAGATGATGAGATGGATTAGGATAAATAATAAATCCAACATTACTATAACAAGGCTCATCATAGTTTAAGCAATATGTTATATATGACACTTAGAAGTATGCCCCATGATAAAGTATGACCAAGAGGAAATTGTGCTAGAGTTCATGGATAAATAGAAATTTTTTAATCATTGAGGGCATGTAAAATAATCATTGTATATTTTTATATCATTATAGCATCCTTTTTAATTTCCCAATATTTAAAAAGATACATGATGTAAGACTAAAAATAAATATAAACAAACAAGATATATACATGATACAAAAGAATCAAACAACACATAACACACAAGTAGTATACATAAGTATATACATGTATTGTCATTTCATCTTATTGAATTATCCTAATGAGAGTTAATGAGATGAGTTTATTGGGTGATGAGTTGGAGTAGGATGATCATGATGATCTAAATTTGGATTAAGGTGATAGATTTAGACAAGGGTATGGACTTGGAATAAACTAGGGACTTGGATTAGGATTAGGATTTGGATAAGAATATCGATTTGGAATAGATGAGGGATTAATATTAGGATATATTTATTGAATCCAAAGGATAGTATGACTAATATTTCAAGATAAGGCAAGATGATAAGATGATAAGACTAATAAATCTTTAAATGGGATATTTAAGACATAGAATGATCCAAATCTCAAAAAATTTGGTTGATAAATATCTCAATAGCATAGAAATAACACAGTAACAATGAATTCTCTGAGAAGAGATGTAGTATTAGTCAAGATCACAATACAAATATATGCTTATCTGTGGGAAGAGATGTCTATCTTCACATTTTGGGTTACCTCTTCATTTATACACATTTTGAAAGCATGGGGAGGATGTGTAAGGTCACCAATCTTGAGGGAGATTAAGTGGTTTGACTTCCAAGATTTAAAACAATATAGAATTTGAGAAATTACTATTTTTAGAAACTTAATATTTTTAGATTACACTTCTAAAATTGAAATTTGAGGCACTTCCATTGGGTTTTTAGATGTCAAAATTCATTGATCAAAGCTTAATGCCATTTCATGATGCTATCCTCATTCTTATCTTTCCAATGGTTCAAATGGTGAGTCAATTGGAGCTGTGTCAGGATCCCCAGCTCATAAAGAGCACAATTGATTACCATATACAAGCAACTAAACACATAATTAACCAAAAGGAATAAGTAACTAGAAATCAGAAACAACACAAAATATGAGAGACAATACCCAATTGTATTAATACTCATCCAGAAGGAAATACAACAAAGAAGTGCCACAATCTTCTTCTCACACCTCTAGGGCTTCCCACACCTCTAGGGCATACAGTTATTTTCCCTCAAGAGCTCACTCTCTCTCAATTATGGTCCCAACAATCAACTCAAACACAGAGTTGTTGTTCACCTCCACCAACTAGTAACAATACTGCCAGTCCACCAGTTAGTAACAATACTACCAATACAAACAAGTACACAATGTACTCTAAGTAGATCTCACCTGATCTTACTACCTATTGTGTTGCTGACCTCCCTGATCTTGCACACCTGCAAATCAACTTGGTTTTGCACACCTGCAAACTTAGATCTCACACACACACATGCACCTATAGATCAACTGATCTTACTTAACACATGTAGATCTTCTACCTGATCTTGCACAACCTATAGACCAACTTGATCTTACATACCATGAAGAACCCTTGTCCTCCAAACCATCAGCCCTATGGATCTTCTACCAGACCTTGCTCTCCTATAGATCTACCTGATCATACACACTTGGCACTATGGCACTATGAGGAGCCAACCTTGATCTCTCTATCTAGCACCCTGCAAATCCTTGCTTTGATCCCTCACACTTTACAATACAACCCATGAGTCTCTTAAATAGATCTCATGAAAATAATAATTAGACATCCAATTACAATAATTAGATCCATAGCTCAAGACTAAAATTAGCCTTTTAACATCCAAACAACTAATTTGTTAACAAATTGTTTGTGAACTAGGAGTTTTGGAACCACACAGGTGACCGACATTGGTCCCTATCTGCCTAGAGATGACCAACATCGACCGATCCCTGACTAATGTCAGCAGCTTCCTATCTACATCTAACTGACGTCAATTGGCCTAACTGACGCTGGTGATTGTGACACTCAGCAACCTCCATGTTTGCATTTGGGTGAAGCTTTTAACTCCACAACCTAATAATCTCCCACTTAGAGATAAATAGTTACACCTATACCTATACCTATACATCATCTAATTTGTTTCCTAGCTTATATCCCTCTTCAAGCTCAATCTTGAAGACCAACCACCACAAATCAAGTGGTGCAACTCCTATCCTACCATATCCAAAGTGCATGACCCTACATAGCATGAATCCCTATTGTTGGTCCCTCTTAGATACCTAAGAACCCACTGAACTGCTTTCTAGTGCTTCCTTCTCAGATTGACCACAAACCTACTTACAACTCCCACTACTGGGACAATATCAGGGAGTACACATGTACTCAACCTCATCATGTGATTGGGGACCCTCTTTTGTGAACTGTCCATCCATAGGTGCGCTTACCATTCTACATCTTGCACTACCTTCACACAATCATCCTAAGACAACATCAACCTGTGATCTTCCCTGTCTCTAAGAATACTCATGCTAAAGAATTTTGCTACTCCTAAATTCTTCATGACATACCACTGAACTAACTTTACCTTTAGCTCAACAACTCCCTGTATGTATGCACTTGCAATAAGTACATCATCCACATACAGTAATATGATAATGTAGTGACCATTATCCAACCTGGTAAAGAAACCATAATGGTTACAATGACATTGACTAAAGCCATGCTTTGTCATCCACCTGTCAAACCTATACCACTATCTTGCAACTTGCTCAAGACCATATGACCTAGCCTTCTATCTCATGTGTCTATCCTCTCTCTTCTTTAACCAAGGAATCTATTTGTCTTTCAGTGCTTTTATCTGGCTGGCAACTCTACCAAATCTCCCATTTGGTTCTGCATCTAAGGAATCAAATTTTTCATTCATGCCATGCTCCCACTATTTCCTAAATCCTTCCTACTCTGTAGTGAGCAACTAGTATAAAGAAGGGGAATAATGAATTTGAGGCTTACTTACCCTTTCAATCCTCCATATGGGCATTTGAGACTCCTTGATAGCTTGCTGTCTGCCCAAAATCCATTTCCTAGTCGACCCTGGTCTGTACCTGATCGATGTCGAAGCAACCTGATCACCAACGCTGGTTCCTTGATCAACATTAGTGTCCACTAGTCACCAACATTAGTTCCCTGACTGATGCTGATAGCCACTCTACCTGACACCACTGACTTTACCTATCTACACATGATTGATGTTGGTACCTATCTATTTGATGTCAGTTCCACCTGATTAACGTTGGTAACTATGTTCTCCTGTGAGTGATGACTTTTTACTTGTGAGCTCACCTTAGATCAAAACCCTATCCAAACTACCATACTCAGAGTTATTCAAACCCCTCAACTAATCTCTGTCCATCATATCCTTCATAAACACCAAGGCTTTCTAGTTCTTAAGTTTGTTAAACACATCTATCTTCCTCTTAAGAACATGCATCTCATTCTTGCCCATGTGACCAAGCCTACAAAGCCACGTCTTCACAATAGAAGAAGAATCAATCATATAAGTAGATAGATAAAGGATACCTACTTTCTTACCACCTACTAATTCAAGTGCATCCACTATGAGAGTTACTGTGCATCTCTCATCACCCAACTTTCCTATAGAAATTAGCCGCATCTTCAGGACTGGGACCTACATGACCTCCTTCAACACCCATGTGTTGGCCATTTGTAGTTTCAGCTGCACTTCCCCTTTGCCAAAACTTTGACAAGGCACACCAGCCCCTAAATAAATCTTTCCAAAGTCTCCATGGACCTTAACATTAAAAAATACTCTATTTGGGGCTGCATGGAAAGAGGCAACAGAATCTATAAACCAAGATTCTACTTTATCCAAGGAACATACAAGAGTAATTCATGTAACAATACCTGCAACACATGCTTCTTCATTCCCTTTATGCTAATCCACTATCAACCAACAATATTTCTTTACCTGCTCTTTCTTTCCATAACACTGTAATTGATCATTCTTGCTTTTGAATTCCTCCATACTTTCTTCTGCCATTGCTATACTCCCACTCAATCAAAAACCCCTGAGAGTGACATGTAATCAACAAACACTTAACAAGCTCTGACCACCTGCTAGTTGATCCTAGATCTGATACCAATTGTCAAGACCTAAGAAGCACAATTGATTACCATATACAAGCAACTAAATGTGGAATTAACTAGAAGCAATAAGTAACTAAAAATCAGAAACAACACAGAATATGAGAGACAATACCCAATTGTATTAATACTCATCTAGAAGGAAATACAACAAAGAAGTGCCACAGTCTTCTTCTCACACCTTTAGGGCTTCCCACACCTCTAGGGCATATAGTTATTTTCCCTCAAGAGCTCACTCTCTCTCAATTACAGTCCCAACAATCAACTCAAACACAGAGTTGTTGTTCACCTCCACCAGCTAGTAATAATACTACCAATCCACCAGTTAGTAATAATATTGCCAGTACAAACAAGTATGTAATGTACTCTAAGTAGATCTCACCTAATCTTACTACTTATTGTGTTGCTAACCTCCCTGATCTTGCACACCTGAAAATCAACCTAGTTTTGCACACCTGCAAACCTAGATCTCACACACACACACACACCTACAGATCAACTGACCTTACTTACCACATGTAGATCTTCTACCTGATCTTTCACAACCTACAAACCAACCTGATCTTATATACCATGAAGAACCCTTGTCCTCCAAACCATCACCCCTATGGATCTTCTACCAGACCTTGCTCTCCTACAGATCTACTTGATCATACACACTTGACACTATGGCACTATGAGGAGCCAACCTTGCTCTCTCTATCTATCACCCTGTGAATCCCTGCTTTGATCCCTCACACTTTATAATATAGCCCATGAGTCTCTTAAATAGATCTCATGTAAACAATAATTAGACATCCAATTACAATAATTAGATCCATAGCTCAAGACTAAAATTAGCCTTTTAACATATAAACAATCGGTTTGTTAACAAATTGTTCGTGAACTAGGAGTTCTGGAACTGCATAGGTGACCGACATTGGTCCTTGTCTACCTAGAGATGACTGACATTAGCTGATTCCTGACTGATGTTGACAGCTTCTTGTCTACACCTGACCAACATTGGTTGGCGTGACTGATGCCAGTAACTGTGACACCCAGCAACCTCCATGTTTGCATCTGGGTGAAGCTTTTAGCTCCACAACCTAACACTATGGTGCAAAAGTTATGGCTCCCAGAAGTTTCATCATCAATTGGGGTGGAACTGTGACCTAAATTGTCACCTAAATTGGTGCCCAGATCATAGAACAAGATGACATATGACAAGATAACTTAGATGTTTTTTAGATTTTGTGAACTTCATAGCTATTTTAGGTATTTTGACATATTTAAATTTTTAGGTCTTTTTGAAATATGTATATACATTATACAAAGGGGGTTATTATCAAAAGGAACACTAAGCCTAGTAACGAGGAGAAATATGGATGGAATAATAGATGGTTTGATAAAAGGATGAGGCTGATGTTAAAAATGGGATGTTTAGTTACCTTAGTGTCCATTGGAGGATATGTTAGGATGTTTCTACAACACTTTTCAAGACCTTTTCCATGTCTTTGCAATGATCAAGATGGGAAGGAAGGATGGACATAATAGGATAAATGATATGATGGGAGATGATGGGTAAGAGTAATGGGCTAAGAGATAAGATAGATAAGGATGACATGGATGAGTTTTATGGCTGCAATGGATGTATTTTTACCCCAAGTGTTGAGGTATAATGTGGATAATTATGTTATTTTACCATGATGTACGAAACTAGTTTTCATCATGGTACTTGCCCAACATGCCAAAAGACTAGTTTTCAACATTGGATGAATGATTTTTTATTTTTTATTTTTATTTTTGACCTTTTTATTTTTTTGACTTTTGGGCATCTCAATTTATTATATATGGGTATGAGGTGCTATAATTTTGACACTTATTGGATCAGTATCCAACACCTATTATGGAGATATGTGATGCTAGGATCATGTTGTATCTATAGGATGTGTTGGTGTCCATGTTACCTTTGTTGATTCATTATTGAAACCCCTCCAGACATCTAAACTAGGTATATTCACTACCCTTATGAGAGTAAATGTTTCTTAGGAAGGTGGTGTGAGGTATGGATTAGATTAGATCTTGATGTTGATGTGGGTGTGTTGGAGTTGAATTGATGAGAAGATAATGAGAAGAAGGTATGATGGGTGATTGGGCATTAGGATTAGAAGTCATACAAACCATTATACACATTGAAAATTATGTATTGGATTGGTGTCATATGGCAAAAGGCTTCAATAGATCCAAGGTGCTTTGACTTTTTAGTTCATTTTTATGAGACTATTTGAAGGATTATCAACCATACTAATAGTGCTTTTGACATTGTTTTGATTTTTAAACTTGATTATATCTTGAATTCCCCCTAGTGCCTAAATTTGGGCTTCACTATAGGAGATATATTTTTTACTTCATATGTAATGATTATTTTGACTTTGACAATCCCTTAGTGCGTTATTTTGGGCTTCACTAAGGGAAGACACTTTTTTATTAGGTTAATGATCTTAATTTTATTAATCATGACTTATCGGATTGAAGGTTATTTTATCAGTATGATTAAATTTTTGAATAGGATCTTAGACCTTTGTAATTATGGAACATATTATATTGCCTAGGGAAAGTCCAATAATGTATGTTCCTATTCATCCCTATAGAAGGAGGTGATTAAATGGTCATTGATGGGAAAGAAAGGATCTATGATGGATAAAGGTAGGGAAGATGATATTATGAGGTCAATGAGGCATGATAAGGAAACATGGTATTCATAGGGGTTATTAGAGACCCATTTTTGACATCAGAGAAGATCTCCTCAAGATTAATAAAAGGATCGCTAGGACTAGTTGTATAATACACATCCAAAGTAATATCATATTCACTCTGATAATCTACAATTGATAAAGCTTGAAAGAAATATGTTAGGATTTTATCATCTTGATTGTAATAAAAAGATATGTTTGGTGATTAATTATCATCAAAACTAGAGGTATATTTATATATGAATTGATGATGTGAATATAAGATTTATTGTCCATAAATAACCTCTCAATGTGGGGTATTTAAAATGATTGGTGAGATGAAGATGATAGAGAGACAATGGATTCACCAAGGATAGGTTAATGAAATAAGTACTCATAAGGTAAGGGAACACTATCCTCATGGTGAATAGACTCATATTTGATGGAATGTTTGTCAAATATGGGGGGACCATGGACAATGGATGTGGTGTCTTAACCTTGACTTAGAGAGGGAAGGGATTGATCATGATTAGGAATGGAGTCTTAGCATACTTTTTCTTGTTCACCCACAGATTTAGACTAATCTGATCCATCCTCAATTTCTATGTCACCATGTTCAATGATGTCTTGGATATAGTTTTGTAAATTATGACATTGATTAATGGTATGGCCCCATGTTTGGTGATATACATAGTATTGGTTAGTTTTATACTAAGAGGGCTTAGGATTTGTTGAATTAAGATGCCATATGGGTGGATAGACCATCATGTCATTGCTAACAAAATGGTGGAATAAGGATTTTAATAACATAAAAATAGGATTATAGGGGCTATCTTTACTTCATATTTTTGATGTGAATGCCTTGGGTTTTGGATCAAATCATTGCTAACTTGATCATGGGGTGGACTATTAGTAGTTAAGGTGACAATATAGGATTCTCTTTGCTAGGAGATAAAGGGGTAGATGATTGGCTATGACCAATGGATGGAGGATTGGAATGGGACTCACTTGGCTCAATAAGGACTACAAGTAGTGTTAGATGGATGGGATTGAAGTCTTTAGGATGGGAAATGATTAAATCAAGGAATCAATAAAGGAGTGCATCCCTATTAGCTATGAGACATTAAACAATTAGGGAATTTACAAAATGCTTTTTGGATGCCATGGATGAGGATGAGAGAAGTATGAATGATGTGGTTTTCTATCCCCAATTAGTAGGTGTAGGGGATTGAATGGAAAGACTTAGGGATGATGATAGAGTGTATGAAACAAATTTGGATTAAAGCTTTTGTATTTTAATATCAAGTTTGATTTGATGATATGAGATGTTAGATAGTATAATACACTATTTAAGTTGACCAATTTAGATCATGATCTAGATTGTGATGATTTGGATTGGATTTGACTAGGGGAGTTACAACAAGCTCTAAGATTTGATGACTAGTTTAGACTACGGATTCATTGGATTAGACTAGGTCAAGACTAAGATGATCAACTCAAGCTTAGGATTGGAACCTTGATGTGGAAGAGTTGTTTACAATGTGGATGAAGACCAATGTATGAATACATAATTGATGGGTGAATTAGAATAGATAAGGGGATGGGCTAAGTTAGACTAGGATTAGGAATATGTTGGTAAGATGGTCAAGAGTAGTTTGGTCTAGGGTGTTAAATATGTCAAGGTGATGTGTGATTAGTTCTGAAAAAGGTGGACTTAGTTTGATGACACTAGGGATGGTTTATGCATAAGGATAAGTGACTATTATGAAGTTAGATTATAATAGAAAGTGGTAGAGGGATGACAATAATTTATTTTAAGTGATGGGGGGGTAGGACTAGAACTATATGGATGAGATTAGGATAGGATTTGACTGAAGGAGTGATGATAGATAGGATGATTCCAGTAAAAGGATGTATAAAGACAATATCTACAAGAGGAAGATGATCAAGATGTATAGAATGATATAATGATGAGACAAAGATATATAAGATGATGATATGTGAAGACCTAGATAGGTATATATAGGATTGGGTAAAAGGATAATTAGTTCACCAATAACATGCATCTAGCATGACACTCACCAAATCAACAAAACCATAAACCTAGGACTAGTAAAATAATAATGGGTGTGTAACCTAACAACTACACCATCTAATGGCATCATTGGTGAGGTTGTAGGCCAATTAACTATAATGGAATTTCTCAAACTCTTTCAAACCCATTTATACATTATGGTTACTTTGGATGTAATACTGACTCTAGTAGTAAGATGATTGTTATGGATGATGGTTTTATGCTTGGTTAAATGGTCTTTATAGGGGCATCCTTGATATATGCTAGTTATAGTGGGGCCTAAATTTGTGTGGATTTTGTCTAATGCCTAGTTTAGATAATTAACTCTTCCACTTCACATAATAATTTTATGGGGTCAACCACTTAGCCTAATAATATTTATCCCTAATATTTATACTCACTAGAACATGAAGTGTGTATTAGTGCAAGGTGGTGAAATCTATGAACACTATCCCTCTAAGACTATGGTAGGTGTATGGGTGTCAATTCCACATCACATTTACTCTAAAAAAGAAAAATGGTAAGGTTTGTTAGTGGTTTTCTATCCTATAAGGGTCTTAGCAAGGACACAAGGAATAGAGAATATACCATTTTATCTCTTAGGTGACACATAAGAATAAAAAAATATTTATTAATTAATTAATTTATATGTGATATATATAAAATATATATAAGATATTTAAAATATGATTTATCAATATGCCAAAATATCTTTGATAGGCAACCTAAAAGACAAGTTATTAGAAGTTTTAATTGGCAATCTTGAGGGGTAAGATGCAAGACAAGACATTAGAAAAAATATATGACCTATAAAAGAAGATGTTAGCAAGACAAAATATCCTCTAGATTAATCCCTATAAAAAATAAAATTTTAGTCTAGTAAGCATTAATAAAAACCTTTAAAAAAACTATGAATTGAATTTATAACTTATTTAGGTGAGGGGATCATGATGCAAGGGTCTGGGGGTGGCATCCCCTAGTAGGGTCAAGGGGTATCACCCCTTATATTTTATGGGGATAATTTGGGACTTTTAAGATGCTTGGAATGACCTAAAAATCACTAAAAATGAATTTAAAAATCACACCAGAAAAAGATAGTTTGAATACAAAAAGAGTGTAAAAATGCAACTATAGAAGGAAAAATCACAAATACATAGTCAATGTATTTAAAAATTTCTTATAGAGAATTTTATATCACATATTTTTTGCAAAATCATTACTATGAAGTTTTATTTTTGCATAAAGGGTTAATTTTGGTAGTTGCTACATGGTTTTATCAAAACTGCTTATTTTTAGGCAATATCACAACTTTATTTCAAAATAATAATTTTGTAAAAGGTGATTTTGTATAAGTTTAATAAACCATGGGGGTTACTAAAATTGGTTAAGAAAAATCACAAATCTGTTTGTCAAAATCATGACTATACAGATAAAGTCACCATTCATAATTAGTGATATTGCGATAAAAAGAGAAAATAATATATTTTATCCTTAGAATTATTTATAGAATCAAAATGATTAAAATTCAATATGATACGGATATTTATAGATTAATAGAAGCATATACAAGGCATAGTAAGACTAACAAAAAAATTAATACTATGGTCTTGTGGTTCTATAATAGGTGGTTGAGAGGGGACTTTAAGGTGTTTTAAACTGATCTAGGACAAGTCCCCTTATTTCTTATAAATAGACATAGACAACCGAGTGTTTTAGTTAATCACACTAGTAGATATAGATATACATTCAAAATTGCTACTTTAAAGTCAATATCAAAATTTTCAAATTGTGATATTATAGAATATCAAAAACTTGTCATCATCAAGAAAACTATCAATGGTTAAACGCAAAATAACTACTCTTTTAGAAAAACTATAACTTTTAGAGAAAAATTACAAATTTTGAATCATGATATTTCTAGATGTTGAAAACCTACGAAAATCATAAGCCATTAATTTATAACCATGACTCTTGGTGACAAAACCATGACTATGTATTAGCAATTTTGTAAAATAAAACTATATTTCACTTAGGCATATAATTTAACAAAATCTAGACCTTGTTCTTCACCCAATCAATCCTATGAGCTATCAAAAACACATCATAAACTTAGGATTCCAGCATTGTGAGATCTTGGTTCAATGACTTGGATAAAATACTAACAGATCATATGAGTATTTTATTGATTCAATACATGTTTCTCTTTGGTTCAATAGTTATTTTCAATCTAGGATTGGAGGTGTTTAAATAAAAAATAGAGTGAAGATTAAAAATTAATTAAAAATTCCTTGGAAACCTCTAAAATAGAGGCTTCTAGAGAAGAAGGGCCAACTTAGAGAGGATTATAGAATTGGAGAGTTCTAGAATCCATTTAGGGTTTAAATAATATTAGTAGGGGATTAGGACATGTGATTATATAGGTGATTATAGACTAGGGATGTAGGAGAGACTAGGAATAAGCTAAGGTAAATGGGTAGGTGGGTCATGGGAATTTTAAATTCCCAAATAATGGATAAGTGGGATTATGATAATATTAAGAGATGATTATAAGTATTAATAGATTTGTGGGGTAGTGATAAGGTTAGTGTGGTAAATAATAATGAAGGGGATATTATATAAATGAGTAAAAAGGGTGATTTTAGGTTGATATTAAATAAGATAATAGAATTAATGTCAACTAATAATAATATTAGTGATATTAAATGAGACAAATGAATTTAAGTGTATAAAGATAGTATGACAAACTCCAAAATGGGAAATGATTTTGTCAAGGATAAATTTAGAAATAGTAGCTCCCATGAGATTGACAAGAGGTATGGATTATACCTATTTGGTAAAATATTCAATAGTAGTAATGATAAAAACATGATCATCTTGTGACTAAGGTAATTTTAGAATGAGATCTAATCCCCACATGGAAAATGGCCAACAATATTACACATTTTAGATCACAAATAGTGGTTAATGGTTTAGATCATCATGAAGTTGGTAAGGACTAAGATTTTTAAAAAATTTGTTAGTGTCATTTTGTATAAAAGGTCAAAAGTATCCCATACATAGGTATTTACATGATGTATCATGTCCACTATAGCTACCATCACAAATCCCCCCATGTTCTTGTTCAAGGAGAGGAGGGACCTCTTTTTTCATTATGGAGTAGAGTAGGGTACTTTCTTAATTATGATAATAAAGGGTTATGTATTAAAATACTTATTTAAAGGATTTTTTTTGAATTCTAATCTTTTCATGAGAATACATATCCAAAGGATAAGCTTTATAGTCAAGGAATTAGATAATGATTTTATACCATGAGATCTTTCCAATAGTGATAGTCTCAATGTGATAAATAGGTGAATCCTATGAGTGGATTGAACATGAGGACTTTATCATTTGAATAATAAATTAGGAGTCATTAAGTACTTGATATGGATGAAATAGGGATGTCAAAGAAGAAAGAGAGTTAATGATAGATTTTTGATCTCTTGGAATGGGCTTAATGGTAAAAGAGTGAAATTTTTGGCAAGGCTTATACCCATTTAATCATAAGAAATATTATTTTCAATTTTAATTTGGTAATCACCATTAACCTAGTGACATATAAGTTGGGAGTGACCCATATCATGTAGATATGAGATATCTAAGTCAAGCAACACTTTAATGCATAAGATTTACACTTCATATTCTACCATGTTATTAGTGAGATTAAATGTTAGTTGGAATTCCAAAGGGATTATTTTACCATGAGGATTAGTTGGAATACAATCTTCCCTAGTAACTTGGATACATTTTGTGCCATCAAATTATATTGTATAAGTTTTTTCATGTAAATCGATGGTGACTTTAGGAAGCGTATAGATAACTACTTTGGATTTATTATTATCAAAAATGACATAGTTATCTTCTTGACTACTTGCCTCTAAATCAATAGTTAAATTATGTAAGTAATCTTTAAGAGAGATAGCCTAATTGAGACCTTCAATATATAGGATTTTATTGTCAAGGACACTCTCTTGAAGGTGATTTGTAGTGGGTATGGGTACCTTGGCAGTTTGGCTGGTAATGATTTTCCCTTTGATATTTTTATGTGTTATGATGAAAAGGTTGAATTATATTAAGAAAACCATCCATTTTCCAATTCTATCTCTAGGTAGAAATTATTTGGATAAAAAGTGGGGAAATGGGTTGGAATGGATAATGACATAGGTTGTTTGATAGAGCATATAGTGATAAAGTTTTTCAGCTACAAAATAGATAATGAGGTAATCAAGTTCTACTTTAGTATTGTATTTTTCATAATCAATGATGCCTCAAATAATATAATAAATAAAATATTCTTGGATAAAAAGTGAGGAAATTGGTTGGAATGGATAATGACATAGGTTGTTCGATAGAGCATATAGTGATAAATTTTTTCAGCTACAAACTAGATAATGTGGTAATCAAGTTCTAATTTAGTATTGTATTTTTCATAATCAATGATGCCTCAAATAATATAATAAATAACATATTCTTTATTGGTATCATCTTTTTGGGCATGCATTTTCCCAAGTGATATGGGAGTAAAGGAAGTGTAAAAAAATAAAGGATGATCATTAGGAGGTGGTTGAAGGGTAGGAAGATAGAGCAATGATTATTTTATGCTTTTAAATGCTTTCTAACAAGGATCAATACATTATATATTATTACCTTTATTAAGAAGGTAATTAATAGAGTATATTAAATAATCCATTTATAAAATGAATCACTAGATTGCCTTTAGCTTGTCAAGGTAATTATGAATATTCATAATGGAGTGAGGAATGGGCATGCTGACTATAACATTGATTTTAGTAGGATAAACATAAATACCATAAAGAAAGACTAAGAAACCTAGTATTTTACTTGATGTAATGCCAAATACACACTTGTGGGTGTTGAGTCTAGCTTTGTTCTTGATTAATCGATTAAGTATGATGGCTCGATTAGATATATGGGTTGTGCAACTTTTCAATTTGGAAATGAGTTCATACACATAGGTTTCCATAATATTATGTATAAGATCATTAAAAATATGGTTCATAGCCCATTGATAGGTAATTCTAACATTTTAAGGCCAAAAGGCATTTTAACATAGAAATAAGTGCCCATTCTATAGTGAATATTATCTTGTTTTGGTCTTCAAGGGCTATGTGAATTTGATTGTAGCCCAAAAAATTGTCCATGAGTGACAACATTTTGTATATAGCAGTGGAATCTATGATGACATCAATTGAAGGTAATAAAAAATTGTCTTTGGGATAAGTGAGGTTAAGATTGTGGAAGTTGATACATATTCAAATAATAATGGTCACTTTTTTGTGAATGGGAACATTGTTTGACACCCATTCATAATAGTACACAATGTTTAATAAAAATGGAATCTAATAGTTTGATAATTTCTTTATGGCATAGGGTGGAAACTTTGGGTAGAAATTGACATTATTTTATCAATGGTTTTGGCATATGTGTATGTGATTATGTTATGCACAATGATACTAGGTGTTGATGCAAGTTTTATTCACATCACAACATAATGAGGTAGCCTCTAACATTTTAGGATCTCAATGGAGGTGGAATCCACTCTAGGGCATGATTTTCAAGTATGTAGTTTATTTCAACCTATTGATGGAATAGTGGTAGGGCCTGCAAGTTTTTGATAATATTTCTAGATGGAGGTGTGGTTCTTAAAAGGTAGTGAATATCTATGTGATTTAGATGGGCAACTAGTTACTAATCTAAAGTGGGTAGATCTAAAAACAAACTCAAAAAGAGGAGATGTTAATTTAGAAAATAAGGCTTTTGTGTGTTTCAAAAATCACTTCCCTAGTTGGTTTTTAAAAGAAAAAGTGCTCTCAAAACCTATGCCTATTGCTAGCAGAAATTTCACATGCATAATTAGACATGGCTAAGATGTCTAAGGAAATAATGATGTAGGAAATTAACAAGCCTTAGATAAAGGTTTCTACTTTTAGGGAAGCTATTGCACACCCCTAATCAATAAATTATGGCTCAGGATATTGAAATATTTGAGGTAGTTATTGCATACACATAGAAAAGTACATCAAGAAAGCACTCATGCACAATCAAAATTATGAATCAATTTGAACTTTATTATCCCAAGCAATATATTTACCAGTACTTTAGTAGATATTGCACATCTATAGATCATTACATCAATTAGTATAACCAAGAATCCATTCACAACTATTTCACACTAAAGATTATTGAAACATACAACAAAAGAAAATAATAACTAATTACATAGAAATGGAAAATAAAAAACACAAACACATTTGTTGATGATCAAAATCAATGTTACTCTTGTATTTAAAATTATCTAACAAAAATCTAAGTTGGATTACAGTTATTTTAAATAGGCTTGGGGAAGGGGTTACCTTTTCCTCTAAGTTCATGCAAAGTGTTTACATGTGGTAGTTATAACATGAGTTCTAACTATGGTCTAAAACTATATAAGAGAAATATTATAGTTATCAATTAAATAAGTTGACCTTTTCAAAGCCATGTAATGTGTGAATGTGTAAAAAATATAAAGTCAATTTTATAATAGAAATATCAAATTGTAAGGAAACTATGTGTCATTACAAAATTTTACATGCACAAAATCTTAGCCTATCAAAGCTATGTCGTGTGAAGTGTTGTATGTACTTTAGTCAGTGTAGTAGTTATGATGGTAGTAGTTGAAATTATAGACGTTGATGTGTTGCTTATAAGGTTCATTTTTCTTAGACTCATTCTCTTGATAAAATTTATCTGTCACATCATGATACTACCATATAATGTTCAAGTTCAAAAGTGGTGGTTGACGTATTATTTTAACTTGACCAAGGAATATTACATACTCATCTTTGGTCATCTAGAATTTATTATTAAAAATTTCCACTTGTGTAAATTTATTTCTAGCTATACTCACCTTAAACTCTATCTATTTTAGTGTTATGCCTTGAAAAATCTGTTTGAAGTCATCCATCACTTCTTGAATGACTATATCGAAATGGATCCTACTGATCAATTTACCTATGGCATCCTTCACCTTTGATAGCTTTAAATTATGTAAAATGTGAAGAATTTGGGTCTCATGTGCTTGATATTTTGGGATTAAAGCCCCAACTAATTATAACCACTCTTTTGCTTCCTCTTTCCTTATCAAACTAAGTTTAAGGCATTGGATTCCTCTAGTGTTGTTATTAATTCTAGATGACTGTATAATGAGTTACCAGTGTATGTAACAAACATATTCAAATTAACACTATCATCATTAAAAGATTTATATAATTGGTTGGAATTATTTAAATGAGGGGCCAATTTGGCCCTCATAAACTCTAATGGCTCCAAAGAGTTGTAACATTGGGAAGTTTCTTCTTGTACATCAGCTTTTGTACCTTGTAGGGATATGTACAATCTTTTCCTACTCTTTCAAATATTACACGTAGGCCTCTATCTATTGTCAATCCATATTTTTTACCTCATGTATGACTATTATAGCATCCTTATGTGCTTGGGCCACTTCTACAATATTTTCAATGTACAGATATTGCTTGGGTTGTCTATTATATATCTTAATGAGGGAGAATACTTCATGTATTTCCTTAAGAAATATCTACCTACCTCTATCATTAGCCAGCTTCATCTTATTCTCTCTCTTTATACTACCAAATGGAGGGGTAAAATAGAATGGAGATAGAGGGAATCTCAGTGACCTTGAAGCTAGGAATTTGGGAAGCCTTGCTTTTCAAGTCTATATCCCATGGAGGAGTGTATAACTATGAAGCATTTAACATTGTAACAAAAACCTCTTCCTTATCCTCCTCTATTTCTAGCTATTTATTTTTAGCTTTGAAAAATATGTCAAGTAGGGAAGGCCATATAATCTTAGACCAATGTATTGCTCTAAATTGAGGGAGTGGGTGGACTATGATTAATTATGGTTTGGCCTTCCTTCCCCTACTAGAACTTGTAATAATATTTTCTTATGTAAAGGTGGTGGATGGAATTATAAGGGTGATGTAGGTGGACTAGACATGAAGTTTTGGAGTAGCCAATGTAGATTTTACCTTCCTAGACACCTTCTTCTTCTTTAAGGCTATAATAGTGGAAGTGTCTAAAGGGATAGAGGAGTTTGGCATGGTGAGTGAGATGGAAGTGTGGATTGGATCAATGGTAGTGGTGGTGAAGGGATCAATGGAGGTGGAAGTAGTCACTTTCTCCAAGGGTGTCCTCACACAAAAGAATTAAAAACATCCAAAAATTGGAATATAAGATAAAATAACACTTATGAAAAGCATAATACCTGGGGAAAAGGGAACTCTATGTTTTAATTGAAGTTTCATGGCCTTATATGTTTCTAGTTATACCTCTTCATTAAAATCATAGTCAATATCCTTAATTATCACAACCTCTCCTTCAGTTAGTTCTAAGTATGGACATATATCAGGTAATCCTTGTGATGATTCCACTATGGGACTACCTATTGGACTCATAATATTCCTTGTGTTAACCAAAGTGGTCTTCATATGTGTGGGGGAGCCTTGTTAGGTAGATACCACTATCTACTATTTTGTAATACCAATAGATGTATCAATTTGAACCTAGGGAATAACAATAGTCACTTGAATAGCACTTGCAATGGGTTGTTCTTATTTTTTCTCTTCCTTATTAGAATCTAAATTGATGAGGTCCCATGTTTGTGCTTCTTTTCTAGTTATTTGTTTAGACAGCTTGATCTCTTTGTTCACATCCTTGAGTTTTACTTTTAAAAGGAGTCCTTAAGATGAGGAACCCACCTGGTCCTTCAGTTGTTCCTCAGACTTTTGTTTCCAAAATTCAATGTGTTCCCATCCTTTGTATAGAGCCTTCTTACCATCTAATTCTCTTACAGTAACTGAGGGGTCCTCTTGGATCATTCTTAAATAGTCTTCCTTCAATCCATCAACTCTCTCCCTCTCTAAAACATCTTCATCATCCTTTGCATTAATAAATAGAAAATCATAAGAATAGGGAACATGGTTGTAGGGGATGTTAATCCCCTATAGATGCTTCTAAATAAGTTCATGTAGATCTCAGTCTTTATATGGAATCATGAGGAAAGGATAACTCCTCTGCTTGCCTCCAACTTCTCCAAAAAGATTTCTTAATGTGTAGACCATTCTCCTAATTGTTATATGATGGCTAAAGCACAAATATTTCTTCTACCTAGATAGGTCCTCTTTGACACTCCATTCTCTAACAACTTATTTAGAACATATTTTGGGAGAAACAAGGGCTCAACCTTATTCCCCCAAATCATTCTGATTGTGAATTTTAGATAGAGGAAGTAATCCTCTTTACCATCCAAGTTATTTATAATATTTGTTCCAATTTTGTGAATGGTTGAGCCATGAATGGCTTGCCAAACCTATGGATATATCTCCTCTACTATTCTAACCATATTATTGGTGTAGGCATATATGTGTATAAATTGGTAGTGGTCACAAATTCTATTTTGGATAGAATCTATGGTTGGAGTCCACAATTCCATAATGTCTTTGTAAAAAGTTCCAATAATGACATATATAAAATAATAAATCATATTTAAATTACCTAAAGGCATGGGAAATTTGTCCTTGTGAATTATCTACTCTCTAAAATGGATGCTTACTATCTTGTCTAGGGCATATGTAACATCATGGGTGAGCATCATGTATAAAAATGGTACCCAGTCTAGATTAACAAAATTAATACTTGAAATACCATAATGTCAATTCAAGAGAGCCATAATGATGTATATCCCCATTCTAAACTTATTGATATAAATATCTACCTTTGGCTTCTTTCATTTACATGTGATGATTTGTTTTAGAAGAAAACATGAAGAGAGTGCCTTCTCAACTGAGATTTCTATGTTGAACTACACCAATGTATGCTTGTCAAAATAAGAATTAGTTATGATAAAATATAGATATAAATGGAATTTAGGTCCCAAAATTCACATGAAAATTATGTTATTTATAGAGTAATAAAGGAAAGAATCTTATGATATCCTGCCTGAGAAAAATAGATCACGTACGACGTTGATGCATGGCATCACCTCTAGTTTGGTGGAATCAAAATGTAACCTTTAGCATTTATAAGATAATAATTCTTGGATAAATATCCTATCAGTGAGTGTCATCTCATCTCCCTCTAAAAACACATCCACATAATCAAATACATCCCATAACTCTGAATAGTTGGTGTATCTATTTTTGAATATGGTAGCATCAAACATTATATCCATGAACTCTATAGAATATTTGATTGATTATGGTGATGGTAGATTTTCTCCCCTAATTGTGTTGGATGAATATACCATTACCATATACACTTTGTGTTTCTTACATTTTCCTTTTATGTGATATATATGTTGTATTCTCAATTTCACTCTAGCTTGTTCACTGTTTCCTTGTAATTATCTTTGTAGGGAGTAAATATGGATCTTTGATGCATAGGAGAGAAAGATATTTTGAATGCAAGTTCATTATAAATAAATTAAGGCTTCTATGAATTCATATCAAATACATAGAATTTTTCATTGAATAGCATTTCATGCAACATAAATTCCCAACATTCACTTTACTTATAATTCCTTCATAATTCAAACTTTGTTAGTTCAAGTTTGTAGGTGTATCATACTATTAATGGGAAGTATTTTCCCCTTTTATTGAATTAAGTGTAGTAAGGGATAGTAGTGTTCTCATTAGTAAGGCATTCTTTAATAAAAATGCTTTGGAAAAATGTCCATAGACTAATTCCATCAGGGGAATTATTTTGGACAAAATGTCTAGAATAATTTCCTCAAAGACCTATTTTATTGGGAAAATGTTTTGAAGAAATTATCCCAAAGGGTCACTTCTAAAAGTATCGAAGGGATATTTTAATTGAGAAAAAATATGAAGGGTCTAATTTATAGGGCATTTCATCCATGAAAATATTCCCAAAGGATTTACTTCATAAAGGTTGAAGGGATTTTCAAAGGGCCAAAAGGTAAGTCCATAGGAAAAAATGCCCATGATAATTATCCTAAAGGGTATGTTCTAAAGGGCAAAGGGTCTAAGATAAAAGTCTCAAAAGGTAGGTGAAATATAGCAAAGGGGTTAGGATAAATTCTTCAAGAGTAGGTGGCTATTGGAAAAAGGGTTGAAAGGTCACTCAAAATGTCCAAATGGCCATTTCAAGAAATATGAAGGGTAGGTACAAAAGGTTTGAAGGATATTTTTTGTGGGAAAAATACCTGAAGGGTCTACTTTGCAAGGTAAAGTTTTGATAAGGAAAGGGTTCAAGACAAAAGTCCTGAAGGGTAGGTTATACAAATATTGAATGGTATGTTCCCTTAGGGTCATTGTTTCAGTAAAATTGTATTAGAAATATTTTTATGGGGAATTATTATGGAATTTTTGCATTAGACAAAAGTTTCATTGATAAAAGTTATAAAGGATCATTTTCATCTAGCAAAGGGCCTAGGATAAAAGTATTGAAGGATACTTTCAAAAGGTTGAAGGGCATTTACAAAAAGAATGAAGGGTAGGTGGGTTAAGGCCAAAGGGTAGGTCTGGAGGGATAAAGGAAATCCATGAGAAGATATGTTTTAGAAAAAATGTTTGAAGGGAAAAAAAGGCCCAAGACAAAATTACTGAAGGATAAAATGTCTTAGATAAAATATCTAAAGGAATGTTTAAAGGGAAAAAAGGCCCAAGACAAAAGTCTAGAAGGACAAATTGTCTTGGACAAAATGTTCAAAAACCCAATTCATTTAGGGGTAATTATTTCAAAAAAAAAAGTCCATAATAATTTCGCCAATGGAATAAGTCCATGAAAAAAAAGTCCACAAATAACTAGTTATTAAAGGAAATGGAAAAAAATTGAAATATAAAACCCAAAAATAAAAATTGCACAAGTCCTAAAAGAATAAGTTACAAAAAGAATAGGTCCCCAAACAAACACCCTAGCAACAAGACTAGACAAAACATAATTTTGATAGAATAAAATAAATAACCACAAACTTGATAGAATGAACCTAATAGAATAAAATAGTTTAGACTATGAAAACACAATATCAATCAGTCTTTTTCCTAGAATTCATATAAACACATAACATAGGGGTTCAAAATTAAGACCATAATCTAAAAAAAGTGGGTCCCCATTTCATTATGGGAAAAGGGGTGTGTTGGGTACAACAAATGGTGATTCATGGGGGTAATAATCTTGAGATTCAAGAACCTAAAATTTTGTTTCAATTCTTAAATCAATCATGAAGTGTGGCACAAAAGAATACTTAAATTAAAAACATGAAAGAGACTCCTAAGTTCCTTCACACAACATACTTGACTTATAATTTATTGGATCTATGTGTGTCAAACATGTAATCTATTTAACCCTTGTTGTGATGAGTTTTTCAAAGGATTTGATGAGGATATAGGTTTCATCCTAATATCTCTTAAAGATCAAAAATAAGGCAAGATAAGGCATTAATTTGATGGTATCCAGGTGTTCATATTCCTAATAGAGATATCTTGGGCTCCTTTTCCCTCTCTTTACATTATTTTCTTTTAATCATGATGTGTGGTAAATTGACCTTATTTCATCATATGAGCCTTTTGATTCTCTTTAAATTTTCTTTTGATATTTTAAACTCATGGGTTTTCTTTTCTTATTTTTTTTCCTTTTGTTCTTGAATGGAAAAGAAAAGATTTGTAGCCCTAGTGAACTTGAATAATTATAGAATAAATCATTTCTATAACATCCATACTAGCCACATCTATTCTTAGAATCATCATTTTCAACAAGTATTCAATGTTATAAGTGCATTTAATCCAATAAAATATGAAAACTTTCTAAATTTGTATGAAGTACTCTAAGAGTAACTTTCACATGCCTGGTGAAATTATTCAATTGTGACACCATTCATAATAATCCATGATTGCCTACCTTCATCCTAAAGACTCAAAAAACACAAAAATACATCTAATCTATAAACTACTCTCAAAGCATCAAGATTTTAAATTTTCCCTCTTTGCTACAAGTCATAAACTCAGTTGGTTTAGATTTTAACTTGGTTATAGTTAGAGAAAACACAATTTTGATTATCAAATAAAGTATAGAATAACTAATATAAGAAAGCACTAAAATATAATCTAGAAAACATGAAATCTAATCTATGAAAGCAAAATACTAAAAACTAAGAAACTCATCTATGAAATCAAGAAATCTAATCTAAGAAAGTGAAAAATATAATCTAATCCTACACCTACTTTCATATATCCCTCATTAATTAGTAACATTAGTAGATGGAATAGCCTTGAAGTAATGCTTTAGTAACTATCTATTTACTAGATAAGTAAGCTCATTACTTTGGAGGTCCCTTGAATAAAATGCAGTATTTCCCATGATCTTTGAAACATGGTATGGTCAAATCGATAGTGGGGAAAACATGTCATGTTCCTTTCTTATCATGGGTTTTATCCTAAAGTATCACTAAATATAAAATTCTAAATGCTTTGAATTTTTCTCTCATAAAACTACCTCTTAACCTCATCCTGGGGTTTATTGAATATATGTAAGGCCTTAGTCCTTGAATATTCCATTTCTATTATGTCCATCAATCTTGATTCTTCTTTATCACTTAGTTCCATGTAGTCTTGCATAAACTGATAAGTGGGTAATTTTAACATAATTGGTAATATAAGCTTGCATCCATATATCAATAGATAGGGTGAATATTTAAGGGATTGTTTGTGTTTAGTCTGGTCTACCTAAAGAGCATACTTAGAAAAATTGTACCAATCATTTGGCTTAGCCCTTGATGATTTCTTAATTACACCAATCATATTCATGTTTTTTGATTCTACCAACCTATTTACTTGGGGGTAATAGTTATAATTTGACCTAATAATGATCTGGTTATCATGTGCACATTTAGTAAATTATGTTAATATAAAAGTTGGTCCATTATCATAAATTAAAAAATGGCTATGCCAAATATAGTTATTACATGTTCCTCCAAGAAGCAAATCACATCTTGTGCTATGTAATTCTTTGTGTCTATGACTTCAATACATCTAGTGTAATATTCAACTGTAGTAAGCATGAATTTCTCGCATGTTGAGGAATTTGGGTTGATGACACCAATGAATTCTAAAACCCACTAGGTAAATGGCCTTCCTTCAACAACTAGATGTAATAACATTATTGCATGTACATCTGTCTTAGCTAGACCTTGGCATTAATGGCATGTTCTCACATGAGGGTGAGCATCTTTGAAAATAATTGGCCAATATTAGTCCATTCTTAAGATATTTGGGCCATGGTATTCCCATATGGGTGACCACTACCTATTTTCTAATGCAATATCTCTAAGATTTCTTTACCTTATTCTATAGATACACACCTGAGATAGATACCTTAATAATTTCTTTTATAGAGGACTCCCTTCTTGATCATATAATGACATGCTTTGAGCCTCAAAGCTCTTATTCTCTTTATTGAACTTGGAGGAATAAGTTAATATGAATAAATATTGTATTATATCATTATACCATTTTCCTTTAGATACTTGAGCTTCACATACCTATTCAACTATGATATAAGGATCTGGTTCATCCGTAAGCTAATCAATGCCTTGGCCCCAAATGATCTTTGAAGTATTTATTTCTATATTGAATTATTGTAGCTTGGCCATCCATTTGCCTTTATGTTCTCCTAGCTCATTTTATGAAAGAGTGATCTTGACAAAAAGATCAAGCATGATGGCAATGGTTTTATTCCTCAAGATATAATGCTAAAACTTCTTTACATATTTGATAAGGGAAAAAAATTATTTGTCAATCATAGAGTACCTAAGCTTTGCATC
Organism: Torreya grandis; assembly: GCA_037957365.1. Taxonomy (NCBI): domain Eukaryota; kingdom Viridiplantae; phylum Streptophyta; class Pinopsida; order Cupressales; family Taxaceae; genus Torreya; species Torreya grandis. The sequence goes on along the minus strand of JARHVA010000632.1, from coordinate 4,844,072 downwards.
CTTCAAATTTGTGCTAATGAATGTAATTGGATGTCTAGTCTCTTCTTTATTCTACATGATGATAATAACAGTCATATGCTCTTAATCGAATAATTATAAGTAAAAATATTTCATGAAATCTAGACTGATCAATACTAGAGCCTATGATATTTTATCTTTAATGTCTTAGAAGGACTTCTAAGCTTCATCTATATAATATATTTTGGCATCCTACTTGAGCATGGAATTCAAAGGTCTGATGATTTTTGTAAATCCTAATATTAACATCTATATGAGGTTAATCATTTAAAAGAATGATTTAAGCTCCTTGTTGTTTGGTGATTTAAAATTTTGAAATTGCCTAAATTTTGTCTAAATCAATGGTGATCCCATCCTTGGTGATGATATCCCCCAAAATATTACCTTTAGTCACTCTAAATATGATCTTATTTGGGTTTAGTGAAACACTAAACCTTATACAAATTTTAAATATGGATTGTAGGTGCCTTATGTGGTCTTTCTTATTCTTTGAAAATATCATAAGATCATCCATGTAGATGATTATGCATTTATTATTAATCCTTTGAAAGCATGATCCAGGGCATGTTGAAAGTTATATCCTACATTTATTAGGCCAAAAGGCGTCCTCTTATATGCATAATTTCCCCACTTCATGGTAAATGCCACATTTATTCTATCTTCAAATTTCACTAGTCCTTGATTGTAGCCTAAAATCCATCCAAAAAGGATATCATTTTAGAACCACTTACTATCTATATCACTTCATATAGATAAGGTAGAGGATAATTGTCCTTTTTAGAAGCCTTATTTATATTCCTAAAATTGACACATAATCTTATCTCACCATTCTTCTTTCTTATTAGGACCAAATTGGCCATCTAGGTAGAATGTTGGACTAAGAAGACAATTTTCCCATTTAAAATATTTTCCACTTCTCTTTGAATGAGAGGCTCCAAAATAGGATTGACTAGTATTTGCCTTTGTATTAATAGTTTAAGATATGGATTCAAAGGAATTGTATGAGCAATGACCTATGGGTCATATACTCTCAAATATTTATATGTCCAGGTAATCACATCCCTATATCAAGCAATTACATCCTTCACTTCTTGTATTTCTTCTAGGGTATATATTCACATAATGTGGGTTATGCTTATTTCCTAAATTTTCACTTTCAAAGTTATATTAATTGAACTTAGGATACTTGAGTTGCTAATATTGAGGGTCTATGTCGAATGGTCTTTCCAAAAAGACCAACCTAATTAGAATTTTATTTTATTTGAGCTAAATAATTCCATATTTATCTAATTCCTCTTTATAGAGTTGATTAATGTCCTTGTCATTGATGATTTGGGATTCAAATTCTTATGAATTGGTTAAAAAATGAATAATCTACTTGTCATCATCAAAGACCTGGAAATTCTCCACATTATCTAGAATAGAGGGACAAGGTACTAATTTGATTATTTTTTACCTTAGATTCTTATAGTGGATATAGATTAGTAGTAGAAATAACTAATGAATTAGTGGTCTAATTTTAATCTTTAGGAAGTGATACTACATTTAAATATTCAAATCTTTTAATTAGGTCTCATGTTCTATGCTTATATCTTCTCAAATAAGATAGATTTCATTAGTATTTATTTCTAACTTGATTGACCACCAACTCTGAGTCACCAAATACAAATATTTGCTTCACATTATTCTTGAGTGAAAATTGTATTCCCAGAACTAAGGTCACATACTCAACTCTATTATTAGTGCATGGAAATTACAACTATATACTACCAAAAAATTTTACCTTATGGGTCAACCATCACAATTCCTATACTAATCCTTGCTTAGATATAACACCATCAAAGTGTAAAGTCCATAGTTGATTGGAACCTTTGGGATCTAGCTTTGATAATTGATTCTAAGTGGTAAATATATAAATACCAAGTGTGGGTGACTCATACTTTACCTCTTCATTCTTAACATTATACTTGGTGATGGAATAATTCATTCTCAGCTCTCTACTAATCCTAATTTGATTTGAAACTCCTTTCCATGGTAGCCAGATATGAGATAAGTTGTTAGAGAGATATCTATTGAGTGTTTTGGACTAATCCCTACTTAATAATATTTTTTAGCTTTCTAGTATATCTACCACTAGAATATATATGGTCATCTAGACTCATGGTTTAGATGTTACTTGAATGCACACATTGGTCAATTATCTAACTACTAGTACTATAGTTTTATCTCATTAAGAAACTATTCTCTTTGATGGGCTTGGAATTAGACATAGATTATAACATATGAATATGGACATGATAGTTTTATATGGTCTAGAATCAGCTAAATAGTTATGAATGTTCTTACCAAATGCCTTGATAGTCAGTAGAAAGGGTGGAACTTGTGGCTTACTCTTGTAGATGAAATTGGCATCACCAAATTTTGTTTTATCTATAGATGCTTTAGTTCTTTCCATAGGGGAATTTACAAAAATGGACTTCCATAGCAACTCCTTCTATTCAATGATCTATGCTAACTCATAAAGAGTTATATTTACCTTGATCCTCTTCATATCTTCCATAATATCATATCCTCATTTTCTTGCTTTTTCCTTTCTCTATGGCTGATAATTATCCTTTGGAAGGGGTGGATTATTGTCTACCTTGGGATTAGGAGGAATCAATGTTGTAAGTTGTTACTTAATCCTTAGATTATATTCACCTCTTGGGAACTACTAAAAATCATGAACTTCATCCATATTATGTTTTGGTTCATTGTCATCTTCACATGGGAAGGGAAATTCATTATTTTTTAAGAACATAGTGATACATGGAGATCTAGGATCTAGATGATGCTCAGGTGGATTATGCATTTCATCTTATCTAACCACCTCTCTTTGAAACATTTTAAATACTGTGAAAAATGCAATGCATTTGACCTCACTATACTCAAAAGTATTGTGAATTTTTCACCAATTGGGAAGAGCCATTTTTGCTATGTTGATCTTTAAAATCTTGTTAGGCTATTGGTTTATTATATCTCTAGAATTTAGTGTTCTGATTGCCAATTGGGGCATTTACATTACCCATCTTCCTTTGCATATTCTAGAAATCAGTGCTCAACTTTTGAACCATTTTTTGAATAGAATCTAGTTCTAGTTTTTTAGAATTAGTACCTTATAAAATTCTAGTGGGAAGGACAACCACCTTTTGGTTATACTGATAACCATTGCCCATCATATGAATGTTTTAGTAGCCAAAATTTGGCTATGTTGTCTACATCAATGGAGGCAGTATGTACAATTGGTTTTGATTGAATATGGGAACATTCTACTTCATCTATTGTATTAGATTTATTGATGAAAAACCATTATTGACATTAGGTGCTCTAGCCATTCGAAGATTGAGTTGACTATATATGATGATAGCCTCTTTTAATGATAACACCAGTGTTGTCCATAATTTCTCTTCTCAAGAACATGGTAGTGATAGGGTCTAAGACATTCTTGTACATTTCCAATGCTAATGCCACTTCTAGTTTATATCTTAGGTTAAATCAATTGTATATCCTCTACCATCTTGCATTAAAACCATAGATGGGATTGTTAGACTCCCTCTTCATTTTGGTGAAGTGTTGATATACAAAACTAGGATTGGTGACGTATTAAAATTATGTAAGAAAAGTTGTTTGACATTCATCCCAAGAAGTGAAGGAATTTTTTGTTAGATTTAAATACCAATCATAAGTAACATCTAATAAAGTAAAAGGGAATAATCTACATGCAACATCCACATCTATGACATTCATTAGCTTAAAAGTAGCTTTAATTGATTTGATATGTTCTTATGATGTCTTTTCTCCTAAAGGAGAAAAGGATGGCAAGTAATTTTTAAGATTCTAAGTTAAGTCATGCACATCCACTAGGATGATGATAACATATCCAACTAACCAAGGATGTTACTAAGCCTTGGATGATTAACATATAAAGGGTTACTTATGGGTAAGGGGTTCCCTACTAGAGGAGGATTATTCTAAACTAAGGTTGTTGGCATAGTTCTAGGTCTCCTATGATTTATCAAGGGTGAGACTAGAAAACTAGCCTAGGAATTAGATCTAGTCACTCTCTTAGATGACTCTAGTACAACTCTATGCAAATAATAACTACTATTGTTGAAGAATTCGGGCCTCACTCTATCTCCAATGAGAATAATTATGTAGATTTTATGCACACCATAATGTAACAAGGTATCCTCTAACATTTTAAGATCTCAATGGAGGTAGACTCCACTCTAGGGCATGAGTTACAGGTATGCAGTTTATTTCAACCTATTGATGGAAAGTTGTAGGGCATGTAGGTTGTTGAAAAGGTTTTTGTATGGAGGTGTGCTTACTAAAAGGTATTTAATATCTATGTGAGTTGGATGGGTGGCTGGTTGCTAATCTAAAGTGGGTAGGTCTCAAAATAAACTTAAAATGAGGGAATAATAAGGCAAAAAAGAAGGCTTCTATGGTTTTTAAAAATCACTTCCTTGGCTACTTTTAAAAAAGTATAAGTTATCTCAAAACATATGATTATTGATATTAGTAATTGCACATGCACAATCAAACATGATTAAGAAGTCTAAGGAAATAATGATGTCAGAAATTCACAAGCCTCAAACAAAGGTTGTTCCATATAGGGTAGATATTGCAAACCCTTAATTAAGAGATTATGGTTCAGGCTAGTGAAGTATCTAAGGTAACTATTTCACACACACAAAAAAATACATCAATAAAGCACTCATGCATGATCAAAATTATGAATCAATTTAAAATTAATTATCCTAATCAATATATTTACTAATACTTCAATAGTTGTTACACATTTAAAAATTAGTACATAAATTAGTATAACCAAGAATCCATTCACGATTATTGCACACTAAATATTATTGAAACATACAACCAAAGAAAGAAGCAACTAATTACATATAAATTAGAAATAAAATACACAAACACATTCACTAATGATCAAAATTGATGCTACTCCTATATTAAAAATTATTTGATAAAAAACCAAGTTGGATTATAATTATTTTAAATAGGTTTGGGGAAGGTGTTGCCTCATCCTTAAATTTCATGCAAGTGTTTACATGTGGTAGCTAGAACATGATTTATAACTATGGCATAAATCTGTATAAGAGAAATCTTATAGTTATCAATTAAATAACTTGACCTTTTCAAAATTATGCAATGTGTGCATGTGTGCAAAATATAAAGTTAATTTTAAAATAAAAAGCTTAAACTACAAGGAAATTATGCACCATTAAAAAATTATACATGCATAAAATCTTATCCTATCAAGGATGCATTGTGTGAATCACTTCATGTAATTTAGTCATTGCAATAGTTACAGTGATATTACTTGAAGTTGTAGATGTTGACATATCATCAAACTCTTGCTTTTTATTTTCCTTATTCTCTTGATAAACTTTATATGCCACATCATGTTGTTATTATATAATGTTTAATTTTAGTAGTGGTGGTCGATGTATTTTTTAACTTGAACAAGGAGTCTTACATGCTAATATTTGATCATCTAAAATTTATTCTTGAAAAATTCCACCTCTGTAACTTTATTTCTAGTTGCATTCAACTTAGAATCTATCTCTTCTAGTGTTAGGCCTTGCAAACTCTACTTAAATTCATCTGCCACTTCTTGAATTAGTTTATAAAAATTGATCCTACTGATCAATTTTCCTATGACATCCTTCATCTTTGACATATTTAAATTATGTAAAATCTAGAGAATTTGGGCCTCATGTGCATGATATTTGGAATTAAGGCCCAAACTAATTATAGTCACTCCTTTGCTTCTTCCTACCTTATGAAAACTAAGTTCAAGGCATTGGATGCATCTAGTGTTGTCATTAAGTCTAAATGATTTATAATGTGTTAATTGTGTATGAAACTAACATCTTTAACTAGCACTGTCATCTTTCAAGTAATTATATAATTAGTTGGCATTATTCACATGAGGGCACAATTTAGCCCTCATAAACTCTAATGACTCCAAAGATTTATAGCATTGAGAGGCTACTTATTACACCTTAGTTTTTGTACCTATAGGGATATGTATAATATTTTCTTACTCTTTTAATTGGTCCTCTAGCTCTTGTTGATCCATCTCTATTCCCTCATGGATGGATATTATAGCATTTTTATGTGCTTTGGCCAAGTATTCAAGATTTTCAATGTAAGGAGATTGCCTGGGCTATCTATTCTTCCTCTTACTGAGAGATAAAACTTCATGTCTTTCCTTATGAATTATTTCCCTACCTCTATTGTCCTCCAACTTCTTCTTATGTCCTTGTATATTTCTAGATGCGTGGTCAAAAAGAGTGCAGATAGAGGGAAGCTTGATGATTTTGAAGATAGTCATTTAGGAAGCCCTTTTTCTTAATTCTATAGCCCATGGAGAAATATCCAACTATAAAGCATATGATTTTGTAACAATAACCTCTTCCTCAACCTCCTCTAATCTTTAAGATAGGCATTTGGGAATCCTTGCTTCTTAATTCTACAACCCATGGAGAAATGTCTAACTATGAAGCATATGAATTTGTAACAACAAGATTGTCCTTAGCCTCCTCTACTTATAGTTATTTATTTTGAGATTTGACAAATACATCAGGTAGGGAAGGCCATATAATCTTGCACTAATCCATTCCTCCAAATTGAGGGAGTGGGTGGATTGTGATCAATTGAGGTTTGGCCTTCCTTCCCTTACTATAACATGTCATAATAGTTTTTCTATGAAGGTGGTAGATGGAATTAGAAAGGTGACCTAGGTGGACTAGACATGGAGTTGTGGAGTGGGCAATGTAGTTTGTACCTTCTTGGACACCTTCTTATTTAAGGCTTTGATAGATAAGTGTTCAAAGGGATAGATGAGGTTGGCATGGTGAGTGGGATGGAAGTGTATAATAGAGTAATGGTAGTGGTGGTGAATGGATCAATGGAGGCAGAAGTGGGAACTTACACCTAGGGTGTCCTCAACATAAAAGAAATGGAAACACATAAAAAATTATCATAGAAGATAAAGGAACACTTATGAAGGGTTAAGTACCTAGGGAACTATGCATTATAGGCTTTGATTTAAGGATCATGTCCTTAGATATTTCTAGCTCTGCCTATTCATCAAAATCATCCTCAATATCCTTAATTATCATAACCTCTCCATGGCCTAGTTCTGAGCATGGACATGAGTAGGTTAAGCCTTGTGATGATTGTATTGTGGGACTGTCTGTTGGAGTCTTAGAATTCCTTATGTAAACCAGAGGGGTCTTCATCTATGTGGAGAAGTCTTGATGGGTATATGCCATTTCTTCTTATGTTTTTATCCTAATAGATGAATAAATATAAACCTAGGGCATAATAATAGTCACTTGAATAACACTTGTAGTGGGATGTTCTTATGTTCTATCTTCCTCATCAGAATCTAAACTAATAGGGTCCCCTGATTGTGCTCCCATACTAGTTATTTATTTAGACACCTTAGACTCTTTATTCACATAATTGAGTTTTAATTTCAAAGGGATTCCTTGATATGAGAAACGTACATGGTCCTTGGATTGCTCCCCAAACTATCCTCTCTAGTGTGATCCCATCATTTATATAGAGCCTTATTTCCATCTATTTCTCTTACAACAACTAAGGGGTCCTCTTGAATCATTCTCAAATGGTATTCATTCAGTCCAATAACTCTTTCCATCTCTAAAACATATTCATCATCCTTTGCATTAAGAAATACAAAATCATAAGAATAGGGATCATGGATGTAGATGACGTTAAGCCTTTGTAGATGCTTTCAAATAAGTCCATACAGATCCTAGTATCTGTGTGGAAGAATGACGAAAAGATATATCTTCCACTTGAATCCAACTTCTCAAAAATTCTTCCTTATTATGTAGACCATTCTCCCAATTATTAAATGGTGGCCAAAGTACAAAGCTTTCTTCTACCTAGATAGGTCCTCTTCAACATTCCACCTAATTAGAAAGCAATTTATTGCTCTACTAACTTGTTTGGGACATATTTTTGAAGAGACATAGGATTAACCTTGTTCCCCAAAATCATAATGACTATAAAGTTTTGATAAAGGAAGTAATATCCTTTACCACTCAAGATTTTTAAAATATTTAGTCCAATTTTGGGCATGGGTAAGACATGAATGTCTTACGAAACTTGTAGATATACATCTTATATTATTTTAACCATATTTTAGATGTAGGTATATATGTGCATAAAATGGTAGTGGTCACCAATTCCATTTTTAATATAATTTGTGGCTAAAGTCCACAACTCCCTAAGGCCTCTATAACAAGTTCTCATAATGGCATATCATAAATAAGACATCATATAGAAATTTCCTAAAGGTGTGGGACACTTGTCCTTATGAATTATCTGCTCTCTCAAATAGAAGTTGATTATCTTTCCTAGGGCATATATAGCATCGCGGGTAAGCATCATGTATAATAATGGCACCCAGTCTAGATTAATAAAATGACTACTTGGCATACCTTAAAGTTAGTTTAAAATATCCATGCCAATGTGTATCCCCATTATAAAATTATCAATGTAAATAGATCCCTTTGGCTTCTTCCCTTTCCATGTGATGATCTGGTCTGGAAACAACCATGAAGAGAGTGCCTTCTCAATTGAGCTTTCTGCATTGAAATGCACTAATGTATACTTGTCTAAACAATCATCAGGTATGCTAAAAGATAGATACTGATAGAATTAAGGTCATAAAATAAAAACAATAATTTTCTTATTTATAGAGTAATGAAGGAAAGAATCATGTGATATTTTGCCCAATTAAAATAGATCTCGTAAGAGGCTAATGAATGGCATCACCTCTATCTTAGTGGAAATAAAATTTAACCTTTTGTATTTTAAATCCAATAATTATTTGAAAAATAGCCTATCAATGAGTGTCATCTCATCTTCCTCCAAAAATGAATCCATAAAATTGACTACATCTCATAACTCTAAATAGTTGGTGTATCTATTTTTGAATATGGTAGCATCAATCAATGTATCTATGAACTTTGTAGAATCTTTTATTGAATATGGTGATGGCATATTTTCTTCCTTGAATATATTGGTTGAAGATGCCATTATTATATATGCTCTATGATATTTACAGTTTTATATTAGGTTATATGTATGTTGTATGTTCAATTCTTCTCTATCTTGATCACTATTTACTTGTAATTCTCTTTATAAGGAGTAGCTAGGGATCTTCAATGCATATGATAGTAAGAGACTTTAAATGTAAGTTTGTTAGAAATTAATGAAGGCTTTGATGGTTGTCGTACAATTGAATATCAATTCATGTGACATAAATGCCCAACATTCACTTTGCTTAGAATTCTTGTATAATTGAAACTTTATTAGTTCAATTTTTTTGGGATCTCATACTATTAATGGGAAGTATTTTCACCTTTTATTCAACTAAGTTTAGCAAGGGCTAGTATTGTTCCTGGTAGTAATACATTCATCTAGAAATATTCTTCAACAAAATGTCCATAGACTATTTTTATTGGGGGAATTGTTTTGAATAAAATGTTTGAAATAATTTCCCCGAAGACCTATTTTGTTGGGAAAAAATTATAAATAAATTATCCTAAAGGGTCACTTCCAAAAGTATCTAAGGAATATTTTTGTTGGGTAAAATTTTTAAAGGTCTAATTAATAAGCCATTTCATCCATGACAAAAGTCATAAAGGATCTACTTCCTAAAGGCCAAAGGGATATTCAAAGGGATGAAGGGCAATTCTATAGGGCAAAATTCCCACCACAATTATCCTGAAGGGTAAGTTCTGGAGGGCAAAGGGCCCAAGATAAAAGTCTCAAAGGGTAAGTGAAGTATTGTAAAGTAGATGTGACAAAGTCCCAAAGGGTAGGTGGACATTTTAGAAAGGACCAAAGGGTCACTCAAAATGTCTAAAGGGTCATTTCAAGAAATTTAAAAGGAAGGTGAAAAAGGTTTGAAGGATCTACTTCATGGAAAAAATTCCCAAAGGGTCTACTTTGTAAGGTAAATTTTTGATGGGGAAAGGGTCTACTTGGTCATAATATGAGGGTAGGTTGCAAAAATCCTAAAGGGTATGTGCCCTTGAGGTTATTATTTCAAAAAAATTGTATTGGCAAGATTGGGGAATTGTTTTATGTTTTCTACATTAGAAATATGTTTGATGACAAAAATTTTGAAGGGTCATTTTCATTAGAAAATAACCTAGGACAAATTTCCAAAAGGATACTTTTAAAAGTCCTAAGGAAAATTTAAAAAAGGTTGAAGGTTATGTGGGTTAAGGCTAAAGGGTAGGTCTAGAGGGTTAAAGGAAATCCATCAGAGGATTTGTTTCAAATAAAATATTCAAATGAATGTTCAAAGGGAAAAAAATTCCTAGGACAAAAGTCTCAAAGGGAAAAATGTATCAAAAAAATGTTCAAAGGAATGTTCCAAGGGAAAAATTGCTCGAGACAAAATTATCAAAGGGAAAATGTCTCAGACAAAATGTCCATAGACCAAATTCATTCAAGGGAAATTATTTAGAACAAGATGTCCATAGTAATTTTCTTGATGGAATAAGTCTATGTGAAAAATTCCACAAAGAATTAGTTGACAAAAGTAATGGACAAAACACTAGAAATATAAAATTAGAAAAGACAAGTTGATGATTCCCAAAAAAATAAGTTTTAAAAAGAATAGGTCCCCAAACAAACACCTTGGCAATGAGACTGGATAAAACATAAGTCTAATAGAATAAAATCAATAAACACAAACCCAATATAATTAACATAATAGAATAAAAGAGTTTATCTTATGAAAACACAATACCAATCAATCTTTTTCCCAAAATTTGTATAAACACATAGTAGAGGGGTTCAAAATTAAGACCATAATATAAAAAAAGTTAGTCCCCATTTCCTTATGGGAAAAGGGGTGTGTTGGGTACTATACTAGTGTTGATACCTACCATGTCCTCATATGACCAAGTTAAATTCTCATGATATTTATCAAAGAATAGACTAAATCTATCATGTTCAGTCATAGTGAGTTATATTAAACTATTATAAGTCAAGGACATGAGGGTATGACATATTATATTCTTGTTGTTTCTTTAATAAGCATGGTATTTTTGTATTGAGAATGATATGGTGCATTGGTAAGATAATAAATGGGTTTAGTTTTGGGGTATATGATAATGATGAAGTTATTAAAATGAGGATCTTTTCATTTGAAATTCCCAAGTTTGTGATGTTACCAAATAAGTTGAGGTTCTTGGGCATGGAGTAACTCAAGTATGGATTCATAACTAGGTGCTATCGACATCCAATTTCTAACACTATTTGTGTTGAAAATTTCAATCTTAATTGAAATGCACTCAAATGCACAAATAGTCCAAAATAACTGAAAATGCACTAAATGGTTTGAGCTTGTCATACACAAGTGCTGATTTAGGATATTGTATCCCTAAATGGGGTAATGCATTTTATGTGATTATTAACTTTTCTTAAATTATTTTGAGTCAAAATGATTATTTCACATTTTGATGCTCTAGATCACTCTTTTTTTCTAATTAATTAGCAAACATCATGTGCTTATTTTGTGTTGACAACATCCTAAATGGGATAATGGTCTGTACGCAACAAATATTGCCTTCTAATTCCTCTCAAGTCAAATTATGACCCAGTAATATGACTTTCTAACCATTTTGATTAATTATGCACCAATTTCCAAAGAACTACAATAAATTTGATTAATCTTAGTTAGTCAAATTAAATCAAATTATGAGCTTAAGTATGAATTCTATGGAAGTTATTAAATATTTATTTCTTGGAAATTGATTCCTATTAACTACATCATTAAGTGAGGTCATTTTTGGAGTGGCATACATAAGCCATAAATGTAACAAATATTATGATTATGGCTTCCCATGCCTCTTTAATGTTCCTTCTTCCCAAATCATTATGAGGATATTTATGGATTTTATTTACATAATTGGATTAATTCATGGTGACACATATTGATATTGAGATAGACAATCATAGTTGTTCATGATAAGTTTATAAAATCTATAAACAGGAGGTCCCTCACTCACATTTTAAAGATTATATTGTGTAAACTTATGATACATGATTCTCTCCACTAGCCATTTGTGTAGTTTGATAAATGTTTTATTTACAATATAATAACTTCATTTAATAGTCATATATTGATTTCATATCATGAGCCTAGATTATACATGGTTATCTTAAGATGACATAGGGGCTTGGCATCCATTATTGATAAAGACAAGAACTCCAAGTCAAGGGGAAAAATATGCTTGGAGATGCTTATGGATTATGGGAAGCTCTTGGGAAGGTAATGTATGTTTGTTTTCTTTCATTGAGTTATTTATTGTCATTTGCACACCCCATTGAATAGGTTGGCCTAGATTGTTAGTTCTTTATAAATTTTTTGTGTTTTTCATGTTAATGCTTGATCTAACCATATTTGTAATCCATATCTACATCTTGGCATGCTTGATGGGATAATGCATCCCTCTCAAGCAAAGAAGACACTTTGGTATTTATAGAAAATCTTAAGAGTCTTTAAAAATCCTTAACAAGTAAATTTTATGATTTTTTTCTTGTGTTTTTTATGAATGCACAGGTCACATAGTGACCAGCATTAGTTTTGAGTGACCAACATTAATCAAGGTTAACTGACATTAGTTAGGTTGCAAGGGAAAATATGTCTAAAAATTTACATTTTTCATATTTTATCAAGTTTGTATTTGTCAAATTGAGTTTTTAAGTCTCTAGTCTAAACATTTATCTTGATCCACAAGTTTTCGTTTTGAATATTTTGTCCTAACATTGTGATAATATGTTTTTTATCTAGATATTTTCATGCTTAAAGGTTTATAGGTGACTGAAAATAATTAGTTCCTTGACCAACATCAATCTTGTAGCAACTAACATCAATCAATAGTGACTAACATTAGTCTCTGTGTTTTTAAAATATATAACCTAAGAGGAACAAATCCAAAGCTACTTGTTTCGTTTCAAAGCTAAATAATACTCTATTTTTTCTTGTAGGACTTGTGAGGAAAAATGATTACTTTAAGCATAATTAGATTAGTAACCTTCCCTTTGGTGTTTAAAATGAACCTACATCTTACATATTTAAATCTTTAACCTTTCCTTTGGGTTTTAAAAGGAACTTAGATGGTTTGATTAAATGTTTTTGTGATTTTAATTTTTTTTTTTTACAAACTAAGGTCAAGGGGCCAAGAAATTCACTTAACATTTTAATTTGGTGTTATAAAACTCAACATTCACTTAAATTTAAAAATTATTGAATGTTGTTTTATGTAAATCATCTATCACTTGTTAAATTGTTTGCATAAAATTAATTATGTGTGTGTGTTCTCCCCCCATCCCTATAAGGAAATTGGGTGACCAAAATCACCTTTTCATTGTGATTATGACTTTGCCCAATGTGTGGAAAGGAAGTTATTTAGGATGTCCCCAAAACCCATATGGTTTGGGTGATCTAAAAATAACCCTAAATCCTTTTCACTTAGATCATTTTATTTCATGCAATTAGCTTGTGGAGGGGATGTCATTGACTCTTCATGATTTATTTAGGTAAGATTTGGCCTAGGGCTTCATCTCCCAACATTGAAATAAACCCCTCTCCATGGGGTTAAGGGTATATAAATTGGGATTACCCCACTAAGATTGTGGTTTGAGAGGTTAAACCATCTTTGTTAGTGATAAGTTGGCCCAAAATGTATGATTAATTGGGACATCGTACTACACTGAGCAATTGATGGATGTAGTGGTTGTGAAAATGACATGAAATTTTCACATTAATCCAATTGATGTGGATCTAATTGATGTGTTGCATCCCTTATGTTAACTACACTTGGGAGCATCTAGATGGTCATAAATTGTAAGCTTTAGACAACCTCACTTTCTATAGAGTATTATTGATGTAGGGTGTGTCTGATGGTCCATGTCATTATATTGTATCTTGGGAAAATGGGGTTGTAGAATACCCTACCAATTAATTTTATTTTATTTTGGATGAACAAATTTATTCCTCCCAAGTGCACTTATTAAGATGGATTTCAACAATACAAAGCAACCTTGTCAATTTAGGGCTTAGGATGATTACTTGGTTGTATTTACATTTTGGTCTTAACTTACTTGGTATTGATTTCAGTTAAAATTTGATTGTAAACAAGTGTTATAAATAAACACATTGTCCACAATTTATTGAATAAGAAGGCATTACACTGGTCAAATACAAATTAATCTTTGCCTTGTTCAAATTTTCATCTCAAACATTTGTGTTTATATTAGCTAAACAATGCAGTTATACTACCCATTTGAGTCTAAACCATTTTACAAATTATTTAAGTCCTTCATTGATAATTAAAAATTATAATTTCACCTTTATAAGATATTAATTTAAAATGTTAATTAAGTTTAATTTCCCATTTGCACTTGACTTGAGTAGTTTGGGTTCAATATCCCATTTGGATTGAAGGTCATTTATAGACTCATAATCATTTGATCATTGTGAACTTAGGTCATCAAGTGTATTTCTCATAGTCTAAGTTATGAAACACATTTTATACTACCTTCCTATTACCATATGGTGGCATTGTGCTACCTATTTGGTTTTAGTTTTATACTTAAGAATTCTTGCATGTTTTCACATCTTGAGTTTCTTGGTTTGCATTGTCACCTTCTTAGTCTGAATGGATTTCTTCTAGTTTCCTATTAGTACCTCATCTAAGTTGAACTCAATTTTATGGTATTGATTTATCTCTTAACCTATATTTGTTGTACTAGTTTACACTTAAATATTTTATTTATAATACCATCTTCTAATTTATATGATTTCAACCCTACCCAAGGTTGAGTAATTTAGTGAACACATTATTCTAATTGTGTGGTGGTATGCCACATCCTTTTTATTATAGTCTCTTTGGTATGTATTCACCTTGTTTAGAGAATATCAAAACACATATCTTGTTTAAAATGTTTGAAGAACATTTACTAATCTTGTCAAATGTAGATAACAAATAATTTATACATGACTCAAAGGTACACTCATAGTGGGGTCTCTTATGACCCTAAATATGAGGAGGATAATTATTATTATAGTCAAGATAATTATTTGGTCTTTGAGGACATTCACACAAATGTAGTCTCTAAGGAAGACTTTTTAGAATATCAACCCCAAGAGGACAAGGATGAATCACTCCTAAGGTTGATTGAATTTGGTGTTAGATTGCCCTCACATTTTCTTATGGATCAATTGCATACCTTAATTATAAAAGGAGAGAAACAATGACAACAAACTTTCAAAAACATTACACAAAAAAACATACCTTATTCTAGTAAAGGTAATGAGATACTTGTAGATTCAAAAATAAATGATAAATATCTTGTCAACAAGATCAAAAATATATTTCAATGATATGTAGACCAGCTTATCATGGAATTGACCAAATCTTTAATTATTATGTCAATCCATAATGATGATTCAAATGAATAAGGGAATTTGGTTGAACTAACACAAAATCTAGTTGAGAACACAACAATGATAGATCAAGATGTCTCAATTGAATAACCCAAATCCCAAGAGGTTCCATAACATGCTTCACTAGACATGGAGCATACATTTTTCAAACATCAAGAACCTCTTATTCATTTACAAAACCAAAGACAAAAACATTTAGTACACATTGAATAAATTGTATAAAAACAATTTATCTTGTTCATCTAAACCAACATGTACTTTGGTAAATAGACCACATACTCCCCAAAATAAATTAGACATGTATAATTCAAGGAAACAAAATCTAAGGAATCAAATTCTTAGCTACTCAATTCAAAGAGTGAACCAAATACAAGTTATGAATCATATGGTGTACATCACTCAAAAATACACACAACAACAAGGGTACATACCACCCCAATAATAAAAACAAGGGCACATACCACCCAAATAATAGCAACAGGGGAAAATACTACCCCAAGAAAATTATGTTCCACCCATGAATACACTAAACATGCAAGAGCGGAACTATATGAAAGATATTATGCCATGATTGGAGACTAAAAATAGAATCAAGAAATACAAGTTTGATGATATATGTCGATATCATTTGACTTATCTATTCTCCAAGTCCCATTTCCATCTCATTTTGAGGCACCTAAATTTGACAAATACAAAGGAAAGGGTGACCCTCATGAACACATTCAGGCATTCTTTGTGTTATACTAAGATGTGGATTACAACAACATTTTTTTGCTTTATTTATTTCTATGAAGTTTAAAAGGACAAGCTCTAGATTAGATACTTAAGCTACCTAAGGGATTGGTTGTATATTAGAATAACTTATCTAAAAAGTTTGTCAACCATTTATCATATAACATTGAAAATTAATTGACCATTATTGACTTGTGAAAAGCCAAAAAGCATGATGGAGAAAGCTTTGATGCATATATATATATATATATATATATATATATATATATAGGTGGTGAGCATTAGTAGGTCAATTTCAGCATAATTTTTAAACAAATAGTTAGTGGACATATTTGCATAAAACTTACACCCTGAGGTTTCACACAATCTATGACTTTCTTGTGTTAACTCATTTGAATAAATTATAGATAAGGGTATACAAATTGAGAAGGTGATTATTGAAAAAGGCATTGTCAAGAGTTTTTCATAGGGTCAAACATCAAATCTGACCCAATCTTGTAGTCCAATAGTTACAACAAGAAAAAGAACATGGTAGGAAATAGTGTGACTCAAATAAGACACAAACAAATAATGCAAGCCCCATCAATCCCAAATAGGCAATTAGCTCCACCTAATCCACCTCCAAATTTTCAAAGACAACCTCCATGGAGGACATTTTAAAATTAATACATAATCTTCAATAAATTGGGAGAACTTATTGAAATAGTATTCCAAAAGCTCAAAGTAGCTAACTTGATTATATGGCCAATAACAAGGCCATTTCCTCAAGATCAACCAAATCTAGATTGGTACAAGGAAAAATGAATGGTGAAATTTTCATCATGTTGTTGGTCATGGTGCTTATCATTACATCCAATTATGACACCTTATTGAAGATCTAATCGAGAGTGGTGAAGTTGAGATTAAACTAGCCCCACAAGGTACTAATCAAGGTATGGAAATCTACCAAGATCCATTTCCTTAACATATTTGACCCCACCAAGGAATAAATAGTAGAACCAAATATAGAATCAAAGTAGAATCAAAATCATAATTAGGGTCAAAATAATAATTAGTATGATCATAATTAGGATCATAATACCCATGCTAACAACTTGGGTTATAACAACATGCCTTATGAATACAATAACACCATGGGACACATTTTTAGAACCCACATTTCCACTATTATTTTAAAAATCCATGAGCCATCCCATACTCCTCATAGTATTAGACCCATTATTATAGGGTGAACACCCTCTCCCTCTAGAAATACTGCATCAAGTTCACACAATTTTGTTACAAATCCATTTATATGTGTTATTATTTCTAGATGACACCCTTCCTTTGATTAAAATGGCTCCTCATCAACTTGAAATTTCTTCAATACAAATAAACACCCATGATTCACCCTCCAAGGCCCTTTTCCTTCATCTTCTGATTATAATGGATCATTGCCACCTATAGGTTGTGTAATCGTAATTAGATGCTCATGAGTTACTCTCTAGGGAACTTTTCCCTCTTCTTCCATAGAACCCAATGTGAAAATATGCCTTTAGATCTGAAGCCTAATACTATGCTAGAGAAGGCCATGTCATCTCATCCTAATGTTGAAAAGCCTTATAGTTTATTGAACCGACTAAGCAAAACCCCTGTGTAGATTTCCTTTTTTGATCTCTTGCATACATTTGAAGTTCATAGAACTATTTTGAATAGCCTTTTACAAGAATAATTTATTCCTTAAGGTATAAATCTTAAATAGTTCCAAACACAAGTGGGATATTTGTTTTCATTTTGATAACTCATGTTTGATCATAATGACATGTCCACCCTAGGTCTAGGCTATAATAACCAATTACACATTATGGTAATCATTGAAATCCATAAGATCAAGTGGGATATTATAGATAATGGTTTAGGGATAAATATAGTGTCTCTCAAATTGGTACAAAGATTGGGCTACATTCTAAAGGATGTTCAACCAGAGATGATCACCATAAAGGCTTATGACAACACTGAGAGGGAGTCTTTTGGTATTATTTGGTTTCTAATCATTGTTAGATTTATTTCCTACTACAAATTATTACATATTATGGACATTGAACCACCCTGTAGCATACTTCTTGGCCATCATTAGATATATGAAGTATAAGTCATTCCATCTACCTTGCAATAGTGCTTTAAGTTTTCCCATGATGAAATTGAGGTTATTATTCCCACTGATCAACAACCTTATCAATATTGCAAACATATTGAGGTTGAGTATCATAATTATAAATATTTTCTTGGTTTTGAATTAATTATAGAGATGAATAAGGAGATATTTTTTCATCCACTTCCATTAAATTATATCAACCCTAGTGACCTTACATCCACTTTAGTTGATCTATTTCCCACAACTCTTGTAAAATAGGTTATGTTAGAAGACATGGGCATTTCCATGTACCATATTAAGGATACCTTCCATGTTGTTAAGTTTCTAAACTATACAAAAATAATTGGTAAAACCAAACCTTCTAAGAGCCCAAACATACCCAACTTGATCTGGTAATAGAAGAAAGAACAATGGAAACCACCTATGGTATTTATACCTACTACTTTGCCAAAAAAAGATGGAGAGGATTTTATCAAAGGATATTATATATATTATAATGGCATTATTGATTACATAAATAATTTGAAATATCCTATCCTTAATTATATCATGGACCATCTTGAATATATAGGAAGTGCCTTTGGCCTACAAGCCTAAGGCATCCTAAAACCTTTATTAGTTTGAGTAATTAATTTTAATCATGGTATCAAATTTATTCCACCTTGGGGTGACCTCATGACTTTAAATAGTGATTATTATAAATTGAATAGAAATGATACTCTTGGTAGTAATGCAGTGTCCTATTATAGCCTCTTTGACAAGCTCACTAACTCAAAATTATTTGACCAAAATGCCAATATGACTATAACACCTATTACTTTTTTTAGAGATTCCCTTATTTAAGTAACACCTCAATTTTAATTATGCATTTTTCATCTCAAACTCATTGATTGGGACCAACAAAATTTGGTCATATGCCTTGATGAGTTTTATAATGAAGAATCAATTATAGAGTACATGGGCTTATGAGATGGATTTCCCATTTATGATAAAAAATAATGATTTTTTTTAAGTATATCCTTGTATATAATTTGTAGAGAAGGAAAAATTTATTGGTTCATAACAAAGATAAAACATCAAGATATTTATGTAAAAACCTCTTGGAGGTGCTTATTGATCAGGGAAATAGTAAAGAAAAAGACAAGCACTTGAGTAAAAACTTATTTCAGGCAATCTTGGATGGGAAAGTTTACTCATCCCCAAAAGACACTCAATGTCCATCAATTCTTAGCTCTATATCCAATAAAATAATCTCTTTATAACAACAAAAAATGTTTGAGCATCTTACTCTTGAGTTTCTAAAGATTTATGATACTTGGCCATTACTTGAGATGGTGGATTTAGATTCGTCACATTATCTAGAGATTTGGGAGGGATACCAAAAAACTATAGAAAAATAAAATGGTCATAATCACATATTACCTACTATTATTTAAAATGGATCCACACTTATTATAGAGAACATAGTTAAATTGAATCTAGGAACATATGATAATCCCAAAAAAATTTATCTTGGAGCTTCCCTTACTGAAGTAGAATGTGAACACATTATATCCATTTTTATGGATGTCATCAATATTTTTCCATGGGAATACTCAAACATGCCAATATTAGACCCACACTTGTTAGTGCATCACCTTTTTGTTCATCCAGATGCCAAACCAATTAAATAAAAATTAAGAAAGATGCATCCACGCATCACCCTATTGATAAAACCTAATTTAGAGAAATTATTAGGATCAAGGTTCATTAGACCACTAGAATATTTTAAATTGATATCAAACATAGTTATTTTTATTAAAAATCCATAGGGTATACTTATTTTTTAAAATTTTCATAGACATCAACAAAGCATGCCTTAAAGACGATTTTCCTCTACCCAGTATTGATATGATCATCTATTCTATTACTGATTACATGATGCTATCCCTCATGGATGGATTTTATTGATAAAATCAGATCAATATGTCCCAAGTAGATTAACACAAGACTCCATTTACCACTTTGTGGGGAACATTATGTTATGAAGTCATGTCATTTGGCTTGGAGAATGCTGGAGCCACATATCAGCATACCATTATTGTCATCTTCCATGACATGATGAAAAATATTATTTAGGACTATGTTAATGAAATATTAGAAAAATCAAGAACACATGATGGGCATCTTGACATTCTACAATAATCTTTGAGAGGATTCATGAATATAAAGTCTACCTGAATCCTAAGAAGTGTGTCTTTAGAATCACTTCAAGGAAATTTGTAGGTTTCATTGTATCACAAAGAGGGATTGAAGTTTACCCTAATAAGGTTAATTAAATTATTGAAACACCTCCACCTTCAAATATTAAATATATTTGAAGCCTTCAAGGAAATATCTAATCAATCCATAGGTTCATTTCTCTACTGGAAAATAAGTGCCACTCATTTACTCAATTTTTGAAGAAAGGGTTCATGTTTCATTAAGATGAAGATTATTAGTTACCATTTATGAATTTTAAGACATATTTGTCTAATCTACCATTTTTGAGATTTCTAACACCTAGACAACCACTATTTCTTTACATATCAATAACTAAACATGCACTTGGGCCACTTTTGGCCCAACATGATGATTAAGGTAAAGAACATTCAGTCTATTATTTAATCCACACATTTGTGGATTATGAACACAACTATACACCTATTGAGAAGGTGTGTTTGTCTATGGTGTTTGATTCCAAAAAATTATGACATTATATGTTGAGCAATAAAATAATTATCATTGCTAAGGTGGATTCTCTCAAGAATTTATTATCCAAAGTGGCTCCCATAAGATGTATGGCTAAATGGGTCATGTCACTTAGTAAATTTGATGTTGAGTATCAAAATAAAAAATATATCAAGGGACATGTTATTCTTTATCAACTTGTAAAAGCCCTTATTATAAACACTTAACTAATTAGATTCAACTTTTTGGATGATTCTTTCATGATAGTGGAAGAAGTACAACATGAACCTAAACAATGAAAGCTAGATTTTTATAGTTCCTTCACTTCTTATGGATCTATAGCCAACATATTATTGATTACAATACAAGGGAATTTTATTCCCAAAGTGTTTCACATTAATTTTATTTGTACAAATAATATAGCCAAGTATGAGGCATTGATTTTAGGACTGCATCTTGCCATATAGTGGGATATTCAACATTTAATGGTTTATGATCATTCCCAATTGATCACTAATCAAACTAATGATCAGTATCAAACTAGAGATGAAAATATTGTTCCTTATAAGAAAATCATAGATAAAATCAAAGTTTATTTTAAATCTCTATAGTTTGAACAAGTACCATGGGTGAATAACATATCTACTAATGTAATGGAAAAATTGGGTTAATGATACAAATTGATGGTAGAGATAAAGAGTATCAATTTTTGATTGAAAATATTTTACATCTTGTACATATTGTGCCAGATTCAGAAAGGGTATGTGTCATTGTTAGTCCCAATCACTCACCTAAACTTCCTTGGTATCAAGACTATAATAATTACTTCCATGATCACATTTTCCCACCTAACTTATCCAGTAAGCTAAAAAAACTACTTCTTTATTGTCTATCCCATTATACCCTCCTTAGAAACATGATTTATTTCAAAGGCTATAATGAAATGCCACTTTGTTGTTTATCTTTAGGAGAATCCAAGCTAGTGCTTAAGGAGGTTCGTGAAGGAATGTGTGGGGCTCACAAAAATGATGTATTATTAGCTAAAAATCTCCCCAAAATAGGCTATTAATGGCCAAAAATGGAGAAAAATGCTTTTAATTATGTGAGGAAGTGTGTTACTTGTCAACAACATGGAGATTTGATACACACACCTTCCTTACTACAACTGATTATAACACCATGGAAATTTTCTACTTGGACCCTTGATCTCATTGGGAAAATAAACCCAACATATTCAAATGGCTATAAACACATATAACTACTATTTGAATACTTTAATAAGTGGATTGAGTCCATTCCTCTCACTTATGTTATCAAGAAAAAGATACCTAAATTCATTCATTATGATATCATTTGTTAATATGGCATCCCAACTCATATTATGTTTGATAATGGTGGATACTTTATAATTAAAGATGTAAAAGCATTTTGTAAAAAATTTAAAATCAAACATAAGTAATCCATACCATATAACCCACAAGGCAATGGATAAGATAAGGTGTCCAACAAAACCATTGTAGCCATTTTAAAGAAGATTGTCAATGATGTTGGCCATAATTAGAACATGGAAAATTTTCTTGCCCTTTGGGCTTATGAATCAATCATCAAACCCCTATAGGAGGCACTTTATAATCCATTATTTATGTCAAAAAAGATATTATCTTGATTTAGATCAAGCTACCTCCATTGTGAGTTTATTTAGAGAATATTGAAGATGGTGAAGAATATAAAGTCTCAAGATTACAAGAACTAACACTTCTTGATGGTAAGCATTTGGTTGCCCTAGAAAACTTGTAAGCCTATTAGAATCAAATCATCCCTAGAAAATCACATTCTCCTTCAAGATTTTGAGATTGGTGATTTGGTATTAAAAGATAACCAAAACAACACAAATGTTGAATGCAACAAAAATTGTAAGTTCCAACCTAAATAGTTGGGACCATATGTTATCACAATAAACTATGGATTAGGGGCATACAAAATGAATACTCCAAATGGTGAATAAATTATATAGCCCATAAACATTGAGCACCTTAAGAGGCTCTATGTTTGACAACTTCAAACCATGTTATAAAAGATGCCTTACTTAGGGGCAACTTGTGCTAAAGTATTTTATCCTACCATTATACCTTAGACTGTCCTCTCATGGACCATATTATTTTGACCTACTCTGGACCATTATTTTGAGAACCATATAATTTTTCATGAATACGAATAGTGAAATATTTGGACTATTGGCATTCTAAACACATTTTATCCCACTCTGAGATGTCCTCTTTTGGACCACATTCATTCTAGGTTATTTTCTTTAAGAACCACATTATTTTCATTTCTCAAGGCTATTGTAACCTGAACACTTTCATCCCTTAACCAATTATGATCTTGATTATGACTCATAGGAATTATGAACATGATTGACACTAATTATAAAAATTAGATAAGCAATAATTTTATTTTTAATCTTCTTTTACAAACAAGTGAACATAGATACCACAATGTATGGTTTTTGCCTACTACATGGTTCTTCATATTTTATTTTATGCTACACTATTCTATTTATTTTGCTGCTATAGGAATTTTTGCCTTATTAGGATCCTCACTCTCACTGATATGTGATCAAGTACCATTGAAATAAGCTTTATTTGTTATTATATCTCTTAGTTAGTTGCCTATTTTATTTTTTTATATCCATAAGTGATGTTGCAGCTGACTTAGATATTATTACAAGTTCTACTCTTAGACAATGATTTCCTTGATTAGTTTATTCCCATTGTACATATTTTATCCCAAAAACACCAAAAACATTATAAAATGATCCATAAAATAAATAAAACATTGTCTTACACTTTTGTATATTCTAATCTCTCACATTCTTATCATTTTTCAAGTGTCTTATCCCATTGGCTCACTATGTTTTAAAACCATTCTAATTTATCCCAATGGATTTCTTTATTCTTGTTTTTTATACAAAATTAATCATGTATTTTTGGTCATCACCTTTTTATACTATCCCACTTCCTAGGAGAACTACATTTGGTCTAAATTTCATTTTGGGTAATGCATCAATGGAACTATGTAGGCAACATGCACTTGTCTCTATACTTTTTGAGTCATCTCAACCATCCCCTTCCTTTTCCTTTCTTCCCCCATTTATTCTACATTGTTTCCTTGTCATCTTGGAAGCTATTTTATTTCCTTGTTATTATTACATTATTGTATAAAATTATTCCTCTACAACATGTACATGAATAATTATTTTCAAATCACACTAACTTGGTTTTTTTTTTTTTGTGTGTGTGTGTTTATTTTATTTTTATTAGTGTTTTCTTGTCTCTTAATTTTATTTATTTCCTTTTTTTGTTTATTCTTGTTTTTTTGTTTTGATGTTTTTTATTATTCCTTTATTTTTTTTCAAGTACATCTCAATGGTTCACATGGATCTTAATTATTCATATATTGATCTCATGTTATTAAGTTTCTCTTTATTTATTTTTAAACATTCTTATTCCTAATTGAATCTTAATTGTTCATATCTCAATTTAGGTTGGGTTCATTTATGTTTTGTTTTTATCCTTATCTTTGTTTTTGTTTAAATGTAAATGGTTGTAAATCTAGTCTTGGTAATTTTTATCATTATCCTTAGTTATAAACATTCACATTTAAACCATCTCAGTGCAAGTGAAATGTCATGTCATTATAAGCTATTCATACTTATGATGCCTAATTTTATTTTTCTATAGAAATAAATTTATGATTTGGATTCAAGTCTCAATGTTAATGTAGCTTCAATGAATAGATCTCAAGATAACCAATTATAAAATAGGCTTAATAGGTTTATCACTCTAACTCTATGCATGATGTGTAACTCTTGGTATACATCATGAGTCTAATTGATCTTTGTTTATATTTCGTCATCCGTCATTCCATTCTATTTCAATTATAGGTGAACTACATTGGCTTGAGGTACATTTGGATTATGTAGGTACCACTTGGATAGATGAGTATCTTGGGCCAGCCCAACCATCTTTTTTCTTATTTTCATCTCTTTCATCACTTTGTGTATCCTTGTATGCCTAGTTTTTTTGTCTTTTGTATACATTCCACCATTGCATATATGTTTGTGCCCACTCATCTTTAATCTATGCCACTGTTTATCCCTTTGAGATATTGATTTTTGATTTCCCTATGGGAGAACAACATTTAGACTAACCATTGAATAAAATCATACCTACAAGGGTTAACCATTATTTTATACATGATTAAAATAAGCCCTACTAGGGAAAAATTATTTATCACACAATCATATCTTCTATATGGGAGCACATTATTATTTTTTCTCTATTTGGAGACACATTTCTCCTTTTATTCTAATTCTAAGCTCAATGGACTTTACCCTCATTCTTATAATATTTTAGTGTGTAACTTGTTTTGGGATTGATCATTACATAAGCACACAACTTGCTCCCTAGATTTGGGTGTGTTTAAAGTGTGTTGCTTATATTTTTAGATTGTGTCCTTCCCATTCCCATCATTCTTGGGGTTTTTTTTCTCTAATTATATTTTGATCATTAACGGAATCAATACATGCAATAATTATCCCATCTAAGTTTAATCTATTCCATGGGTTAATCTCACTTTCCCTGTCTTTTCAAGAATCCATCCTTCTCTTTCATCCTTGTATGTCCTCTCAAGGAGGCATCATGGGTTATTTCTAATTTTTTCTTGAAAACTCTTTTCTTTGAAAAGGTGTTGCATCACTAAATGTCTCACCATGCCTTCTCAAACAAGAGCAAAATATAGACATCCAATTTATAACACTATTTGTTTTGAAAATTTCAATCTTACTCATAATGCACTTAAATGCACAAATAGGCCAAAATCACTAAAAACACACTAAATTATTTGATATTCTCATACACAAGTGTTGATTTAGGCTAATGTATCCCTAAATGGGACAATGAATTTGATGTGATTCTTAACTTTTTCTTAAATAATTTTGAGTTAAATTGACAATTTTGCATTTTGGTGCTCTAGATCACTATTTTATTTTAATTTGTTAGCACAAATCATGTTCCTATGGTATTTTGTGTTGACAATGTCCTAAATGAGATAATGGTTCATACATAACTAACATAAACTTCTAATTCATCTCGAGTCAAATTATTACCTAGTAATATGACTTTTTGACCATTTTGATTAATTATTCACCAATTTCCAAAGAATTACACTAAAATTAATTAATATTACTTAGAAAAATTAAATCAAATTATGATCTTAAGTAAGAATTCCATGGAAGTTATTGAATATTTCTTTATTGTAAATTGATTCTTATTAACTACATCATTAAGTGAGGTCATTTTTGGGGTGGCATACATAAGACATAAATGCAATAAGTATTAGGATTATGGCTTCCCATACCTCTTTAATGTCCCTTCCTCCCAAATATTTATAAGGATATTTAAGGATTTTATTTATATAATTGGATTAATTCATGGCCACACATCTTAATCTTGAGATGAATGGTCATGGTTTATCCTAATCAATTTGAAAAATCTATAAATAAAAGGCCTCTCATTCAAATTTTAAAGATTAAATAATGTAAACCTATAATACAATATTATCTCCAAAAGCCATTTGTGTAGTTTGATTAATTCTTTATTTACAATAGGATAACTTGATTTGATAGGAATAAATTTATTTCATATTATGATCCTAGATTATACATGGTGATCTTGAGATGATGGAGGGGCTTGGAATCCATTGTTAACAAATACAAGAAATCCAAATCGAGGGAAAAAAACATGCTTGGAGCTACTTATGGATGGCGGGAAGCCCTTGGGAAGGTATTGTATGTTTGATTTCTTTTATTGAGTTCTTTATTGTCATTTACCCACCCAATTGAATAGGTGGGCCTAGATTATTAGTTCTTTATGATTTCCTTTTTTTTTTTTTTTTGATAATTCTTGATCCAACCATCTTTGTAATCCATATTTATAGGTAGCATAGGTAAAGGTCCATAGTATTCTACATCTACTTCAAGATCAATAATTGTGTTACCATAGTGATCATATTTAGAATGTATATAACATATATCTATTTATTTGGCATCAAGGGTGATCTTGGGAGTAGGTGGAATAATGGAATAAGGTTGATTGGATTAAATTGGATTGATAATAGGTGTATATTTATAATCATTGGTAGGGAAGGGGATCTATATGATAATCTACTAAAAAAATGTAGTGGTATAGACGTTGTATGACAAAAATGTCACAGGGATAAAATATAATGAGGAAAAATGTAGTGGTATTGGTAATGTCATAAAAATGTTACAAAGATCATGATTGGTACATTTTAGTGATTATCTCATTGTTTATTTTTTATCTATTTCATTTTGGTGATATTAGTTAACATTTCACGATAGAAAAGTAATGCATCAAATTTAAAAGCAAAATAATAGAGGAAAATATGATTTTGTGAGTTTTAAAGTTGTGTCATCTTTTGTGTGAGTGCATCCTTTAATATGTTTTATCCTTGCTACATTTTTTCCTTGCTATGTTTTTCATGTTATGTTTTTATCCACTACTTTTTTGATGGATGCCAAGGAAGGGATTTGGTAGAGTGATTGGTGTGATAGGAGGTATAGAAAGTGTTGTAATCTCCTAATTTATGAGTGGTAATATTTTTTCAATAACCCAAGGAGTATTAAGAAGTGGATAATTAAATAGAGTTACATGAGCTCAATTTCTAACTTAATATCCATAGAAATGATATGAACATCTCAATTAAAAGTATGTATATTAGTTAAGGTTTGTTGATAGTGTTTAGCATCCAAGTATTATGATTGATCTTGGGTCATGATGTAGTTATAATCATAGGTTGGATAGATAGTAAATGCTTGTGTCTCTAAAGGAACATCAAAAAATGATATACCTAGATTGATAAATTTATGAGGTGACACAGTTAAAGGGTCTTGAAATAACTTGGTCACTCCATAGTCATTACAAGTGAAATTATCTTATATATAATATGCTTCACCTAAATTACATGTAGGAGGGAAATTAGTGATATCATTAATGAGAGAAATGGTATGATCATAAGGTAAAAAGGTAGGAAGAAGCCACTAAAAAACTTGAGGAAGTAACTTGCTAGTATTGTATGTGTTTTGTAAATTGTTTGGCTCATCATCATTAAAATTAGTAAGAGTGGCCTATAAATCTAGATTTATATTGACTAATTTAGGTATAGGTGTGATTTAACCTTTTAAGGTTCTACTATGTGTAAATCCTCATTTAGATTAAAGGGATGAGTTGACTAAATTATTAAAATAATATGTAATAAATAACCACTAATTTGTTATATATTTTCGCTTGCTTTAATTTTCTAGAAACAATAATAAATATGTGAAAATAGATAATTATATATAAAATAACTATTATAGAAGATTTGGGTTCTAAAAATTAGGTTATGAATAGGTTTGAGTGTCATAAATAGGTTCTTTGGGTTTGATTCTACACTAGATAGTATCACCCCATTTGGATATTAGTGCCATGTGAATTTAGTGTCCTCAAATGGTTTTAGTTTCCTCTTTACAAGATTGTTCCTATTTTTAGTACCTACACCTATGTTTTTTGTTTCTATTCCTATGAACATATAATCTAGAAATCTATGTTGTGCCTTAAATAATGACTTAGTATGCAAACCCTAATCCTCCTTATAATTATTGCATGAGATGAAAATGTGTGTTTATTAATAGGACATGATAAACATCTTTAGCACCTTGCTATGAAGAGAATTGACAACATACCAATACTTTGAAGAGATATTAATCCCAATGTAGTTCTCCCATTTAATGCTTGGTACAAGTGCAAGTGAATGCTAGAATGATAATAGTCTTGAATTCTTTGAGTTTGATTGAGATTGAAAATCTTTGAAATCTGGGATTAGGGCAGCTGTAGATGGTAATATGTAGAAGTAAGTCATAATAGGTATTGATAACCTTAATTTTTATTAACTTTTTTCTTACTTGAATAGGGTTTTTCATCTATTTTCCATCTAGTGGATAAATTTCTAATAGTCTTGTATTTATAGTGATCTATAGCTTGTGCAGATAATAAAGTGTGTTTAAATTGACCTTGGGAGGGACATACATTTGAAAATATATCTGTTTGGGATAGTTAGGGTAAGGGACACTAGTTCAAAGTTGGGGACACTAGGACCATGTGGCTCAAGTGTCCTTAATGTGTTTATAATGGCTAGATAGTAGGATGTTGTGCATAATGGATTAGGATCTGGGAATGCCTTTCTAGGATAATGTTTGAGATGATTGGAGATGTTTATGCTCTACACAATGGATGGGAAAGTGTGATAAAGTCTCTAGGATAGGTCTAGGAATAAACTAGGAATATTTTATTTCAAGCAATAATCTTACCATCCAAATAACACTTTTAGGTGATTACATTTTCTCCCTTTTATGGTAAAAATGCAACAAAGTGAAATGACTAGTATAAAGGAAAAACAAGTGCACCTGGACATCCCTAAGAAGTGAATCTAGTGTAGTTGAGTCTAAATATGTGAATCTAGGTCTGTGTGTGTGAAACATGATCCAAATCAATGATCTATAATGAAATGTGTGAAAATTAGTCATTAAGATATTATCAAAATCAAAAGACTATGGTAACTAAATTAACTTAGTAAAGCTAAGGAAAGAGATAAGAAATAGGAAATGAATGAATAAACCTCATTGGGTACACAAACCAATACATGAAATTGGTGAAAACTTATGTGTGTGAGTGTACATAGTGATAAAATTACTGAATAACTTGGATTGAGATGATATATTGCTCAATCCTCATATGTGGGTGGCTCAATAACTTAATCTAGTTTTGACTCTATCATTTCCCACACCTAATCAATGGATCATGACCTATAAATATCTTTGATAAGACTATAAGTGTCTCTAAACCTCTCATGTGGGTGGATAAAGAACTCAAGTAGGCTATGACTCCATCATTGCCCACCTATATGAAGTAGATGCATCTACAAATTAACTACATAAACTGATAAATGTATATAACTAGGTATATCTAACTATGTATGTTTACTTCATGGCCACTCAGATACATTAAGAAGCTCTAGTCCACTTGATAATGCCAAAAACTATAGATATATTAAGTCTTAAAACTAGTGACAAACTAAAATATTATAAAAAGTGTATATAATGTAGATAATGAAATGGATTTTTCCATTCCATTTGAATAACTTATGTGTAACTGAGCATATGGAAATTATGTGTTGTGAAAATGACCCCAATATTATATAAGAATATATTGATTCTAGATGAAGTATGTAATAACTATATATGTGTAAATATATACTTAATGTGGGAGTGATCATGTCATACATGATGCCCCAATTTGAGAAACTAGTATGAATCTGAGCTAAATATAAGTGTATCTGAGCAAAATCTAAACATAACTATCAAACCTATGACTACATTTATGAAAATATATACTATACCTAGTGTAATATTCTAGCTAATCTAAACTTTACTAAAGCTAGGGATATTAGACAATAGTGCCATGTAGTGGAAAATAGTGCTCTATGGTGCTAGTGTCCTAATATGGACACTAATGTCTATCTAGTTTGAAATCTTGGTTACTATATTACTTTCTAAGTCCCTATTTTTCTTATGCCTAGCCTATGTTTGATTTGATGAAAATGATCTATGAATAACAATGTAAGATTCTAATCTTTGTGACAAACCCTTATGAATTCCCCTTATTTTGAGAGTAGTTGTGTAACCTATGTAAGAAACATCCTCAAAAGAAGTATCTCTACAAAATGTGTTAGCTAAATCATATATGATAATTGCATTTAATATAATACAATGTGCAAACATAACATCAAAATGTAAAAGAATCTAAGTATAAGTATGTAATTTAATATCTATGTTTATCTAGAATTTCACAAGGGTACCAAGATAGACATAATCAATGTGTATAATAAAAAATATGAGTAGCTGCCTAGGGATATGGGGTATGATGTCCATCACAAAACCCAAGTAGGAAGGGTAGATGCATGAGGTCCCTCATGGAATCTAAAAATAGTGTTTGTAACAAGCAAAGATAGGTTTCATGGTGAAGATACATAAAATAAAGCATACATACACAACACATGAGGCACCCAAAAATAGGCTAAGAGGTTACACTACAAGGGACATGGGTGCATTTCACTAAATCTAAGAAAAAAGACATATAAGGACATGTTCACATGTCCATATACACAAGTAATAAATAATTTGGATTAGATCCACATATAATAAATTTTCAAATTTCCTCATATAAAATAACACACATGGGACATGGGCACATGTTGAAGGCATACATGAATAGAAGTGGTGTAAATCCAAAGAGAAATGACATATTCAAATGCCCTCTAAATGGAAGAAACATAGTAAACACAATCAAGTCTAAACAAGGAAAGCTAGAAATGAATGTATGTATAACTATGTAGCAAAAATATGTGTAAAATCTATCATTTACATATGTTGATTCTAAATTAGTAATAGTCAACAAAAAAATTGAGTAAGAGTGATAATGATCAATATCTAGATATAACAATTCTAAAGTTTGAATATAGAGAATGGAAGGATAGAACCCAGTAATAGAAACTATGTAGAGGATGCCCCCAAGTGGGTGAATGTGTCAAATTAATAAGCATGGATCAATGTAAACTACCCAAGTGGGTAGATTTTAGCATGTCTATATTAGTGTAGTGGATGTGAGTCCTGTAAGCAATCTGAAAGCACTAAATAAAAATAAGTGAAGCGTGTATGTATGATATAACTAACTATTCTAATATAGATAACATATTTAGTGTCTATAAAATATAATAAATGTAAACATAGCAAAGCATACAATCTATAAATTTTATGTTTTTTAATAAATATTTGAATGTTTTTGTGTCTTGGCATGCTATATTGATTTTATATTTTTTAGAAATTAGCCATGTATAAGCAACATAAAACTAAACTATGAAAAAGGAGAAAGAGAGAGGTAAAATATGTATAATAAAATATATACCATATTAACCTATGAGTCTCATGGGAGATTAACTATCACTATGGCCTATGTCAAAAATAGGAATGGTAATATCTCATGTAGTGTGAATGCTATGATGTAGCTGAATGTTGTTGCAATAGGAATTTGAGTATTATTCATCATCATAATCATAATAACCTATAATTATAAATTTAAATACCTCATACTATGGAGTAACCTTTTTGAATTATGCTTTACCATATTTATTGTGATTTTTCCCTTTGAAACTGTGCTTATTTTAGACATATGGTGATATGGAGGTTCTTTTGCTAGAAAACCTATTTTGAGAATTATTGTTTGTGTATCATGATTTTGACTTTGCAACTTAAGATATTTCTCTTTCTATAACATTTATTTTATATCTTGATGTTTTTAATTGATAAACTATATCTTTTATTGATGTGTCTTAGGATGTTCAATAAATCCCAAACCTTGTTGACCAATACTATCAATTGATAGAATATGAGAAGTGATGCCTTGGGACTATTTAACAAAACTTCAACCATGATAATAAAATGGTTGTAGATATTTGTGACAAAAATTATATGATATTAGACATTAATATTAATTTTAGATAGGTATATTTTATTGATTTAATTGTACTTGTTGTACTATTTCTTTATCTGATTGTGTTATTTGAATCTTGTGTTGTTCTGAGTTATGATTTGGTAACTATTTTTTTACTATTTCTAAATTCCACCCTTTTGGAATTGGTATATATGCCATTGTATGTTATGTTTATGAAGTGTCATTGTGTGAGTTATTTTTATCCATTATCTATTGTATTTTCCTTTTCTATGCTAAACATTAATCGGTGTGGTGCTCATGCATTCTATGATATGTAGAAAATTATCTGGATCTCCTTATTGGGTGTAAAGGACATAGGTTGATCAACTTAGTTTTGATAATTTACCTTAGTACCTCACTTGAACTCTTATTTGACCTTTGAATTATTTTTTAATCATTATTTTTAGAAGTACTTTGTTGTGATTTATGAGTTAGATGTGGAAAATTATTTGCCACAAATTGACTCAGTGAAGATGTACAGACATGATTTATACTATTTTTCCCTGGATGCCTTTATATTTTAAATTATATTTCCAATGTGATAATATTTTCACATAATATTTGATTATGATTTTTTAACCTACAATTATCTTGATCATACTGATAATTTGATAATGTAGAGTCTTAAAAGTGTAAACCCTAGCTATTTTTTATTAAACATGTATGCACACACCCCTATATGGAAGAGGTGTGAATAAGATGAGTATAGGGTTTAGTGACATTGGTATAGGAGGCTTAATCTCATATAGGAGTGATATCATGGCCTTGGTTATAAGTAAACTAGCTATCACCCTCATGGATAAGAGTAAGAGAAGGAGATTCTTTCCTATGAATAAGATATGACATTGAAACTTGAATCATAGTTATTAGCTTATGTGCTAAATCCTCTATGTGTGTATGGATTTTATTGCTAATGGAATTCCATATAGGATAAATATAACATGATATGATATATGACATATATTTAAATTGATAGTAATCATCATCTATACATGTGTTTATGTCTTTTCTAAATTCATTCCAAATTAAAGGGAACAAATATGCAAATGAAATTATTAGATGTTATAACAAAAAGTGATTAATTTATTCTATAATTATGATCATGATTATATGAAATACAAGTCAAATATATATGGATTTAAAATATGAGTAATAAAAATGTAAACCCTAGGGTTATCTAGGGTTAGGGTTTTAAATTAGGGTTCTTTTGAAAAAAATAAATTAAAAACCTAATATGAAATTGATTTAATGAGCTAGGTTATGCCAAAAAATCCAAAAAAATGAGTTTTTATCCATAATTTAGTGCACAAAAATTTATATAAGGTAAACCCTAGGAAAAACTAGTGTTTTAACCAATATTCAAATTTAGGTTCACCAAATGATTTAACCTTTTAGGGTTTTAATGTGTAAATCCTATGTTAAATTAAAGGGTTGAGTTGTCTAAATTAGTGAAATAATATATAATAAATAACCACTTATCGATTATATATTTTTAACTTGCTTTGATTTTATATAAATCATAATAAATATGTGTAAATAGATACTTATCTAGAAAACAAATGTCATGAAAGATCTAGGTTCTAAAAACTAGGTTATAGACAAGTTTGACTATCATCAATAGGGTCACTAGGTGTGTTTCTTCACTAGATAGTAGTTCCTCACCTAGATAGTATCACCATCTGACTATTATGTCCTAAAAATGGTGATAGTTTCCTCTTTATATTACTATTTTTATTTTATGGGATCACTTGTGCCTATGTTTCTATGTTATGCTACTATGCAAACAAAATCAATAACTCTGTATTATGCTTGGAATATCTAATTTAATATGTAAACTCTAATATTCTTTACAAGTGTGGCATGATCTAAAATTGTGTGTTCATTAATAAGATAGGTTGGATGTCCTCAACATTCCTATGTGAAGAGAGTCCCTACATACTAATACTTCAAAGAGGGATTAAGCTTGATGTAGTTCTCCCACCAGTGCTTGGTGTAAGTGCAAGTAAATTCTATAATGATAGTGGTTTTAAATTCCTTGAGTGTGATTAAGACTGAAAATATTTTAAATATGGGCTTAGGGAATATGTATATGTTATAATATATAAGTAGGGTAGAACAGGGATTAATAACCTTAATTTTTCTCAACTTGTTTCTTATTTGAATAGGCTTGTTGTATCTATTTTCCATCTAGTGGATTGATGTCTAATAGTGTTGTATTTATAGTTATCTATAGCTTGTGTGGATAATAAAATGTGATTTGGCTAACATTAAGATGGGCATACATTTTAAAATTTATATTTTCATGAGATTTAGGGAAAAGGACACTACTAATAAATTGGGAATATTAGCACCATGTGGATATAGTGTCCTATATGTACCACTAGTGTCTAGTTGGCAGGCTATTAGGCACAATGAATAAGGATCTAGGAATGCATTTTTGGGAATGTGTTTGAGCTAATTGGAGATGTCTATGGTCTATACAATGGTTGGGAAAGTGTGATAAATTCTCTAGGATAGGTATAGGGTTAAGTTAGGAATAGTCTATCTCAATCAACACTCTTAGCATCCAATTAACACTTTTAGGTGATTACATGGTGCATTATTAATTCTTGGAATCGTTAAAATCTGATACTAAGATTTGGGGTTGGTAATTTCAATACTCTATTGGTAAGGATCAGCCTCATGTTTATACCATATTCCATTATGAATAAACTTGTTACATTAGCTATCATAAGAGGCAATAACCCTCATGTGATATGTCCTTAGGAAACCTAAGAGTATATTATAGGATAATGGTAAGTTGAGAACCATAAGCTTGGTATGTATAGTTTTGGGTCCAATACTAAGAGGTATCTAAATACAAAAAATTAGTTGTTGATTCATCTTGTCAAATCCATGACATGTTAGATGAGTTTTTTTTGAGATTATCTTTTTTATACCTAAGTTTTTGAATGAGCCAAAGAGATGTCACATTAATTATCAACCCTTCATCCACTGAGACTTTTTGAATAAACATGGTGTTAATGGATATTTTAATAAAGTGAGTTGGGTCATTGACTTCAAATAGAATTTCATCATTGATCATGTCTTCTTCAAGGACTCAATGGTAAGTTTAAATAAGGATAAACAATTTCAATGGTATAAAATTCTATCGATAAGGGATAATGAGAAGGTTGTTCCACTTATAAGGAAGATAATTTTTCTATTTCTTGTAGTTATTACATTATGAATTTAAAATGATAGGGATAAGTGACAACTAACTCCATGGCAGGTATTTTGTAATGCATAGAGTTAAGTTTCTATAAGAAATTCCACATAATTTTTGAATAGGAAAAACCAACATGAGGATTGAAAAGTGATAGTTTTTTAGTAGGAAGAGAGGTGATTTGAGGTTAGGATTGAAGAAGTGGTTCCTCATTAGTTTCTGAAGGTATGTTAGTGGTAGTAGCATCTTTGAGAATTTACTCTTCGAGTGATGTTTTATTATATTTTGTGATAGGATCTTTGCGTGAAGGTTTATGAAGATTAGTAACTTTAGATGCATTCATGTATTGGGAATTAATATATTATTCATGATATTCAACATCAATCATAAAAATATCCTTGGTTACTTGTTGAGGGTTGGATGTAGAAAATTCTTTTGGAGCTTTAAAGGAAGAAGACTTGAATGATTATTTATTTTCAAAATAATTAACATAATCATGATGATAGCTTCTGATCATGATACCATGATTGAATATATCTCCTAACATAAAATAGATGAAAAATTTTGTGATCCCATTGCATGTTTTATGGTAGTAACCTATATCAACATGAAACCAACAAAATGTGTTTGGTTCATACCATGTAGGTGGGTTATTAACATATGTGAATGGTTTATAGGGCACTAAAATTTGTTTCATTTGTTTCATAGTTTAGCAGAATATGGGAAGGTTTGGGGTTTTCCATTTTGGTTATTCTTGGTTTTGGTTGAGGAGGATTGCCAGTGATTGCATTGGTTGAGTGTAGGAAAGATCTCTTGATGGTTTTAGTGTTAAGTTGAAACTATTTCATGAGAAAGTCTTGTCATTTAGCTTGATCAATAGCATTGTTTAATGTTTGGGTAGCAAAAGTCCAAACTTTGTATTGGAGGGAAGGTGTTAAGGTAGTTATGAAAAGTTTGAAAAAGTTATCATTAGTCATGTTGTGATTAGCTTTATAGTCTAAACATTTCCACCATTTGATAAATTAATGAGCTGATTCAATATGGGATTACTTATCATTAATGAAATAACTAAAACAATTTTTTTAAAGATCATTATGTTGGAATTCCTTAACTAGAGGATTGACTTAATCCTCAAGTTAACATATATAATGTTGGGGAAGTTGGTTATACCATTTTAATATATCACCAGTGAAGGTTTTAACTAATAGTTTGGTAATGGTGATGGTATTAAATTGTATCTACTCTTTTTAAAGATTAGAAAATGAACTGATAAAACATGTGGGGTTTTTATTCCCATCATGTTTACTAGTTAGAGATATATTATCAATATATATATATATATATATATATATATATATATATAATGAAGAGGGATAAAGGTTACTTTAGAATGTGTTAAGCATCATGTTATGTATAATAGATTGGGTAATGATATTTACCATGGCATATTTAAGATGTGGAGGAATGAAATTTTGATTATTTTGGGGAAGAATAATAGGATGATGATTATCCATGTTGATCAAATAATGTTGTAGTTTCATCATTTGAGAGGTATTAAATGTTTTAATGATGTTCATTTGGTGCACTATTTGTGCAAGAATTTGAGTCATATTAATTGGAGGATTATTAGGATTAGGAGGGGAATTCCATAAATTAGTATTAAGGGGAGTGTTTTTAGGTGGAAAATTGGTAGGAGGTAGGTTGTTAGTGTTGAAAAGGTTTCTTATGGGGTTATACGTTATGCTTGTGTCAATTATCCCCATAGTATAGTAAGGTGCCTTAATATGAGAATTATATTGATAAATATAGAATGGTTATGATTTATCAATCTCATTAATTGGAGTGATTTGGACCATATTGAAATCAAAATATGAAGGATTAGAAAAGGTGCTTCAAGAGTGAAGATCCTCTTATGTAGTAAAGGTAAGAATAAAAAACATCCTATATAGCATCTAAATGGAGTTAAGATGTCTAAAAATATTTTGGTAGGGGATTTCATGATGCTTGAAGAAGAATATAAAATTAAGAAACAAGGAGTAAAAATAGGGATAGAATTGGCCAAACACAAAATAGTATTGACCAAGATATAAAAAGTTTATAGGGTTGATAGAGTCTATGGGAATGTTAAACACAACATGATGAAAAACACATAGTTGAATTACTCAAATATGTTTTATGGATGGTAAAACTAAGGTAGGATAATAAGATACATATTCAGATAGGTTGAATTTATAACTAAAAAAGGAAAAAATGAATAGGCTAAAAGATACACAATCATATAGGGTGATTTTGTACTGAGAATAAGATAAGACAAATAATATAGAAGAGATTATGTCAATAGGTATGACTATTTTGAGAAAATAGGGATAAAATTGCAAGATAAGAACTAAGTAAATATAATGAATCATTTAAGAATTTAGATCAATATGTTTTATCTAATTATAACACATAGCACAAACTTTGCACTAACACTTTCTAGTACAAGTTTTATAATACAAAATATAATGATCAAAGAAAAAGCAACACAATTTGAATGTAAATGTTAAGCTAAGTGGTCATTTTTAAACTTTGTTAAATTATAATAAATCTTGAAAATAATGTGATATGGAGTTAGCTATAAGAAGGAATTAAAAATCAATCTATGGATAGTTTTAGGTAATTTAGTCTGAAAGGGATCAATATTAGTTATTGTAATTACTTGGTATTAGGGCATACCCCCTCACTTAAAAATCCCATAATGATAAGGGTGTTAGGTCCTTTGCCAATATGTACCATCAAACATGTTTTTAACTTGGTTATAAAACCAAGTCAGCTCCCCCCTTGGTTTTCAAATCCAAGTACATATACCTTGGGGAAAAAATATTTAAAGTTTTTAGTGTTAAATGATTTGGAAGTATGTGAAAAATAGAAAAAATAGTGTGACTACATTGGTAAATTCAAAACCACCTAATTAGTCTATGTTGGTTACTCTAAGCATGTAAGCAACTGAAATGAAAAGTGAATTGAGTACTATCAAGATAGGTTAATTTTTTTATTTGTGAAGAGTACAGAGTTATTTCAAGTGACATTGTATATAAATAACATAAAATAGAGTTGATAAGGTCACTAGTGTCTATAAAAGCAAGATCTAGAATAACACAATCAAATAGGTCAACTCAGTATTTTAGAGAGAAAACAAGCTACAAAATTATGTCAATCTACTTAACCCAGTTCACTATAATATTTTATTTTTATAGACTACAAATTATGAGAAACATGATTATAAATGAAAAATAGAAGTGACAAAGAAGGTAAGTATTATAGTAGTTTTTTTTTAATTTAAATTTAACTTACTAAAAACTCAAGTGAAAATCAAGGTTTATGGTGAATAGTTGTGGATTAAGAGATGTTGTGTAGCACTTTGAATCCAAAAACTATGAGAGCTTCTTTATGGTTGGGAATAATAGCCTGTACACATGTAAACACATGAAAAAAATAGATTAATAGATAATTGGGTGAGCTACTTGGTCAGAAACCAATCCTCAGAAGTTTGAGCTTCCTCAAATAGCTGTCATCTCACTTGTTTACACAATCAAGTGGATAAACAACATATTATATTATAATAGATATAAGATATGATAAAAATGATAGATTGGATTATAGAGACAAATAAAATAATTCAAAGGGAATTAAATGGTATTCTAGAGATTATAAAATTAGATAATAATAGAATAATTGATATAAAATAAAATAAATAGATGATGACTTACCTTAGACATGATTTTAAACAAAATGAAATTATTCTCCACAAATGTAATCAATCTTTTGGGCTTGTGATAGAGGATGCATATTGAATGCAACAAAAATTTAGTAGAGTGTCATTAAGGACGTCTTTAAATCTACAAGAAATCTAGAAACATATCAAGGTTTTGAGTTTCTAGGTCTAAAATCTGAAGGTTGGCTAGGTATTTATGGATTGACACCAATCTAGATAATAAGCACTGATCAAAGGTGAACTGGTGCTAATTCACCCAAATTGGTAGTTTTATTTAAACTTTGGGCAAAATTGGCTTTGATACACATTGAGTTATTGGTAACAAAACTATATGGGGCTAAAGTGGTTAAAGGGTAGATTCTTTAGGTTATTAGTGGATTTAGAATGTTAGGGAAGGTAGAAAGGTAAAAGTAAAGACCATTTACCAAGTTATCAATGGTAAATATATTAAACCTTAAGATAAGGATTTTTTATTAGATTAAATAAAAATAAGGATTTATGACACCTAATTAATCATACATAGGGTATGAAAGTATAATGTCAGCATTCAACCCTTTTTATGGAGAGGTATGGAATACTTATCACGAGACAAAAATAATGAGAGGTCCATTTCCCTTGGTTTATGTGAGGAGGTATCCCCACTCAAACTAGGAGATGGCATAAGATAAAGAGTAGAAGATGGGTTTGAAAAATTAAATAATGGATGGGATGGGTAGATGAAAATGATATCTAATAAACATGAATGCATAACATGAAGTATATTTTTTAAACTGATAAGATGTAGGTTAATATAGGTAGAGGTGCCTTGAGGTAAATACTATAATAAATTCCATAAATACGAATATGTGGGCTTAACAAAGACTAAACAAGATAACAAGTGATAGGATTTAGCTGAATGAAGTATCCATTATGCTATACATTATGCATGCTACCTATAGATAGTTTTTATAAAAAAAACTACACTTTTAGGAACCACTAAGAGAAGATACCCAAAAGAGTACACACCTTATGGGGGATATGAAACCAACATGAGGTCAAATTCCAAAAACCTAAAATGGTATAGGAAAAATTAAAGGGTAAGTGTTATAAGGTACTCATATAAATCTAAGGATTAAGGTTAGATGTATGTAAAATTTCAAGTAGTGTAAAAAATGCCAAATTGGTACCGATCTAAAATGAATCGATGTCGATCCACCAAATTAGTGTCTATCTAAAATAGATTAGCTTTCATTTAAAGTTAGGTATATAATAAAATTTGACATGGAAAAGGGCTCATTTTTTATTTGTGAAAATGAAATGACACTTGAGAGCTCAAACAATGAGTGTGTTATGAAATGAGATGGAGGGTAGTGAAAGTAGATTGAGGTGATGACAATGCTCACAAGATGAGATAGGTTCATTATTTTATTAATTTTTTGAATTTTTGAATTACCACCCTTATTAAAATGAATGTGAGGTAATATAGGTGATGATGATTGGGCTCATCAGGATTATATAGGAATGGGAGGAGTATGCCACTACAAACACATCCATCAAGACATGAGATTGCTGGTTTAGGGATTGGGCCCATCAAAAGTGCTAGGATGTTATGATCAAGAAATTTTGGATTTCTACTAGGGAGATGACCATCATTAAAGAGGACATGTAAAATATTTTATGACTTTTGGTTTAGGGAGCACGTATAGTACCTATGGACAAGTAGGTATGAGGAGTAGTATTGGCATGCCTATATGGTGATGATGCATAGGATATCAAATTTTTTGTTGGTGGTTTTACTTTTGAACCTCTATATGTAGGTGATATAATAGGGAGACGTGTACTAACTATGATGATGTTAGATATATCTTTATATGAACTCCTAGACTTAGGGGGAGGAATATTTTTGTGGATTATGATTGGGGTGGTTACATACATGCTAGAGTATTGAACAATTTTTGCATAGGCATCATATTTGTTGGCATGGATTTAAAAGGATATTTGGGTTTGGAGTACCTACAGGAAATATGGATTGGATGTTATTATCATTATATAGTGATGGGATTATGAGCACATATGAGTAGTGTATCCCATTGGTACCTCATAGATATGGTGGTATGATATTGAGTACATCATGGCCTTCCTTTGATGAAAGGTTGATCTAGCATGGTTTTTTATAGATGACATCACCTAAGACCTTAATTAATATTAAGGGTCTTAGAGGGGATGAGAGATACATACATCATTTGGAGACTTTATCTAAGATTCCCTATGCACCCTAGGATAGAGGTAAAGTTGACAGGCATATGGAAGGAGAGGTGGGTGATGGGGAAAAGGATGGATTACCTAGAGTATCTCCATTTTAGATGAGTGTGGTAGTAATCTAGTTTGGTGTAAGACATTTTATGGGTCCCACATGTGTATGGGTAAGATGATACCAAGTGAGAGATTTTATGACCAGTCATTAGAGATGTCCCTATGGAGGAGGAGATGGAGCCAATAGGTGATGATGTGGAAGATGTAGGGTTCAGTCTCATATTTACATCATAGTGGGTTGAGCAATGGGTAGTGAGGTAAGATAAGGTGGTGCATCTATGCTAGGAGGGAGGGGGTGAGGAGATGGAGGAGGCTAAGGAGGATTTTGAGATGGGAGATGAGGAGGATGAATGAGAGGAAGAGATAGAGAAGGAGGAGATAGATGTGGTAGAGCTTATCATAGAGAGGGATACACTAAGAGCTCAATGTATCACCTTGTAAAGGTAGCTAAATAAAGCATAAGGGGAATTGATTATGGTACATAGTGAGCAATATATCCATTATACCTAATTGGATACATTATAGATGGGGTTCA
Organism: Torreya grandis; assembly: GCA_037957365.1. Lineage (NCBI taxonomy): Eukaryota > Viridiplantae > Streptophyta > Pinopsida > Cupressales > Taxaceae > Torreya > Torreya grandis. The sequence continues at coordinate 4,801,453 of JARHVA010000632.1, read as the reverse complement.
ACTCATTAAAATTGATCCATGATTGGTGTTAGAGGATTAAGATCGATACCAAGAAGATTTAGATAGCCATAAAGAGAGAGGAGAGAGAGACATCAGTGTAGATAGTTAGAGAGGTGACAGGGCTAAGAATTGGATAGGTAAGGACCATGAGCATTGAGTTATAAATGGAGATAGTAAAGATGAGATACTATGAGTATATCATTCTTAATCTACATCCAAATATTTTTCACTATGAATCCCATATATCTACAAAGGGTAGGTCCTTCAGGGACACACATATAGGGTCAATGAGCATGGGGTATGTATCTCAGAGGACAAAAAAAGATAGGGATAGAGGTGGAGATGATGGAGATGGTGGTGGAGACCTTGAAATAATTCACCTAAGTAGGATATAGTTTACATAGTATCCCATTCCTTTATGTATTTATGCTCATTATACTATTTAGAGAGCCATAGATATGTATACAGATACTTTGATGTACATTGATTATTTATATATATGATTCATGATTATGGATTATGTTGTTCTTGTGGATGTGATTTATGTATTATGGATGTTCATGGATTATGCTTATATTTATATTATTTATTTTATCTTATTAGATGATGTGATTTATTATGGTTGTTCCATGTGATGGATTTATATTTAAAAATTTTATGGATTATGAGAATTTATGGATGAAATTTAGATCATGGATTATGGATTTTTATGTGATGTGATTGGATTATTTTATTATGGATTTAAATGTTATAAATGCTTATGGATCATGATTATTATATTATGGTGGATGTGATTTTGATGTATCTATTTATGTTAAAAATTCTCATGATTAAATTAAGATGGACATGATTATTGATTATGTGATTATGGATTTAATAAGTTGATTAGCTTATGGATTATGGATGTATATTTGATAATTTATATATGGATTATATATTATATGTGATGTGATTATGGGTTATGGATTTGAAAATTTAAAATGTCTTAAATTATGATTTTGGAATATTATTATGGACTTTGGATTACATTGTGAATTAGAAAAAAAATTTATGGATTATGATTATTATGGATGCAATCTATAAATTGCTAATTTCATGCTTATAGATTTTTTAATTACTAGATTAGGATATTTTGTTAATATAGGTGGAAAATCTAAATTAACACCAATTTAAAAATTATTTGATTGTCAATTATTATCTCATACCATGACCCAAGAAAACTTATTTAAAGGAGTGCATATGCATCCTTAACAAACTACTAATAACTATCCTAACAACTTTAGGTCAACTAAGTTTAGGATCTTATTGATTTAGAGATTAAAATTTTTAAGGGTTTTCTTTACAGATTTGATATAAAGTGGATATTTTAAGAAAAAGATGTTTCTATCGTGTATAGATATCACTAAGGTCAAACCTATAATCCTTTTGTGTCAATCCATGTAGACTGATTAATGTGGGAAGTCTACTAAATTAAAGAAAGCTGATCAATAAGGGAAGATTGCTAGGGATATTTTATGCATGATATCCATCCTTCAAGGGATTGGTATATATTTTTAGATATGGTTTTTAAAGTAGCTTCACTTCAAGGGAGTAGTCTACACTTTTGATATTTTGTACATTTTGTATATTTACATAGATATCCTTTGATGAACTAGTCTATTTATTTTGATTTATCTTGCACATGATTTAATTTTGCTTTTTGATTCTAGTGTTAATATTTCATTATGGACTATCCTTTGGTATCTTAAGATAATTTCCCAAAGCTTTGATACACAAGATAAAATGCCTATTTTAAAAACAAATTAGTGATAAAGAGGGATTCTTGGGGATAATGATTTGGATATCCTTCCCATTATAACTAAAGGTTATCCAATAAGAGCATGTTATGAATAAATATAGGGTATTCATATTCAAGGTTAAAAATGGGTAATGTTATCAAATAACCACATCTCTATATATCATTATTTGGTATAAAAATAGTAGTGATATGAAACCAAGGAACCAAACTAGGTAGACCAAGGTAAATAAGATTTATTAACAATAGAAAGGATACAAATACAATGCATTAAGAGGTTATTATTCTAATTTTCCATTAATATATGCCAAGAGATATGCCTCAAATCCTTACTTATGGGTGATGCTAAATGGTCTAAGCCAATTTGGAGAAAATTTTCCCATTGTCATTTTTCCATATTAGTGATGCATTGATTTTATTTTAAGATAAGGTCACCAATATTAAATTCATGTTATTTTATATGTTTATTATAGGCATACTTTATTCATTATTGATATACATGTAGATGGTCAATGGTAGTCAATAAACACTCATCCAAGAGTTTGTGTTGGGTTAATCATTCCTGACAAAATTTATCCTTAGAAATGATATCTTTTAGGGATATGCAAAGGGAAGAAATTTAGATCTCTAGAGGAAGTACAACTTTAATATCATACACTAGGTAAAAAGGATTATCACCTATAGGGTTTCTAATACTCATTTGATAAACCCATAAAGGAAATAAAACATGAAGATGCCAATTATTTTCTACTTCATTAATGAATTTAGTTAGGATTTTGACAAGATTTGTATTTTATGAATTAGCCTATCCATTGTATTGAGGATCGTAAGGTGAGGAGAAGCTGAGCTTAATGCTAAAATAATCATAGAGATCTTGAACCTTTTTGTTTCTAAAAGATTTCCCATTGTCTATGATGATCTTATAAAGAATACCAAAGCAATAAGTGATATGTTGACTAATGAATTCAACATTTTTTTCTAATTTAGTTGAGATAAGGGGGATAGCATCCATATAATTACTAAAAGACTTAATAATAGTAATGATAAATCCATTATGCTAAGAATATTTAGTATCAATCTAACCTATAAAATCAAGCCCCCATTGGGAAAAAGGCTAAACATCTTGTGCTACCTGTAATGCTTGACTATGGACATGGGATAGGTTGGCATGCTAATGACACTATGAATTTCTTAATGTACATGCAGTGATCCTAATTTAAGGTGGGATAGTAATATCCTAATCATAAGATTCTTGTAGTGATGGTGTAGCCACTAAAATATCCTCCACACTACCCATCATGAGATTATTTGATAACAAGGGTAACTTCATGATTTTAGAGACAATGAAGAAGGATACCATCAAAACCAAACTTATAAAGAACACCCCACAATATTAGAAAATGCATGACACGATGTTGAAAGGCTTGCTGGTTATTTCTAGATAGTTTTAGAGGAATAATACCCTTGATAGTTAATCAAATATCTATGTGTATCAAATATCTAATGGATTTTCATCCACACTATGAATGAAAGGAAGATCAATTTTGGTAAAGGAAGGTTTATTAATGCTATGGATGAGGATAAATAAATTAGATTATTGAGATGAAGATGGGATAAAGGAGGCCAAGGAATCCATAGTATCAACAAACTTATTAGTTGATCAAGGTGTGGCCTGGATAACATAATGCTTGAAAGTGGCTAGCAACTAATCAGTCAAGGTATTATATGTTTGAAGGGTATCATTCTTACATTGGTAGTTTCTCTTAATTTTATTAACCACAAGTTGGGATCACCATAGATATTAAATGTTTTAACACCCAAAGTTAAAGCAATTTGGAAATCTATGATTAAAGCCTCATATTCTACCATATTATTAGTGCTATCAAAATCAAGCTTAAAACCTAGAGGGATAGGTTTCCCCCTAGGAAGGATTAGAATAATTCCATCTCCCTCATCATGCTTGCATTTAGATCTATCAAATAATAGATTCATTTGATATTTTGGATATGTTTGAGACATGGAGGCCATACATTTGTCCATGAATTCATATTTAATTGGTTGATTATTAGAAAGAGGCACCTCAACAAGATGATCAACAATGATTTAACCTTTAACTAATTTTTTATGGATAAACTCTAGATCAAATTATGCTAAAAGCATTAGATATTTGTCCATTCATTGATTTTTATAAGGCTTTGAATGAATAATTTTAAGGGGATCGATGTCCATGACCACGCAAGTTTTATGATAGAGAAAATAATGTCAAATCTTAGAAGAAACAAAGACTAGAGCTAGGCATAACTTCTATATGTGAGAATAATTCATCTTGTATTCAACATGTGTGAGACTAATATAGTAATATTCTTTCTCTTTATGCTACTCATCATGATGAGAAATCATGACTCTAAAGGCATGATCTGTAGTGAAAATATACAAGAAGAAGGGTTACCCCTCCTTTGGAGGAATGAGAATTGGTGGTGAAAGAAGGTATCCCTTAATATCTTTAAAGGTCTCCTGAAAGATATATTCCCAAGTAAAATAGATATCTTTCTTTAGGAGGTGATGGCTAGGAGATAAAATGATGGATAGATTTAAATTTACCTTGTAAACTATGAAGATGTTAAATATTAGATAGGGGTGACATTTCTAAAATGGATTTTATTTTGGTTGAGTCAAATTATATCCCATGGATGGAGATAATAAATCCTAAAATCTTTCATGTCAATACTCTAAAAATGCATTTCTTTGAGTTTAGATGGATGAAAAATTGGATGAAGCATGCAAAGATTACCTTTATGATAGAAAGGTGGTATTTTCATAATTTTGATTTACCAAGAAGATCATCCACATAATCCTCAAAAATTTTATGGATGATAGCATGGAAGATGTAAATCATGGCTCTTTGATAGGTGCCTCCTACCCTCTTTAGGCCAAAAGGCATAACATAATAGTAGAAGGTCCCCTAGGGTGTAATAAATGAAGTCTTTTATTGATCTTTTGGTGTGATGAAGATATGATAATATTTAGATAAGTGACAACATATCATGCCCAAAATTTTAATCTACTTATTTTTCAATATCAGAGATAGGGAAATCATCCTTAGGATAAGTGACATTAAGGTCTTAAAACTTAGTAAAAAGGCATAGTCCCCCTATAGAATTGGTGATAGGGATGATATTAAATACCCATTGAGGATAATAAATTTGATAGATAAAGTTAATGGATAAGAGGAATTATAACTCTTTTTGACTAAGATCATAACATGAGGATGCATCTTCTAGATATTTTGCTTTATAGGTTTGGCATCATGGAATGTGAAAATGTTATGAATGATAATGGTAAGATCAATACCAGGCATACATTTATAGAACCAAGTGAATGATTCACTGGGATGTATCAAAACTATAATGAAATCTTGGCACTCTTGGAGATCTAAAGATTTATTGACCTTAACTATTCATAGAGTCTCATGGTATCCTATGTTAACATCAATGGTGGCCTCATTTAATAGGTTAGAGGTCTTAGATAGAAATGATTTACATAGATGAGAGTTCTCTATGCCTAAATGAGTTAATGTCAACTCATCATCCTCGTAATGAAGAACAAGGATGGTAGGAAAATCCTACCCTATCATGTATAGGTAGGATAGAGGAATGGTTCAAACCTCCCCATTATAATGATAGATGAGAGTTTCTATAGTAATGGCATTGAATAATTTTTTTTTGGGGGAATGGATATGACATCATCTATCGAAGAGGGGGTAATGGATGGTGAGGATGGTGTGTCTTATTCAAGGATGGGAAGGAGAGTAACCTCTAGGGTAACTTTGGGATTTTTTCTAAAAATAAGGCCATGATTTTCATGGGTTTCCTAAAATATCCAAAAGAAACCTTGTGTGGGACTTGTTTGTAGTGTCCTATATCGAAACCCTTCCAAACACACCATTATAAGTATGCCTTTACAAAGTGGGTTTTATCATGGAATGAAAAGTTTGAGGTAAATGGCTTAGAATGGATTTGGTTATAAAAGCCTAAATAATGATGATTAACTCACCCATAAATCAAATGGGTGTGAAGGAAAGGTGGACTGAAGGGAATAATTTCTTCTAAATTTGGATAATAATCATGTTGTTTGTCTAGACATCCATATTCCTAGGAGTAGGGAGAGTATTGAGTGTCAAAAATTGATATTATCCAATTGATAGCTAATAAAATGTGGAATCAATGGATTCCTTACTTATCATTGATATAAGGATTGTTGTACTAGTTGATACCTCATTGGATGATGATGGGGTAGTGATTTTAAACAAAATTAAGACATCATTTGGTTAGAAGGTGAGGTTGCATGTTTTAAATGGATGGGTTCAACTTCAACATTATGGATTTTACATTTGTGTTAAAATTTAATACATTAATGCAAGGTAGAGGGCATGTATTATATATAACATATCCAAGGATATTCTAATATAATGTTATATTGAAACTCTCCTTTCATTACGTAAAATAATTTAGGTAGAGCACGCATGCCTACTTGAATGTGGACTACCATTCCTAATATATGGGAGACAATATCATTGAAGGCTCTTAAGATGATGGGGGATTGCTCTATAATTTTTTAGGTAGCTTTAGTTATTTAAATGCATGAGTGGAGATGATGTCTATACTAGAACCATTATCAATCATGACTCGTTTGATTTGATTTTGATCAATCTGAATAGTGATAAATGATGAAAGACCCTAATCATCAAGTTGTAAGGTTGTTATTTTCAAATCATGAAAAGTTATATATAATATCTTTTAAATTGATGAAATTAAATCTCATAAAGTCTAGTTCATTAGCTTCTATCTCAGTGGCCTGCAAGGCTTCTATCATAGCCTTGCATTATTGTGGAGAATTTTGGATGAGTTCATATAAGGACATATTAATCAAAAGATAATGAAGTTATTTATAATATATATTTGTATGAGTTATAAAGCATTTTTATTTTGCACTTTTCCTAAAATAGAAATTTTAGGTTTCAGAGTGGGCATTGTTAGACTATTCATGGTAGTAGTGGGTGCCTTGGCAATAGTCACTTTAGATTTTTTATTATTATGGGTATTATGACCCTATACTTAGGATCACATAGCTATGTGAACTACACCTATATAAAATAAAGGGGGATTTTCAATGTTTTCATAATCATCCACATCTAGAGGGAGAGATTGATACTGAATTTTATCATAGGTTTTATCTTATTTTACAACTCATTCTAATACTGTGGGTAATATGTTACTTATTGAGGTTGATGTAACACTAGTAGTTTAAATATGGGGATGGTCATGATCTAATTGTTATTTTAAAATATCATCTTCTTATAATAATTTTTGGACCACAACCTTTAGCACATTACAACTTTCTATGTCATGACCTGCTATTTTATGATACATGCATTCTATATTTTCTTTATACCATGCTAGTTTTTGTATATGAGGATTAATTGGTTTTACTAGTGGTAGAGTGATAAGGGAAGTCTAGAGAATTTGATCCATGATATTATAATAAGACCCTTTTAATAGATCTTAACTATGATTTTCAATCCTTTGAAGAACTAGTATGGAAGAGGTATGTGACTTTGAACCTTGACCTTTTGAACTAGTTATTTGAATGTAGCCTACTATAGGTACTTTGTGATTAGGATAAGACCTTACACCTAAACCTTGTGAATAGTATGGGTTTAAAGGGTTATGTATTGGAATTATCATAGTGGGAATATCCCATTGTGATGGTACATGTGATTTAGTAGAGGATTTTATGATAGTAACTTTCATTATTGCTAATATATGAGGTCTTAGTATAAATGTTCTTGTTTTAATAGGTGGCAATGGAACTTTCCCTTTTTGAATTTGATCAGGGGTAGTGGGCATATCCTCTTTATGGATTTCAATCCTAATAAGAGGATTCTTTAGAGATTTTCCTCTTAGGGATCTAAACTTTTTGTTTTTTACATCTATGGATTTTCCCTTGATTTATTTAAGATTTATTTCCTCCCAAGAAATGGGGAGAATTGGCCTTGAGCTAGTTTGGGGTAATGTAATAGCTTCCTCAAGGGGTAATAAGCTAGAGGGATTAGGTATGCTAGATTTAGGTATCAAGATGATGTAAGGCATGGTATGTGTATCTTGTAGAATGTCTAATAAAGCCTTTTTCTTGTAAGTCCTTTCCTCTTTTATTTCTAATTGACCATCCTAAATTATTTCAAATATGGTTTCATCAATTATATCCCAAACAATGAGATCTAAAGAGTTTGAAGAAGTTTTTGGGATGTCTTCACTTAGATGGGATGGTTCAAAGGTATCTCATATAAGGAAATCAGGGATAAGATTACTATCAACTTATTTAGGGAGAAGTTGGTCATAGATTGTATTAATTACATGTGTTTCATGTTTTGAGGTGGATCCCAAATTAGATTACATAAAATTTAACATGGAAGTGTGATTAGGGAATGATTACCTAAAGATGTATATAGACTCATTTAGGGTGAATTAGGGTTATCTAATTATAATTCCCCATAATCTATAAGAATATATATTAGCCCTTTGAAATAATAACATCTAATGATTTTTTGACCTATTACATGGTGAAATTTACAAAATTAATTTTCCCTAATCTATCTAGGTTTAGGGGGAGAATCATCGAGAGGTCTTACTAGAAGAATCTCAATGAGAGATACCTTTAAGATTTTATCTAAGATAGTTGCATAAGACTTTCCTAAAGGTGTATAATATTATGGAAGAAAATATGTGAATGGATTTTGAGGTTGTGTGTAGGAGGTAGAGGGCTTATATTGGTTTTTAGTTTGTAGTCATGTTGATTTTACAACTAAAACATTAGTAACTCTTTTGGTATTATTGTTATTGTTGCAAGTCCCTTTAGAGTGATTAAGTTTAAAATTTTGATTATGTAGTTTTATTTTCCCTTCTTCTAGGGCTCTCATTTCTAGTTTTTAGGTCATCAAAAAGACCTCATATAAGCTTTTGAAATATTGTACCTATTAAAAAGATGTGTTTAGCAAACAATCTTATGAATAACTTGATCAATTTGGGTTGTTGATGGGAAAGGGTGAGTTGATTGATGAGACTTATCCATCTAGCCACAAAGTTAGTGATAAATTCATCATCAAATTGTTAGATGGCATAAAGGTTAGTGATAGTGACTTTTCTTGTGATATTGATAGAAAAGTCCTCTAAGAATATTCGGGCTAGCTGCCTAAAGGAGAATGGTGACTTTTGAGGAATTAATCTATACCAATCTAGTGTAGGTCTAACTAGAAACATAGGAAAGGTCATAAGAAGAAGTGAATCATCATGTGATACAAGGTAGAAAGTGTGTTTGAATGATTGAAGGTGTTGTTGAGGATCCTCCTTATTTTAAAACTTCATAACCTTTGAAAGTTCCTCACTATGGAGGATAAGGCCTAATAGGAACTACTAGGTTAATAGGATTGTTATATATTTTCTCATAAGTGAACATGTTCTTCTTCTTAGAGGTAGAGTCTTAAAAATTAACCATCCTATTAATAAAGATGATCATAAGGTTATGTTGGGTGTTTTATTAAGGGATACCTCCCAAAACATTCTATTGTGGGAATTGATATGTAGGACGCTAAGTGGAAAAATCCTAGGATAAATGATAATCAATTGATGTGGTTATGATTGGTTGAATGGCCACCACATAATATAGGGATTATAAAGGGATATAAGTAGACCCAATAGCTTCCATAGGTGTTATGTATTGGGTGGTCAATGGGATATATTGTTGAGGTAGTTTAATTATAGGGGATTTTTGTAAAGGTTGTGTTTGGGTACTTAAAGGTACAATAGTTTAGATAGGTGGAAGGGTTGTTAGGACTGAGATAATTAGGTTTTGAATCATTATGGTAGTAGGTTGAGGCACAATGACATTATGAGTTTGAGTAATAGTTGAGGATGGAACACTAAATATCACAAGAGGTAGATTTTCTAAGGGTTACATAGTGTTTGTGTCAGAACTAGTCAGAGGAGGATTATTATGGGAAGATACCATAGCAGTGGTAAACCCTTCAGCTTCCTCTAAAGGCATGCCATATGGGTTCTTGGAAAACTACATATGGGGAAAGAGTGGGATGCATATGGCTTGAGATTTAAGATAATGGTTAAGTGTGATTGGGTTAATATATAATAAAGTGGCAAAATCATGATCACCCTTGGTATAATATTGAATAATACCTTCCCCCATAGACTTAGGAGAAGTAGGAGGACTAGGGGAATTCTCTATGTATGAGGATGAATTTTGGGGTTTTATTTTATTTTTTGACTAATATCATGTCACAACCATATAGCAATAAAGGAAAAAGCAAGAAATAAAATAAAAAATCACACAAAAAGTTATATTTGATTATCTCAAATTTTAATGAAGAGGAAAAGAGACACACTAAAGATGTACCTAATTTTTTTTTACTTTTTAACTTTAAACTGTGATAAAATAAAATAAAAGGTTACCAAAGGTCCTATGAAGGATCAATCTAAATTTTTCTAGGTTCAAAGAGATTTCTATAATGAAATCACTATTTGGCCTAGTATTAGGGCCTGCCCCCTCACTTCACAAACTACAATATAAGGGTGTCATGTTCTTAGCTAGTATATATAAAAAACTAGCATTTATACTTAGTTAGAGTATTGATTTAGTTCTCCCCTTGGTGGTAAAATCCAAGTGGGATAGCCAGGAAGAAGGTTACTACTATGTGATGAAATCCTAGTCAGTTCCCTTTTGTTAATGTTTGATGAGTTTGTTATGCATGTTATCTGGTTTGTGTGTGAGAGAAGTGATATATATATATATATGATAAATTTACCTATATAAATTATTCTATATGAATTTTCCAATAAATCAAAATTGATGAAGTTATTTTTAAACTTAAAAAAGGAAAAAAACAATTTTGGATTTTCTTTGAATGAATACAATAAAAAAAGAAAGGGAGAGAAAGATAAACTCAAAATGTATTTTAATAAGAAAATTGAGACCTTGGGGGTTCTACCAGGTGTGATGAAATTTTATAGTAGTTTTTCTATTTTTCTTTAAATTTAAATTACTAAAAAATCAATTAAAAATTAGGGTTTATGTTGAATACCTATGGATTAGGAGATGTTATGCACCTCTTTGAATCAATTACCATTAGAGCTTATTTTTGTCTTGGAAGAATAACCTACACACATGAAAACACTTAGACACAAATAGATTAATAGATAATTGGGTGAGCTACCTAGTCAAAAATCAATCTTTGGAAGTTGTGAGTCTTCCTCAAATGGCTATCAGCTCATTTATTTACATAATCAAATGGATAAATAATATATGAAATTACAATAGATAAAATCTATGATAACAATGATAATTAAGATTCAATCCTCATTTAAGCTATCAATATAAGCATAATATTCATCCCAATAAGCCATGGTGGCATTTACATAATCCTATATGACATCTATTTGATCATCAGTGGCTTTGAAAGAGGGAAAATAAATAATAGTATAGAGATTTAGCTTAAAATTTATGTCACTCTGATCAACAAATAGGGGTTGGGATATTATATGGAGATTTATTCTATTGATTACATCATGTACTATGCCTAGTAGAGTCATCTACATATAAAGGCCATATTAAAATGATAAAAAAAATAGTAACAATGGTAGATAAGGGTCTAATATTAAGGCCTCAAGTTTTGAAAATTAAACACACTAGATCGATGTTGATCCTAATAAGATTAGCATTGATTAATAGGATTGATGACAATTCAGAGTGAATTGGCATCATCTTTTTCTATTTATGATATTAATAAAAAAACTAAGAATAGATTGGATAACATAGACAAATAAAAATATGAAAAGGGATGTAAATGGTATTCTAGAGATTATATAAGTAGATAGCAATATAATAATTAACAGAAAATAAAATAAATATACAATGTCTTACCTTGGATGTCATTTCAAAGAGAATGTAATTCTTCTCTATAAATGCAGGTAATCTTTTAGACTTATTACAAAGGATACATATTGAATTCAATAAAATTATAGCATAGTGTTATTAAGGACATCTTTAAATCTCCAAGAAATCTAGAAGCAATTTGAGGTTCTAAGTTTTTGGGTCTAGAAGCTGAAGGTTGGTTAGGTATTTATGGATTGATGCCCATATAGAGAATTAGCATGATCACAAGTGAATCAATGACAATTCACCCAAATTTGTAACTTTGTTTTAACCATGGGTAAAATTATCTTTGATACACATGGAGTTGTTGGTAATGACACTATATGGGGGTAAATTGGTTGAGGGGTAGATTCCTTAGGTTATTAATGGATTTAAGAGGATAGGGAAGGTATAAAGGTAAAAGTAAAGACCATTTATTTAGTTATCAATATTAAATCTACTAAACCTTAGGATAGGGATTATTTTGGATATTAAATAAAAATAAGGACCTACAACACCTAATTATTCATACATAGGGTACAAAATTATAATGTCTACAATAAGAATAAACCTTGATAAGTTTTAAGATTCTTAATTTTAAAATTTTATGTTGTGCTAAGTGATAATTTTTATATCTTTAAAATAGAGTCAATTGGGTTCATAGAGTCTACAAAACCTATATGCTAAAAATGATCTATGAATAGAGTCAACTAGGTTAACGAAGAATGCAAAACCTATATGCTAAAAAAGAGAAATACAAATAGATTCAATAGGTTGATGAAATCTTCAATCCTATTATTTAATAAGATAGTGTCAAGCTAATCAATCTAATTACCTATATTTGGAGAATACCTGCACAAAGAAAATATAGTCAATTTGGAGTGACTATGTGTTAAACCTATACACAAAATGCTAGACTATATTGATAGGTTTGATATAATATTATAACAATAAAAATATATAATATGATAATAAAATGAATGTGTTAAAGAAAACATGAAGTTGTTAGATTCACTTTGGGTTCACTAGAATGTATACAAGGGAAAATGTAGTTGACCTAAAAATAAATCCTATCTCAGAGAAGATAAATCACACTTACAATCTAATTTTTGGTACATTTATACAATCAGGGGCATGACTAAGATGGATTTTATATACCTAACCAAGGGTTCCCTTACCACGATAATATCATTAGAGAGGGTTCCAAAGCCTCTCATCAAGTAACACCATGTGATAACCCTAGATAGGTCTTATGCTTTCTATATTCACAAAGTAAATGCAAAGTAAATTAAAATATAACTTAATGTTCACCAAAGTTTATGACAAAAAATAAGGGTAATAAAAATTAAAGTAACCGTGCATAGAATAATTTTAATTAAGATATGTAAAGATCTAACCCTAATGCATGGAGAGACAAATAATATTAAAATCTATCACTTATACTACTTATATCTATTAAAATATAGGAGTAAAGTTAGAGATACTTACCTTGAAGATGACTCATCAATATGAAATCTCTCCCTTGGCCAAAGGTGCTTTTAAAGAGGTTTTTATGGTTTGTAAAGATCAATAATATAGGCTAAAACATCCAAGATTTTTCCACAAGAGGATATTTTTATCCAACTATAAACCCTAAGAAATAACTCCTCAATTAGAATGGTGGAAGAGTAGATTGTAAATAAGTGAAAATGAATCATTAAATCTTTCCATCTTTCTAATAAATGACAAAAAAATGTGTATATATAGTTGAATCTAACCCTAAACCTTTCTAAGAATTTAGTTGATAGAGTTGACCTAATTCAACCCTATATTGTTAATTGATAAAATCAAGTTAGGTTATAGTCTAGGTCAATTAAGGCTAACCTAGACCCATAATTTGCTAAAATATTTTAAGTATAGGGTTGTTTTAAGCTGACATTATTTGGTAAATGTCAAAAATATTTTTTGGCTTAGATAGGGGTTGTTTAAGGCAGTGAAGTGCTTAGAGGAGTGTGTAAGGGAGGAGGCAAAGCATAGGAAGGTATATATGAGATGATTTTTTGGATTACAAGTGGTGGTATATGGGACAACATCTTACAAAGCACTAGATATCTACCCACCCCTTTGCGAGTGAACCCTTTAAGGCATGCACTTAAAGAGATTGAGTCTTGACAAGTTCACACAAGAGGGAAATCATCAATAATTGATAAAGTTTGAAAATATTATTTTTATACATCAAACACTATGGATGGACTTAAATATTCAAGCTTTCTCTTCTCAATGCCATCAAATTGTATTTATAAATAAAAAATATAATAGTGTTCACTGAAAAAATCATGTGTGCATGAATTAGAATCATATATCATTGAATCTATGGTAATTGATATTTTGAAATGGTATATATGTACATGAACCAATATCATTCCTAACTTAATCTATCAAAATTAATATATAATATAATGCATCTATACTCTAAAATATGATAAATTACATCTCAAATGTATCTATATATGATAATATATTATATTTTCTCCTATAAATTATGTGTACCTACATGATATATGAAATCTAGTGAATATGAAAGTATAATTTATATCTCATGTATATGCAAATTAAGTTCATACTCATGTAATATGCCCCCATTATTTGTATCAATGTGTGAATGTTAGTCTCATATATGCAATTATTTGATATTTGAACCACTATGAACTCTATGGTTCCTTTAACATGTTTCCCAAAAAAGTATTATTTATTATTATGGAGGCTTATGTCTCTATGACACTACCATTAATATTCCCACATTTTGAGGTGATGGATGCATCTTATAATTCACTCATTTTAAAAAAACATTGTTAACTATATAATTTCATATATAAATATGTAATCATTTGTAGACATGTAAACATATTAATAATATGTCATCATGGTAAATTATATTTCATAAAAGCATGTGTGTAACATAAATAATATAGGATATATAGGTTACATGTCAATATATATTTTTCAATTAGGCACATAATAATAACCATCAATGATATAATAAATAAATAAGATTATATAGTAAATAGGTACATGATATAAATCATGGAACCAAAAATAAATGGCGAGGTGCATTATATACATCATGACACATAAAAAATTAATAATTGTCAACAACCTCAAATATATCAATATAAAAACTTAGATTAATCCACTCATAAGCACGTAATGTCACACATAAGGCTAAAGGATGCATACAAGAGACATGAAGATGCAATATCAAACAAGGTTCATGGACACAATCAATGGTCCACATAAAATATAAAATAAATAAATAGATTATTTTGAAAGATTAATAGCATCAATGAAGAATACAAAAGTGAATACTAGTCTACACATTCCATATATATAAATGCCACATCATAAATAAGTAACATATCTATGTAACAGTGTGTAATATGTGAGTACTAGTAATACACATGCTAAAATTTGGATAATATCTAATCTTATTAATAAATATTCCATCCAAAAATATATTAATCATTTAGTACAAGGCACATAAGTGTCATTCCAAGGCCAAAGGGCACATGCAAGGGACATGAAGATACCATATCAAACAAGGTCCATGGTCATAATCAATGGGCCACACAAAATAGAAAAGGAATAACTAGCTTATTGTTAAAGATTAATAACTCAAATGATGCATACAAAAGTGATTGTTAGTATACATAGTCCATATAATCAATGCCACATTATAAAGAGGTAACATATCCATGTATCAGTGTGTAATATATGAGTACTAGTAATACATAGGCTTAAATTTGGATAATATCTAATCATGTTAATATGTATTTCATCAAAAATATATAAATCCTTTAGTGTAAGGCACACAAGTGTCATGAAAATATATATATATATATATATATATTAAGAATGTATAAGTAGCCACCACTAATATAATAAATTACTAATTTACTATAAATGAAGGTGCATTACAAGGGTCATGAAAAAACACACAAGAAGGAAGGTGGGTAACATGGATCACTCAACCACAAAGTCAATAGATGATCCTAGATTTATCCACTCATAAGCATATAATATCATGGAATTATCATGCATAATAACACACAATGGAAAATAGAATGTCACACAAAGAAATACAAAAAAAAAAAATGAAAAATAAAAAAAATCATAAAATTAAAATATCAATGATCAAAATTAGTAAAATAATTCAAAGGGACAAAGAAAGAACATATAATGTCATACTATATGTGTGTGTGTGTGTGTGTATGCACACACACACATACATATATGTATATGTATATGTATATATGTATATGTATATATGTATATGTTTATATGTATATGTGTGTGTGTGTGTGTGTGTATAAAACAAGATCCATACAAACATAATCAATGATTAGCCTATATGAAATAAAATAATAGCAAAAAACCATACATCATGTTAAACTAGTCTACACCTTCAATCTATGTTATTATCACAACATAACAAAGTAGCATAACAATAAAATGTAGCATTTTAAATAATATAATAAAAAATTAAGTGATTAATGTAGCTTCACATAATAAATGGAAAAAATCATATAAATATATAACATATAACAATGTTTCCTATGGAATGGGATGCCCCCAATATTTTTATCCACTTTTAGGTATAGGAATGTCTTTCTTTTGTGCATCTATTTATCATGTAAAACCTTTATAACATTAATCTCACTCATATATATTTTGAAATCTAGGTTCACATTAAAAATTAAATTTATTATACAAAACATTTTATAAATAAAATAGATGAATTATGTAAACTAGAAAATATTCATGCTCAGGTCCTAATTTTGATTAAAATTAGGACCTAAGCATGATGCATTTTCTATTTACATAATTCATTTATGTTATTTATCAAATGTTTTATATAATAATTATCATTTTTAATGTGCACATGAATTTAAAAATATATATGAGTGGGATGAAAGTTATACATGTTTTACATGATAAATAGATGCACAGATGAAATACATTCTAATACCTCAAAGTGGATAAAAATACTAGGGGCATCCCATTACATACAAAACATTGTGTGTGTGTGTGTGTGTGTGTGTGTGTGTGTGTGTGTGTGTGTGTGTGTGTGTGTGTGTGTGTGTGTGTGTGTGTGTGTGTGTGTGTGTTTAAATTTTTTTAAAACTAATACTTATGTGTAATATCTACACAATTCCATGATATTCATAAGTTTTCTCCTGGGATTCCAATCAATTTTATCCAAATGATAAGCTCTTGTACCAAAATTTTTTTAGTCACAAATGGGCCCAACCAATTAGATTTAGCCTTGTATTTTATATCCTTATATGAATTAGTATTCTATTAGTTTTATTTATAACTAAGATAAAAAAAATTATATTCAATATTTTGAACATTCTTGTGATATTATCTATTTATGTGCTATTGGTAATATATGATATGTTCAATTTCTTGTATGTGTTTTTCACCCAACATTTCTAATTTGTGCAACCATTTTCATCAATATTATTTATCTTTGATAATGTATTTTAAGTAAAAATGCATAAATGGTATCTCTATATCTAAATGAAATAATTTTTGTGATCCATATACAAGAGAATAAAGTGTAGCCTTTGTATGTGTGAAAACACTAGTTTGATATTCCCATAGATCACAAATAATCTGATTATGTCATTCTTAACCATGAGTGGAAACTCTTTTGCTTAATATTTTATATATTGTTTTATTTATTTCTTTTACTTTTGTATTTCATTTTTAATGATAAGTAATAAAAAAGGAATGATGAAATTTTTATTTAACACAAAATCTATTAATTTTCTTTTTTTTTTAAAATATGATCCATTATTTGTTATGATATATGATGGGAGAACAAATCTCAATATGATTATTTTCATTAAGAGATTACACTTGTCTTCCCTTGTAGTCATTTTTAGTGGTATTTCCTTCACCCATTTTATAAATTACTATCTATATATAATAATGAAATTATTACCCTCTTATTATTCGAGATTTATCCTACAAATGAAGTCAAATGCATAGAGGGGAGATAACCATAATACAACAAGTTGTAATTCTTATGATGGTCAATGATTGAAATTAATTGATCATGACATTTTTGGCATAAATTTTAATGTTATTAACATTTTTATTCCATCATAGGTTAATATTAACCTTGTCTCAAAAAAATTTAAGACATTTTTTCCTAATAAAATTCCCACTTCATTCCTTATCACGTACATAAAATAAATTTTATTAACCTTATAGTGGCTAAGGCATAAAATTAATTCTCAATTAAAATATTGTTTGAATAATGCCCCACCAATTATAACATATTTCATAACTTTACATTACATTTTTCATTTACCATTTCATGTAGATTTTTATGGAAAATAAAATTTTTATAATAAATTATATATTTCATTGCACAATTGTAAATTAATTATGTTGTCAGTAGGTATAAGTACGACTTGAGAATTAATGTGTTGTAATAACTAATGAGTTTTTTAATTTTCATAAATAAAAGTTGCATGATCATCATTTATGTCATTAGGAATCATAGAAGTGTCACTATTAGTGGATTTTTTATTATCCTTGAAAGGTATGCTTTAAATTGAAAATTTATAAAAGTTTATCCTTAGACATTGTACAAATTACTTTTATGGGATAAAGTTTTCTTGTTTTGTTTGATAAATATATAAAATTGGATTGACGGAAAGTTGAGAACACCCATACACTTCAATAGATTTTATTTTCAATTTTTATTTAGTTCAAAATTTAATTATCAATAATGTTAGTATAGGGTGTTTATTTTTTGCATATTTATTATTGTGATTATTTCCTACACTTTCCACATGGGTTATTCCACACAAATGGGAATTTTCCCACACTTGTGGGATATGCTTGATAGGTGTACATTGTCATAAGAGTTACATGTTTGACTCATTATTATTTATATGTAGTTATTCTTGATTGGTTATTCTAAGTATGCAAGTTACACTCTGATCTTAACATGTTTGACCTACTTTCATGGTGGAGTTACACATTTTACTTCCTATTTATACATCTAAGATATTGAGTTATTCATATGGAGTAACAAAGCATTATATATTATTATACATGTAATTTTTATAATTATAGATTCATGCTCTTTTGTTCATATTCACTTCCTAATCACATGCATTTTGTTCACAATTTCGTGCTTGCATTTGATCTAAAGACCTTAGTGGTCACTTTGTCTCAGTACCAAAGTTCCAACCTGTTATATGCTTGTCTATTTTTATTTCCTTGTAAGCTTTATTTTGAAATCTTGAGATAATTTGAACATATTGAGAGGTAATTTTTTAGAGGGATTGAAAAATTTTGGGTTATTTTTTGATATCTAAAAAACCTTAGGAGAAACTAAAAAAAATGTAGGGGTCTTTATTACTAAAATATTAAATTTTATTAGTGTTATCTTGGATTGTTTGGAGTATTATTATTTTTTGTGGTGTAATTGGGTTTTTTTAGTATAAATAGGACTGTCACAACCTTTATCAACATTATTTTTGTTACACAACACTCACAACTTTTTGGTATGCCTTTTACCTTACTACACACTTAAACATAGGTCTCAAGACTTATCCAGCTTTGATACCATATCGAGGTTGAGACCAAGTTTTAGATACATAAAATTATATAATATGAGTGATTACACAAACCAAGTATGTGTATTTAATAAAATATATGAAATAAAAATGAAACAATAATGCGATAATATTGTAAAAGATAAGATAACAGCCAAAACCCAAACTTCCATTAACAAAAATCACAAATGTGAGAAGTATAAATAGGAGAGTGTTGAGTAAATTATTCATAAAATGTGGTCAATATACCTCTAGAATATAATTATAATTTCTCCATAAAAGGTGGTAACTAGGGCTAAAAATAGAGGAGTAACTCCCATACCTAAAATAATTGGTCAAGGGAGATACTTCATAGTCATCTGGTCAACCTACACACATAATCAAGCTTCTCCATGAAACTATAAAAACTCCAAGTGAGGGGAAAAAATCCATAATAAATAAATATGGGAAAAGAAATCCTAATCTAAAAAATAACTCGTACTTTGCTATATTATTAGTACATGAAAACCTTAAGCTATATGTAAATGGAATAGGCTAGCCTTCATGATTAATTAAATATATAAAATATCCAATGCCATTGGTATAAATATATATTTAGAGGTACTTAGTCAAATTACTATAATCGATGTGATATGTAACAAGATAATCACTAAAACCATCATTGATTAGTAGTGTTTAAATTAATGGTGTTGTATCTAATTGATTTGTGACAAATCTTATTTTAGTGTATTTTTGAGATATGAATTTTAAGTCAAAATCCACAAGTAACATTACTCATTTATCTATTCATTATAATAAATGTGGTTCTGAAATGAGAGCCATTAGTGGGGATACCTCTATGATGGCATGCATCTCATTATTAGGCATATATTTTCTAACTTTTTGTGTTATGAAAAAAATGGATAAATAATTTTTCTCTATAGCATTGTAATTTTATTTATAGTCTACTAATTTGAATCTAATGTAATAACGTGAATGTTATTTGTGATCATTGTAATATTGTGAGAATAGATCCTCTAAGTCATGGTCTATAACAAAAATGTATAATATCAAAGGTTTATATGGTATTTAAGGCATGAGAAGAAGTGTATTAAGTTTATGTTATGTTATTGCATAAATTTTATTTTTAAAATTGAATCTCATAAAAAATATACATCATTATTTAGTAAGTGCATGAAAGGTTGTCTCTTATAAGCTAATTGAGCCAAAAATGTCTTATTTATAGAATCCTTCCTTCTAGGAAGCAAAACTATTTCCTTATTATTTGTGGTCACATATATACATAAGCTTTGATATTATTTGGTTATAATTATATTTCTCATTGAGATGCAATATAAACTAATAATTTTCCTAAATTATATTGTGAATACATATTTATATGGATTTAAATGCACATTGTATACACATAATATTTTTAAGATTTAATCAATTATTGATGCTCTCTCTCTTGCAATAACCCATCGAGTATCAATATTTTTGAGTGCATACCTTAAATGATTCACTAAGAAATTGATGGGCAGACCATTAGTGCTTCATAGGATTGTCGTCCCTTTTGTCACTTTCTATATACATACTTGTCTCCTAAAAACCATGCCCTTAAGCTTTGCCTCCCATTTTACATGTTCCTCTAGTCATTTTCCATCTTCATTAGCCCTTTACATAACCTAAAACCCTTTTTTGTCATTTTACATGACTATGTCAGCCACATTGACCTTGTATTATTATCGACAAAACTTATTCTCTTATGCATAAATTAATTAAGATTCTCTTATGCATGTTTAATTTATGTTTACTAACCCCCACTTTATGACATAATATTTTGTGAGTACTAGATTAGATTTTTGCTTTACTTGTTATTAGTTTAGTGAATATGAAAACATATGACCTATTTAGGGTTATTGTGTAGTTTTGCTTGAATGGAGGATTTAGAACCCTCCTTAGTAATATTATTATGGTAAGAGATACCTTACTTAGCTCTAGTGAATCCATATTAGTCATGATCATGATTATCTAATGTGTCCCCTACCATAAGTGTAAGTAGGATCTATCTTTTTTGAGATAGGATTGATTTGTAGTTATGATGAATTTTCCACTTCATACATTCTGGTGAACCCTACATGATGTTAAACCTTGAAATTTTTATTTTATGCTTTTCATTTCTATCATTTTATTATTTTTCTATATTTGTGATACTAGGTTGACTAGGTTAGTATAATTCTAAGTAATGTGTGTAGGTTTAACACATAGTCACATCAAAATAAATCTATTATTTCTATGTAGGTCTTCAATAGATATAGGTTACAATTTGGATCAAGTATAAATATTAATATTATTTAATTCTATAACTATAAACTATGTCAACCATATCAACTTTATTTTATAGTCATCATCTAAATAATAAGCTATGTCAACTAGGTTGACTCAGTCATCTTAATAGGCTTTAGCAAATAGGGCTATATAGAACTAGGTTAACATAATTTGTATAACTTAAAAGTAGCATTCAAGGAATTTCAATAAAAAATATGCAATCCTCATCATCTTCCAACTGACCAAGGTTCCTCTCTCTATCTCTCTTTTAGTTTGGTTTTTCATTAAAGTTTTGTTTTGTGCAAATTTATAGTCTTCAAAACTACAATCCTAAAGTAAACTAAGTTGACCTAGTTGATTTAGTTATGTATTATATCTTCTATCTAAAAGACTGAATCAACCTAGTTGACTTAGTTCTTAAGGACTCTTACTTCTATATAATAGTAGTGACCTTGTCAACTTTGTTCTATAATATTTACATACAATGTCATCTAAATTGACTCTGTATCATTGCTAATTTTGGAATTAACAACTATGTGCTAATAATTAATTCACACTTTCATTTTTAGTTGTTTCCATGCTTATATTAGCTCATATAATATAGTTAGGTGGTTTTTCAATATACCATTTAGTTTCACTATTTCTCTCTTTTTTCACACACTACCAAATCACAAATATCAAAACACATTTAACATTTATCTTCCTAAGGTGTACTTACTTAGATTTCATCACCAAATGGGAAGCCAAATTGGTTTTATGGATAATTATAAACATGTGGTTAATGGTATATATTAAAAACTCACCCAACACCCTTATCACTATAGGATTGTGAAGTAAAGGGGTATGCCCCAATACCAAACTAGTACCATTGCCAACATATGTCCTTTTTAGCCTAAACATCTTGAAACCATCCATAGATTACTTTCTAGTTCATTATTTTTAGCCAACTTACCTATCACACTCAAAATAAATTTTCATAATAATCTAACAATACTCAAGATGACCACTTAGTTTGCATTTAATTTTCATTTGGTTGCTTGCTCTCTAATCATTGTGTGTTGTATTGTAAAAAATTGTAGTGACCAATGTTGGTGCAATATTTTGTGTTGTGTACCCTAATTTTATAATTCTAATTTATATAATTGTTTTTGTATTTTCTTCCATTTCTTTCTTTAAATTAAATTTCATAATTTTTATAATACTCAGTCAACCTAGTCAAATATATATCCTTATCAGACTATCTTTTTACTTGTTTACATTACTAAGTTGACCTAGTCAGCTATGTACTCTTTTACCTTCTATCTAGTAGTACTAATTTAACTTGGTTGACTCCATGCTCTTCCTTTTGAACTTATTTCTCCTATCTAAATGACTTAGTTCCCTGTGTCTCTTTCCATAACATTCGATTCATTTCCTCAAAACAACATAAAGTCCCCTATTATAATCTTCTTAGACAAATTAAATCCATTTATACATTATATGGGGTATTAATTTCTCTCTTTATTTACCTCCCAAGAGAAACCTCACTCTTGGATCACTTATTCCCCTCCTTTGTTTGTGAACTATAACATAGTTTAAATCACACCACAAGATGAAGTAAGTGGATCCAATCATTTTTTTTACTTATCAAGATAATTATCTTCTTCAAAATTTTCAACATAAATTCGAATCAATTAACACAAGTCTATCCAAAAATCCCATTGGTAATCTACCTTCTAAGGACCCTCCCCCTAATACCAATTTGGGGAGTTCTCCGACAAACACCAAACCACCAATTGATATGACTTAACTTCTTACACAAGTCATATAATAAATGAACATAATGAAAAATTCTAACACCTATAAAATGATGCAATTAGAACATCATTTGAAAAATATGGATAATAAACCTTCAGTTCTCAACCCTCAAACCAAACCAAATTTTATTCCTTCACCTCTTAGAGATAGCTCAAAAAATGTTATTCCTCAACCTATCATGAATAACAAAATACTTTAAAATATCCAAAATGAACCTTTATATCCTTTCATCATGTCCATTTATATTGGTAATATATCTCCACCTATCAATTATGATGGGACTAGAGATCCTACATCTTTTCTCAAAGCCTTTGACAATCTTTATCAAGAGTGGATCTAAACTAATAATTTATCCACAACTAAACTAATATTTAAAACCTTTATTGGTGATGTATTAGAATGGTATAACCAACTTCCCAAACATTTCATTTAGTAGCTTGAGGATTTAGTTAATCCTCTAGTTAAATAATTTCAACATAATGACCTTCCCAAAATTTCCTTAGCCATTTCATCAATGCTAAGAAATCTCCCACCGAATCAACTCATAATTTTATCAAACGATGGAAATCTCTATCCCATAAGGCCGACCATAACATGACTGATGATAATTTGTTTAAACTCTATATAATGGCTTTAAATACTTTACTTAAATATAAGTATTGAACATTTTCTCCTAAAATGATTGGCAAATATCTTAACCAAGACAAACTTCAAGACTTCCTCATGAAGCAATTCAAACCTAATACCAATTTCATTAAAGTATTTTTTAAACTTCTGCTAATTCCATCACTAGTAATACTCTTCAAACCAAACCAGGAGTTTCCAAAGCTAAAATTCCCTCATCTTCTCATGTACCACTCATTATGTATCAAATGAAACATTTTTAAAAACCCTCTAAACCCTTTACTTATCTTAATAATCCTTCTAAATGGTATGACATAAATTAATTTTGTTTTTTCCATGTTGACATTGGTCATTATTATGAAACTTATTGAGGGCTTAATAAATTTGTTGTCTCCTACATTCTTCGTGATTCCTTCAATCATGAATCCATGATATAGCTTCATCACTAAGAGTACCACACCACTTCTCAAAAATGAAAAAATCCCAAAGCTTTTTCTTCTAATAACCAGAAATATTTTTCCACATACAACCATAAATAAAATACCAAACATGTTTTTGGTATTGATGCTGACTATAACCAATATTACAACAATTATTAATATGTTAATGTAGCTAAGGTTAAATATCATCATAAACCAGCTCACAAAGATCCTACCACAAAACCTAAGAAACCATCTTTGGAGGAAAAACTTCTCAATGATACTATAACCACTCATTTAGTTTTAAAATCCCATGAAAAACCACATCCTTCTTATGAACCCATAACAACTTTAATTCCTTTAAAACCTACCTTACTTTCTAAACCTCATATTGGTTCTTCTTTTAAATCTCATTGGAACTTTCTTGAAGAACTTAACTCCATTCCTTACAAGATTCTACTTATGGATTTAGTTTATACTTCCCCTTATCATCACATGTTCCTTATGTAGTAAATATAAGAAATTAAATATCCATTTTCTATAGATGAAGACAACCCTCTATCAAGCCTCAACCTACCAACATGCATACCATTGAATCTATTTGTCCTTCTTCCAAGACTTCTATTGAATTTATATAAGAGAACATGATTAACGATGATTTTTTTGTGTGCTAAAGATCCCCCATTATTCACTAAAATATCCATTAATACTACCCTTATTCTTAAAGTTTTAATGTGACATCTTTTTGGCTCATCCAACCACTTGGCTATAATAAGGATCAGCTCAAGCAAAACCACCTCACCTATCATGGATTTGATAAAACTAAACAAAAGCCACTTGGTTATATTTGGCTTCCTCTAACAATCAAATCTAAGACCATTCAAATTAAACTTATGGTCCTTTATTGTCCCTTATCTTATAACATACTCCTCAATCTCCCTTGGACTCATTAAATGAGATCCATCACCTCCTTTGATAGAAAATGCATCAAATTCATACATAATGGTATAAGCATGAGGCTAATCCCAACCCCTTAGGTACTCACCTTCCTGATCCAAAATCTTAATATCACATCTCTACCATTCCTACCATCAATAGTGTTCCCTTACCTAAATCTATTGACATGAATCCAGACTTATAGGTCATTCTAGATAATTCAAATGATGATGAACCTAATGACATACAACATACTTTTAACACTACTAAGTTACCTCCTTGCATATTTGAGTGGTTTCCTCCTTTATTACTTCATGATCACATTATTCCTCTCATTTATGAGATAACTAATTTTCCCCCTCCATGTAATGCTTAAGAACCTTTTTACTCAAAATATTCCTTAACATGCAATGATTATGGATTGGCCAAATTATTCCAAGACCCTCTAATCATGTCTCCATGAAAGTTTAGTAATCTCAAAATTTCACCTTTTGAAACTCCCCCTAAATATTGTTGGGGATCAACCAACAATGTTGATTACACTTATGAAAGTGAATAAATTATGAAATTAACTAGAATGATAAGTAAATAGAATGATAAATAGCAAAGAACAAGAGATACAAGAAACCGCCCTGAAAACTTGTATTAAACTCTTTACAGAAGGAATACAATTGAAGAAACTTCTTTTCTTCCACACCTCTCTCAGATGTACAAATCTCTCTCTAGATCTCTTTCCCTCAAGAGCTCTCTCTCTCTCAATTACAATCAACTCCAACAACCTGGAATGATTCACATATACAATTCTGTACTGTTCAACATTACTCATACAATAATCTAAGAAGATCTATCCTATTATATAATAATTAGGAAACATGAGCATATAACCACAGCCATCAGATGCACCTCCTAATCAAGGGCTCTAAATAGTCTTACTAATAATAGAGATGTGGACTTAAGACTATCACTTAATCCTAACATGTAAACACTTTGTTCTATCCATAGAAATAACTTTCTGGATGCACAGGTAACTGACATCAGTTCCTACCTATTTGCCTATGACCGACATCAGTTGATCCCTGTCGACATTGACATCTCCTAGTCCACTCCTGACCGACGTCAGTCACTCCTGACCAATGCCGGTGACTATGTAAACTTGCAACTTTGAAAAATGTTCCTTTGGTGAAGCTTTTAGCTCCACACCTTAACAATCTCCCACTTGGAGATAAACAACTATACTAGTACCTGTACAACAACATCTTCTAGCTCCTCCATCTTCAACTCAATCATGAAGACCAACAGAAGTTGAATGAAGATTCAACTTCTTTGTTATCAGCTTGGTTAGCATATCCACAAGATTCTTATCTATATGGATTTTCTCTAGCTTCAACTCACCATCCTCTAATGCCTGTCTTATGAAGTGGTACCTAAGCTGTATATGCTTTGTTCTTGAATGAAAGGCTGAATTCTTAGCCAAATGAATTGCACTCTGACTATCACTGTATAATCTGCAACTCTCTTGCTCCTTTTCTATCTCTTCCATGAACCGTGTCATCCATATCATCTCTTTGCTAGCCTCTGTGACTGCAATATATTCTACTTCTATAGTTGACAAGGCAACAACCTTCTGCAACTTTGATATCTAGCTAACCGTCATTCCACCAACAGTGAAAACATATCCTGTGGTGCTTCTCCTGCCATCCAAATCACCTACCATATCTAAATCTACATAATCATGTAGAGAAGTATCTGAACCTCCATAGCACAAATGACTACTACTGGTTCCTCTCAGATATCTAAGGATCCACTGCACTGCTTTCCAGTGTTTCTTTCCTAGATTGGCCATATACTTACTTACAACTCCCACTACTTGGGCAATATCTAGTCTAGTACAAACCATTACATACATTAAACTCCCTACTACAAAGGAATATGGAACTTGACTCATGTACTCTACCTCATCATGTGAATTAGGACATTGTTCTTTACTCAACTTAAAATGTCCAGCCAAAGGTGTGCTTACTGGTTTTGCATCTTGCATATTGAACCGTTTCAACACCTTGTTCACATAATCCTCTTGAGACAAAATCAACCTGTGAGTTTTCCTATCTCTCTTAATGCTCATGCCAAGGATTTTCTTTGCTACTCCCAAATCTTTCATGGAAAAGGTGTGAGCTAATTTCACCTTAAGCTCAAAGATATCCTGCATGTGTGACCCTGTAACCAGCATATCATCTACATACAACAACAGAATAATATATCTACCATTATTCAATCTTGTAAAATACACACAATGGTCAGATTGACACCTACTATAGCCATGCTCAGTCATAAACCTGTCAAATCTCAAATACCACTATCTAGGAGCTTGCTTGAGGCCATATAAGCTTTTCTTCAATCTGCACACTAACTTCTCCTTACCTTTGACCTCAAATCCTTCCAGCTATTCCATATATATTTCTTCATCCAAATCTCCATGAAGAAACACTGTCTTAACATCAAGCTGCTCAAGATGCAAATCCTCAATAACAACTAAAGACAATACAATCTATATAGAAGTCATTTTAACAATAGGAGAAAAAATCTCACCAAAATCAATACCTAGTTTTTGTGTAAATCCTTTCACTACCAATCTGGCCTTATATCTCATCTGTCTGTTCTCACCTTCCTTCAATTTGTAGGTCCATCTGTTCTTCAGTGTCTTCTTACCAGCTGACAACTCAACCAAATCCCATGTTTAGTTCTCTTTCAAGGACTCCATTTCCTCAACCATGCCACGCTCCCACTGATTCTTGGATTCCACCTGTATTGCTTCTTTAAAACTCTCTGGTTCTCCACCATCAGTAAGCAATAAATAAAATATTGAAGGGGAATATCAAATTGGAGGTTTACTTACCCTTTTTAACCTCCTGAAGGGTGTCTGAGACTCATTCACAACACGTTGTCCACCCAAATTCTCTGACAGTGACCAACCTCGGTCACTTCTAGGCCTGTAATTAGCTGACATTGGCTCTGCCTGACCGACGTCGGTTCCTTCCTGGCTGATGTCGGTCACTATCTGACCAACATCAGTTTCTGTCCTACTGATGTCGGTTCCTGCTTGGCTGATGTCAGTCTTTGTGTTTTCTTGTCTATGATTATTTCTTCCCGTGAGCTCATTTTGGACCGTCACCTCGTCTAATTCTCCATTTCTCTACCCAGATTGATTTAGCTTCTTGAGCTGATCACTATACATCACTTTTTCATTAAAAACAACATCATGGCTCCTAATTATCTTGTTAGCTCCTAGATTCCAAAACTTGAATCCAAAATCATCAAAGCCATAGCCAATAAATGTGCACCTCATAGACTTAGCATCCATCCTCTTTCTATTTTCATTATCAACATGCACAAAGGCTTCACAACCAAAAACTTTGAGAAATGAGAGATCTACCTTTTTACCTATCCATGCCTCTTCTAGAATTCCACCATCTAGAACTATAGAGGGTCCTTTATTAATCAAGTACACTATAGTATCAACAGCTTCAGCCCAAAACTCTAAGGGCAAACCAGTATGCAATCTCATACATCTTACATGCTCCGTAATTGTCCTGTTCATCCTTTCAGCAACTCCATTTTGCTGAGGTGTCCTTGAAACCATCCTTTGCCTGTGGATTCCATGCAAATAACAATACTAGTTGAACTTATAGCTGTAGAACTCACCACCATTGTCAGATCTCAGGCACTTCAATCTTTTCCCTGTTTCATTCTCAACCATAGCTTTCCAAATCTTAAAAGTCTCAAATACATCAAATTTCTTCTTAATACAATAGACCCATACATTTCTTGTAGCATCATCTATGAAAAAAACATAGTACTGTGATCCTCTAATAGAAGCAACCTGAGCCGGTCCCCACACATCTGTGTGAACAAGCTGCAACTTATGCTTCTTCTTTGTTGATCTAGTCTTGAGAAAACTCACTCTCTTCTATTTTTCAAAAACATAATGCTCACAAAAATCCAGATCTATGCTTTTCAAATCTGAAAGCTTACCTCTTGACTTAAGAATGGACATTCACTTCTCACTCATGTGGCCAACCCTTGAGTGCCACAACTTTGCATCCACATCTAAAGTAGATAATACAGAAGGAGAATTATTAGTAACACAATTACATAAATAGAGAGTACCTACTCTCTTACCTTTGGCCATTACAAGTGCACCCTTGCTCACCTTCCAAGATTCAGCTGTGAGAGTTACTATACAACCCTCATCCCCTAACTTTCCTGTAGAAATCAAATTCCTCTTCAAGCTGGGAACATGCATGACATCTCTCAACACCCATGTGTTGCCATTCTACATTTTCAGCTGCACTTTTCCTTTGCCAATAATTTTACAAGGCTCATCATCCCCTAAATACACTATTCTAAAATCTCCATGGACATAGTCACTAAAATATTCTCTATTAGGGGTAGCATGAAAAGATGCACCAGAATCTAAAACCCAAGATTCTATATTATTATGTAAAGAGAATATAAGAGCATCTTGTGCAATACCTGCAACCTTTGCTTCTTCCTTTCCTTCGTGTTGATTGTCCTCCTTAGGCTTTGACCAGCAATCTCTGCTTATGTGCCCAATCTTTCCACAATTCTAGCATTGTGGCTTCTTGCCATTTCTGGATTTGGATCTACCTCTCACCTTTGACTTAGACCTTGATCTCCCTTTCTTGCTCTTCTCTTTTTGCCTTCCCCTGCTCTCAAAACTTAAAGTGTTCCCTGATGTTTCCTCTGTGCTTTTCCTATGAATTTGTTCATTCAAGATTACACTAACAACATCCTCTACTTTTAAAATATTTGAAGCAGATGCAGTATTACTAACTACCATTACCAGGCTATGCCAGCTTTTAGGCAAAGAACATAATATTAAAAGAGCTTTAATTTCATCATCAAACACTATTTTGACTAAACTTAATTGATTTACAATTCCATGGAAATCATTCAGATGATTAGATACAGATCCACCTTCCTGCATTCACAAATTAAATAACTGCTTCATCAGATATACCTTATTAGAAGCTGAGGGTTTTTCATACAAATTTGCAAAAGTAGTCATTAACTCTACCATAGACTTTGCCTGTGATAAAGTAGATATCACAGTAGATGCCAGACTCAGTCTTATAGACCCCAGAGCCTTTCTATCAAGAACTTCCCATTCTTCATCATCCATGTCTGTGGGCTTATTTGCAATCCCACCTAACGGTAAGTATAGATCTTTCTGATATAGATAATCCTCTATCTGCATTCTCCAATGTTGATAATTTTTTCCATTGAATTTCTCCATTCTCAGTTTACTTTCTTCTGCCATTGCTTCTCCCACTCAAATATAAATCCCTGTAGAAACCCCTGTGAGTACCTTGTAATCAATACACACTAACCAAATTTGAAACACCTGTTAGTCAACCTGAGCTCTGATACCACTTGTTGGGGATCAACCAACAATGTTGATTACACTTATGAAAGCAATAAAATGCGGAATTAACCAAAATGATAAGTAACTAGAATGATAAATAGCAAAGAATAAGAGATACAAGAATCATATTCTCATAAAATTAATTCATCCAAGTTTCCCCAACCTCAAAATGAAGCATCCAATTCAACTAATTTTAAACCAACCACCGACTTTTGAATCTAGAACAATTTATGATGAAATTGCCACCTTCTATACCCACAAACTTTTATCCTTCCAAACTTCCTCCAAATTGGTAAAATCCTAATAAATTTTGTTGGTGGCATGATATTATAGGTCATTCTCATGAATCTTTTTGTGATCTCCACTGATTTTTTCTTTCGTCCTTACTTGTTCTACATTCAAATCGTGATACTCTAACAAAATAATGTTATCAAGACTATCTTCAAGCTTCTCAACTTCAATCTCAAGAACCAAAATCACATCAAAATCAACTACCTAATTGATTAAAAAAAATCATCCCATACCTATACCTCATCTATTAAGTTTTTTCAAACCATAGTTCCTCCTTATTCCTACACCAATAAGGAAAGGATAGCTAACATGAATAGATTTAAACATATTATGGTATTAATTATACCTCAACCTCTTAGGCCACATGAACCAAAAGAGTACCTAGTTCAAATTCCTACTCCAAAACATATCATACATGGTCCTCATTTACTTCTTTTACCTCTTCATACCTCTCCTACACATCATATGTCACATTCAACATCCCTAAAATCTAACAAACCAACACATTTACCTATCTCCAAATGCACCTTCCAATCCAATGCAAATAATTTTAATGGTTCAATGTTACCTCACTCCACCTCACATGTTGGGACATCTTATGATGCCCATCCACATGTACCTTTAGACTTTGGGGCATCTTGTGACACCCATACCTACATTTAGTTATGCTTTAAGGCATCTTACAATGGCCACTCTTATTCTATAATGCATAATAACAAATAAATCTAGCTATAAGAAACCTTACGAAACTTATAAACTTACATTTAACATTCTCATCTTTGATATAGACATTAGCATAGATCTTACTTGTTCATTTTTGTCTCATGTTTCTTTGTATTTGTGCACTTTATTTATTTTACTTTCATTTTACTAGCATCATTATTTTCCTTTACATTATTTCATTTTATTACACATTACATTTGCCATTTGCTTTCATTTTTGTCCTCATATATTTCTTTTATTTTTGTCTTTTTATGTTATTCTTTTCCTTAGTAGATTTACGACTATTTCCCCCCTTATTTATAATTCACCCTTGTGGGTTTCTCTTTTGTGAGTTTTCAATATAAGACCATGGATAGGACTTGTCCCTCCTCACAAAATACCACCTTTACTTCTTTTCTCATTTTATTATTTCATTTTTTTTTTGGCACCCTTTTGGGTTTCTCTTTTATGATTTTTAGTGTAATACCATGGATAGGACTTGGCCCTCCTCATAAAATTACCATCTTGTCATTCCTTTTACAATAGGTAAAATATTTTATCCTTGTTTTCAAATTTAGCTTTTGCTTCTTTTGATGGATGGAATTTACACAACAATCTTTGTTATCATGTTTTCTTCCATTTCCCTCATTCTTATGATAAGGAATCACCCTTTACTATAATTATATCCCCCTTTTTCCTTTTTTCACATTTTTCACAATTTGAAGTAATTCAAATTGTTCCATGTGTCATTCCTCTTTATTTCCCCTTTCTTTCACTACACATTGGATAAAAAAAGGTCAAAATCAAAATAGAACTTTCATTTCAGTAATATTTATGAGACTTTTAAACCCCATACTCTGCGAAGCTCTCTCCCGTAGAAACCTTATCCCAAGTATTCAAATGAAAGTCATCTTTAGCACCCATGTTTGGTTTTCCAAATCTATATGTAGGAGGAATAGAAAAATCCATCAAGAAAGTTAAAATACAAATCATTTGAAATAAAAGGAAATAATATCTAAAAGGAAACATATAAATCTCAAAATTCAATATTACACCAAAAGACATGATTATAAGCACATCTCCTATCTCCAATTGAATCTCAAACTCTAGCCGAGGTCTTTTGGGGTATGGTAGGATAGTAGATTGGAATAGGGGAATTCAACAAACTCTATGGTTCTACCTAATTTCTCATTCAATTACCCAATCTTCATATTAAATTGATGTTTCTATAAGGGGTCCTAAGGAATGGGGAACACATTGTGGGAAAGTAGGTCCATTTTACTTTTCATGCATATAGCCTTCATGTGATGATCTATATACTCAATTTATTGACCTAAAACTTGTGTATATAAGATAATTTATTCATATTACTTAAGGTTGAAAGTCCCCTTGTTTTGAAAAACCTAATTTGAGTGTCCTAAATTTGATAAAGAGTTCCTCTACCTTAATTTTTCTTTCATTCTCCCCTCGACCCATTTCATTTTTCCCCTTGACAAAAAAATTATGATTCCAAATTTTTTATTCCCTCTTACATTAATTCCTTATTATTTACCTCTTGAAAACATGCTAACATTACTTTGTTTCAATTTTATCTATCCTTAGAGGAAAACATGTATGAGAAATTATGGATTACACTCTTACACCATTTATTTTCCACACCATCTCCTTATCATACAAGTCATGTTATTAGGTGGTTGTGTTTTCTTACACTGTATCTTAGAACAAACAACATGTTTGAGTTTTCATCCTTTAGATATTTGATTTTCTTTTCTCAATCATGTTCTTTTTGCATTTTTATGGACTTAATTATCTTACGTATGTCATTTTCCATCATTACAAGTTTCTATTTATATATACTTTCTTCATGTTTTTTTCACATCTTTAAGTACATTTCATTTTTAGTATTTCATGTTTTTAATTTTGCCTATCTTACATGAGCTTAAATTTCACTTTCTTGCATATCTTTGTTCAAGTTTTCTTGCATGGATATTTCATTTGTCATTCATGTTTTACATGATTTGGTATGTTATACATTCCTTTTTTGAATTTATGTTTTACATTCTTTCCAATATGATTTACTATGTTTTACAATCATTTGTCATACATTTACACTCATTTTTTGATCATTTGTCATTCATTTATAATCATTTTATCATTCATTTTCCCTCAATGTTTTGGTTCTTTCCTTGCATTAACGATTATAATTTACTAAATTTTATAATATTCTCATATATTTTCCTTAACTCATTTTTTATTACCATATGCATATCTCCCAAAATTTCAATTTTTGGATATTTTTTGCAGTAACTTCTATAAGTTTACCTAGTTTTGTTCACATGGGATGCCTTCAGTTCCTATTGTAGTCTACTTTTTATCTACAAAACTAAGGTAAGTAAAGGTATGTTTTTCTAATTTTTTTTTCATTTATCCTTTCCTTTATCAAAATTTCTACTTACTTCACTTTACTCAACATTAACATTATGTGTTATCATGTTCT
Organism: Torreya grandis; assembly: GCA_037957365.1. Classification (NCBI taxonomy): domain Eukaryota; kingdom Viridiplantae; phylum Streptophyta; class Pinopsida; order Cupressales; family Taxaceae; genus Torreya; species Torreya grandis. The sequence continues at coordinate 4,767,048 of JARHVA010000632.1, read as the reverse complement.
ATTCCCAAAGCACCACCTATGTTGCACTCATGTGATAAATGATGAACTTTGAGTGGGGCATATGCATACACATAATATTTTTAACTTTTATTGATTAATGAAACTCTGTATCTTACAAAAACCTCTCAAGTCTCAATCTCTCTAAGTGTATACCTTAACGGGTGCATTAGGGAAGGGGTGAGTAGACCATTGATGCTTCGTAAGATTATTGTCCCTTTTGCCACTTACCATCTACAAAATACTCTCTTAAAAGCATTAACCATAAGATTATCATTATCATCCTTACCCATTCCAATCATTTTCATTTTTTCATCCTCTTTTTATTATCTTAATTCCCTTTTAGCTAGTCAATTATACTAGGTCGACTAGGTCGACCCTATACAATCTCAGGGTATTTTGCACTTTTTGGGTTTGTTAGCCTTTCGATCGACCTAGCTTAGACATAGTGAGTTGTGTTAAGACAAACACCCCATATATTTATTTTTTGAAAGGAGGACCACTTTATTTATTTCTAGAAAGTTTGTATTTTGGATTGAATGTGAAGAGTTGTCTTATCTTGGATTTTAAAGGCAAATCAATTTTAAAAGGGGAACATGTGCTTTGATGTATTTGATCATGTTTACATTTCATGGTTAAAAATTTATAATAATTTTCTTCAAAGTGATTAGTTTTAGTTTCAATATAAGAATCTAGGGTTCCTATGGAACGAACCCTAAAGAGGGTTTGAATATAAATATTTGTGAAAAATACTAGTGGGAAATTTTATTTATTTTTAATTAAATGATCCTAAGTCTAACTTTATATTGATCTTCAAATATGTTTTTAATTTAAAAAATGATTTAATATTAATATAAAACCTTAGGATAAACTTTATACATGATTGAGTGTTAATTTAAAGCTTATGCTCTTTTACAGATCTAACGGTAATCACTTATTTGTTGATTTTGATCTGATAGTGTGATAAGCCTAAAGTCTTTTAAAAAGGACATAAAGTTAATGATTTGGGCTTAGTAAATATCTAATGGTGATCATTTTATTGAAGTTTTTTATCTAATGGTGTGAATTAAATATGGCACCTAAAAGGACATTAACAGCTATTAACTACTCAGCACTTGATCTAATAGTTCACGTTACCTTAAAGGTTGTAATCTAATGGTGTGCATCAACCTAGAATCCTAAAGATCTCCCAAATTATTTACACATGAAACTCACTCATTGGACTAGAAAATTTTATTATATTAAAATTAATATGTTTGGTCCTATCATTTGACATCTATGAGGATGTATTTGATGGGACTAAACCTATCAAATTTAACATGAGACTGAAATATTATAGTATCTTAAATTTGATAGGTTCATCCCCATCATTTTACATCTACAAGGATGTATTTGATATGACCAAACTTGTTAAATTTAACCTAGATAATCCTAAAATCCTTGAGAACTCTTGAGGGCTTTACACATGGCATTCATTTATTAGATCAATAAATTCCACTATCTTAAATTTGATAGGTTTTCTCCCATAATTTGACATCTATGAGAATGTATTTGATGTTACCAAACCCATCAAATTTAATTGAGATAATCCTCAAAGCCTTGGGAACTCCATTGTCTTAAATTTGATAGGTTCACTCCCATCATTTGATGTTTGTGAGGATGTATTTGATGTGACCAAACCCATCAAATTTAACTTAAATAATTTTTAAATCCTGATCAAATGGGGTATTTAGAAAATACCTTTTAATAAATTCCTAGATTTTTATGAAGATAAGCTTAGTATATAAATATCTTAGCCTAAGTCATTTTTTTTTTAAACATAAAATTCTAAATGACATTTTTAAAACCTAAGATTTATATGATCATGTAACTAAATAAAAGGAAAGCATCTTGCAAGATCCAATGATGATCACTTTTTCACTAGATTTGATCCAATGATGTGTCGAGCTTGAAACCTTTTAAAAAAGCATGCAATTATTGATCTAGCCCTAGATAATATCTAATGGTGATCTCTTGCTCATTGGATTTGATCCAATGGTGTGATGAAGTTGAGGAATTTTCAAAGGCCTTACAAGCTTGACATATGGAAAAATAAATAAGCTCAAATATCAAGAACTAATGAAATGTAAGGACCTAGATTTATATTTTCAAATTAAAATAAAGGGGAATTTTTAAAACTAAGGGTCACTCTTCAAATGGAATTTATGAAATTTACCACAAAAGGAATGAAACCCTACCACATAAGCTCCATGTAAGTATGGAGGATTCAAATGAAAGATATCTCATGATTGAAAATGTAGAAGACATGATATTAAGGTTCCATAATATCTAAGGCATGTATGAGATCAAAGTTAGATGTTTTGGTCATTAAAGCCAAAAACCTTAAACCCTGTATACAGAAGGCTAGAGTCGATTCAATTGATTATATGACACTTGAGATAATTATGAACTAAATTTAGAGTGAGTACCTTAGTAATAACTTTGATAGATTTACAACTAAAATATAGTGTTATCAATGGTAGTAGGTAGGGAATATATTAAGATTAAAGTAGAGCTTTATCTAACTTAAAATGGTGAAGGAAGGGTCTTCAGAGACATAGAGCTAGATTTAACATTAAATGTACATGGAATTAGGAATTGGTCTGAATTATTTTTATTTTTTAGGGAGTTGTAACTAATTTTCCAGGAAGAAAAGAGGAATGCTTCAATTTACCAAAGATACAAGTATTTTATATCAATTCAAATGGTAGGCCTTCATCATGCAACTTATAAAATAGAGGTAATGCATTACATTGATCTTCTTGTTCCTATTTTCATTGACTATAGAATAGATGGAAAATGGATTATTCATGAAGTATCAACAAAGTTGCATGAATAGATCTCATGCCCTTTGATTCTTACTATAAGCTCCTTTTGCCTCATGTTGATCTCCCTTCCTTGAGAGAATGGATGAATTCCCAAAACCTAGATTCAATCCTCTCACCTTGGTTAATCCAAGGTTCCCATGTTTTTGAGACCTTAATTGGTGAGATTCCTATTGCCCAATTCAAGGAAGGTGTTAGGGTATCTATTACTTTATTGAATAGAGAGTTTGGTGCCTCTTCTACTACTTACTTAATTAAGGTTTGGGTATCTTATGTCCATTATATGTTAGAGTGAAACTTAAACCCTCCTATTGGAGACTAAATAAATTTCTTCTTGACCAAATAATTTACAACCATTAAGAAAAAAAAATTTCAAGCAATTCTTTATGATGTCTTACCTCTTGGATTCTCTCCTAGCCTCTATTAGTTTCCCTAGCATTAAAAATGGGTCCCCTAATGGTAGATCTATCATTTCCCCTCATTATTCAAAAGCAAATATATTCAAATACAAGAATTACATGTAATTCATATGTGACGGTATCTTCCCATTCATTTTTTAGGCAATCACTAGTATCCCTATGCGCAAGCTTCATCCTCAAATCAAAGGATAATTGGAAACCATGTGAGATGTGTGGCTTTATCCAAATTAAACTATAATAAGATAGAAGGAATCATGGTCTAACCATACAGATTGTCTATATATGTTCCTAGTAAGTTTATAGAGCAAGAAATTGCTTGTCAAATCATCTAAGGAATGGATTGGCACTGAAAAAAGAATAAGAAAGCTCAGGTTCATCCCTTTCCATTAGAAATTAGTATAATTGTAATCAAGGATTGGAAATAGTTGGAGATCATAGTTATGCATAGGAACTCCTTTGATTTCCAATTGGATGATCTTCAGATGTGGGTCCCCAATGATAGAGTGGTGAACCATATTTAGGATAAGAAGTTCCCAAAGACTGAGTATAAACATCAACTAAGTGTTGGAGATGGTATTTACACAAAGGAAAATAAATTTTAAGAAGTCTTATCTAGGGTTAAAAATTACAACATCAAATTAAAACATAGGTTGGTTAGGGATAATAAGCTTTCTAGAGAAACATGGAAACTATATCCCTTACATTATCACTTACTGTTAGGACCATCTAGGACTACACATCAAGAGCTAGCTCTTCAAGGACAATCTTCTAAGCCTTAGAAGAGAGAATTGACAAAATCAACCCAGGTTGGAAAAATTAAAGATGTAAAAGGAAAAGGTAAAGATGTGATTCAAGGGTCTATCATTGAGCATAAACTTGGTGAAGATCCCAAAATTTAGGCATCTCCACCAAGGCCTTCTTCCCTAATTGAGGTTATTATCATGATTGCTTTAGCAACTAAAGAAATAGAAAGTTACCTTATTAATATCACAACTTATTATGGTTTAGATAAGGAAGAAGACCCATCTGAGGAAGTAGGTAAGGAATTAGTTCCATTGGGTAGTGGAAAGAGATAAGCAAAATTAGCCTTAGTTCCTTTGGCTCCAAGAAAGAGGCCTAGGTTAACTTTTACTCACCCTACTAGTGAAATAGACCAATTTAGTGATGAGAATCCTATTTATATTCCAACCATTATTGATTGGTTTATTTATGGTATGTTTCATAAAATCCCATCTCTTTCTCCTTCACTAGCTTTCACTCAAGTGGACATAAGTGTTCAAGATAATGCCAAGCCTTGTATTTAGGATATGTTGAATAACCAAGTAGAGAGAAGCATCCAAATTATTTAAAACAAGGAAATCCAATGGGATGGTACCCCAAGAGCCTCTGGGAGTTCAAATGAAGAGATTCCTTAAAAACCATAGGTGAAAGAATTTGACCCTTAGGGCTAATTTAATCTAGATACATCAACTCTTGAGAGAGTAGAGACAAATAAAATTACTATTGGTACTAAGAAGTTCACCTTTCAGAAGGTGGAACCATTTTTAGGTTTAAATCCTATTCTAGGGTAGGTAGTAGGGGAACATCCTACATTTCAAGATGTAGCTAGTGTGGTAATAGCTAGTCAAAAATGATCTTGGCTAGAGTTGAAGGAATGAAGTAGAAGATTCTCAACATGGAGAAATAAAAATAATATTTAGAAGCTCAGATCCTCCTTTCAATTCCTGAGGATGTATTTCAAACATTTAATAAATCTTTGATAGATTCATTTGAGAATTTGAAAATCATCAAGCTTATATTGAGTGCTTTAAACCATAAAGCTGAGATGGCACAAGCTTTAATCACTCAATGGTAGAATTCTCAAGTTCAGATGGAGGAACTTAATAAGGTGCATAAGACAAAGTAAGTATTGGAATTCAAGATTATCAAATTTAGACATTTAGACATCTTCATGGTAGTTTTGATAAATAAACAAGAGGATTTGATCACTTGGAGTAATGATGTTAAGGACTTCATCAAGAGAGACATAGACTTGGTAAACTAGATTGAGAAACTTCTATGGAATCTATTAGATAACCCTTCTTAAACCACTATTATAGGCTTGATTGATGATGAATAATTCAATTAGAGGGTTGGTACTCAAATCCAAAGCATAAAATATAATAAAGGTCATTTATCTAAGGACAACTAGAAGACCCTTGATACCATTATTTTTGTAGGGAAGTAAATTGCAGAAGCATAATGTATCAAAGAGATTGTATCTTGGGTAGATAGTGATAAGTTAACAGATAAAGAGGATTTTGAGTTAATCAAGGAACAATACACCAAGGTGAAATACTTCCTCAGATAGGGATAATTGAAGGGCCCACAAATTAAATTATTAAGATAATTTTCTTTTAGTAAATTTTATGTTAATCTATTAGCATATACTCTTTCTTGTCATGTTGACATGTGACCTTCCACATTGTATCTTTATATTAAGGACACCTATCCTTATTCACATGTTGATATTTTTAAAGTTAAATGGTTAACTACCTATGTTTCTTATAAATAGGGAGATGGTTACCATTTATAAGAGAGTTTTTGAGTAATTGATATGAGGAGCATTTAATACAACTAAAGTTCTAAAAAGATTATCTAGATAGTTTTGTTAAATGTCTATGCTATCTCTGAATTGTGACAATTCATGTTGAATTTGAATGACTCTTCTTGTTTTGATTCACATTCTTTATCATATGGTAGTTAATTTGTGTTGAATTCTATATTAACTATAAATATTTCAAGTATAATTTATTTTATTTTCTCTGCATTTGGATGTACTTATGTTATTCAAATCATTATAGCAAACTTTTAAAGTAAACTTGGTTCTTACTTATGATTCATACTTTTCCTCTAAATATTTCCTAATTTTTAATGTAATTTAAGCTTATATTATTTTATAACATAAATTGGTTTAATGTGTACTCAACGTAATTTGAATTTTGTCATAATATTTGATATGAAAACCTGAAATCACATCTCTTCCTTCCTTACCCTTCATTTTTCTTATTTTTTTTTATCAAGATTCACTCTATATTAAAGATAATTGTTAATAATCATTTAATTTAACTTTTTATTCCTTAAAATTACTATGTATTCATATTTTATAGACCCTGGTGGCTCCCAACCACCAAATCAAATAAAAATTGTGGATATTTTTCATACTTTGCTTCTATTTCACCATAGACAATCACTAAATAGTCACAAACTACAAGTCATGCCATGGATTCTTAGAATCCTAAAATGATAAGTGTTCTTTAACACTAAGAACACTTGTGGTATAGTTTGAAGCATCAATAGGATAATCTCTATTGGTGTTTGAAAGAGGGCCCTTTAAAAGAATACTTAGTGTCCTTTGTGTGTATTTGGTCAAAATATTTATACATTTTACATGATTATGTTTCTTTTAGCATAAATTGTGTAAATATTGGTGACCTTTATGGAAATACAGCTTTTATTACTAAGAAATTATTAGTATTTGGAGTTAGGATGTCTTATTTTATTTAAAATTGACAATTATTTGACAATAAGAGGTTTATTTGAGTCATAAGTTGTAAAGATTGGTCATCTTTGCATAATTCAGTACATCTTTGAACTTGTTTAGTTAAAGATTAATGTCCTTTGTCCTCTTATGAATTTTTTTTTTCAAATTAAGATATATTATTTGTTATTATTTGTAAATTAATGTGCTACACCATGTTTTAAAATAGGATCATTAATATTCAGGATGGAATTACCAAGGATTAGGACCAAATCACATTTAGAGACTAGAGAACCCTTGCTCAAACTAGAAATTCATAGAAGGACTAGGAAAGATAGAGGTAAGCGTAGGTATTCTAAATCTTTACCATCATCACCTTTGTAAGGGATTTTTGTGTTTTATCTTCATCTAAGAATGGCATGACTTAGAATTTATCCTATCAATATACGAGGTGCAATTCATGATTTACCACGTAATCCTAAAAAATATTTGCCAATATTTAGTTCAACTGGTATTATGACTATTGAAGAACATGTTAAATCTTTCAAATATGCATTAAGATTATTAAATGTTATTCATGAGGATGTAACATGTAGGTTATTTTCATTTACATTCAAAGATGCTTCATATGAATGGTTTCTTAATCTTACTGACAATTGTATTATCTCATAAAATAATTTTGACATAATTTTCATTGATCAATTTGGAAATACCATAAGTCTGTGTGTCATCTATCATCAATTTACAATTATTAATAGAGATACAAGTGAACCTATTAGGTCCTTTAATGCTAGGTTCCAAAATATGTTTAGTTAGACCATGGATCCATATAAACCTAATGAAGCTTTAGCTTTGGAGGTTTATAAGGATTATATTGACCCCATGACTTCTATGCTTCTAAAGAGAGCCCTTCCACTTATTATCACATTGGCTTAAGCTTATTCTAAACTAGTGGTTATTAGATACCAATAACAACCCCAAGGATAGATGGCTTATTCTATCCTAAATGTTAATCCTCAAATGTCTATATTAAACATTTTCCTAAATAATAACCAAAATACTATAACATTAAACCAATTTCCTACTTTTAATGTGTTGCCTACTAGTCATCTTGCCCTAATCAAAATTTAGGTTTCTTAAGCCTTCAAGTTACCAATGGATCCCATGTTAATGACTAGAAGTCTTTAGTGCCTATTAGTGGCATTAATAGTAACCAAGGTCAAAATGTTGATGTTCTAGAAATGAGAATGAGTCTATATTGAAAATGGTACAGAAGCTTAACATTAATTTTCTACAATCACAAAAATAAGTTGGTAATCAAATGATAATTCTAGAAGTAACTTCACTTTTAAAAAGTTTAATAGTCCTAAGAATAGGTTTTATAATGATAGTTTCTATAATAGCAAAGCTAATGAGCCTTTTCCTAGCAAAAGGAATATGGATATAAATCTTACCGATATTGCTTTACCAGATTACTATAGGGTACATGCTACTTCCAAGCATGGTGAGATTAATTCCATTGAGTTTTGTAAATCCTTTGAATATTTTCAAGAAGATATTGACACATTTGAAGTGGTTCTAAAAAAGGATACTATTAAAAATTATTCTAAATCTAAACCATATGATCAAGTGCATATGGTATAAAATTTTCAATTCCATTTTCAAGAGGATAATGAGCCTGATAACATTCCTGAGGAGATTCAAGCATTCCAACAATTTTTGAAGACATATCCTCTAAAGAATAAGGAATAAAAGAAACTATTGAATACCTCTAACCCTCATAATAATTATGGAACCCCTCCAAACATTGCATCAAATAATAATCTTGAACCCCCTAGAGGAAGTTACTATAAGCTAACTGTTGATCCTCCAAGCAAAGCTGGCTACAATATTATGGAAGATATGAAAAGGATTAAATCCAATATCACTCTGCATAAACTAACTCAAATCATAGAATAAAGAGATTTACTCTTGGAATCTTTGTCTAAGAAAATTGGGAAGCCCCCTAAGAATGATAGTGAAATTGTAATTACACAAGTGATCAAAGCAGAGTCTCCACCTTTTCTACTAATAGTTAGGATATTTGGGAAGAATTTTCATAATTGTCTTTTAGATTTTGGAGCTTTAACTAAAATTATGCCTATTGGGATATGTGAGAAACTTAGGTTAACTCCAATCAAGTCTAATATGCTAGTCACTCAATTAGATAAATCTAGAGTTAAGGTTATATGATAATTATTGAATGTGAATATACAACTAGCTAGTGAACGAAGGGTTCAACAATTCATTGATATTCAAGTGGTATAAATGCATAATGCTTATGGATTGATTTTGAGTAGAGAATCGACTAATTCTTTAAATGGTTATATGTCTATTGATTTCTCACACTTATGGATTCCTTGGAAAGGTGTGATAAATCAAATAAGAGTGGAAATAGAACCTTGAATGAAACACATGATAATAGAATATAATGATATTAATGAAAGGGTAAATTTCTTGGATTTTGATTTGGGAGTTTTCACTTTATAAATTATAAAAGAACTAGTTCCTAAGAGTTCTCAAGTTTTTGGTTTGTGGAAGTTATACATTGAAGGTGCCAAGTGTAAATTAGGAGCAGGAGCTGGTATTTTATTGATAGATCCTTTAGAAAAACAATACCATGTAGCTTATAAGTTATAATTCCCTTGAAACTAATAATTTAGCTGAGTATGAGGCTCTCATACTTGGATTTTAGTTTTACATTAAGCACAAAGTTAAGGATCTCCTTATCTATGGAGACTCTAAACTTGTTGTTAACAAAGTGAGGAGTAAATACCAGTGCAAATTGTCTTACATGAAAAGATATAAGTTTAGGGTGTGGGACTTGATCAAATATTTAAATGCTTTTAACATCTTAGTTGTTCTAAGAGAAGAAAATAAAGATATTGATGAGCTTTCCTCTATTGAAGCTAACCTCATGCCTAATCATGACTCTCAAAGCATCAGTATTGTGCTAGTACCATGTCCTTAAATTTTTGATAATGTAAATCATTTCCAAGTTTTCAATGATGATCAACAAATCACAGATCTCTTAACTAATTTTTGAGCTTTTGAAGCTCACATTATTGATGAAATTTATTAAACTTCTCATGAGAAGGAACTTAATGATAAAATCATCCAATTTGGTGACAATAAGATACCTAAAGGGATGATTTCATTAGAAATATAATTTGATTTTGACAAGATTTTTGAGGTAACTAAACAACCAAAGATAAATGATAGAGATTATCATGTGACAAACCTTGGTCCACATGATCAACCTCAAATGGTGAATATAGGGAAGGCTTACACTGAAATAGAAAATAAAGATATTTGCTTACAAAATAAAAGGATGTAATTGCTTAGTCTTATGAAGATTTGAAAATATTTGACCCAAGGGTCATTATTCACACTATACCTCTTCAAGAGGGTTGTAAACCCTTTAGACAAAAGCAAAGGCTAGTCAACCCTATTTTAGAACCCATGATTTTTTAAGAAGTTAAGAAGTTATTGGATGCAAAGATAGTGTTTCCTATTATACATTTCACTTGGGTGGCAAACCTAGTCCTAGTCAGAAAAAAGAATGGAGAAATAAGATTGCGTGTAGATTTTAGGAATCTGAATAGAACATCTAAAAAGGATAATTATCCTTTACCTTCTCTAGACCAAGTTATCCAAACTATTTTAGGATATTCCATGATGTCCTTTTTGGATGGATTTTTTGGATATAACCAGGTGTTTTTTCTCTAGAAGATAGGATGAAAATACCTTTTACTACTAAATGGGAACATATGCTTACAATAGAATGTGTTTTGGATTAATTAATGTAGGAGAAACTTTCTAAAGGGCCATGGACCATGGTTTCCAAGGTTTATTGGGAAATTGTATCATCATATATATGGATTATCTTATAGTATTTTCTAGAAACAGAGAGGAACATTTTATACATTTGAGATAAGTATTTGATAAATGCAGAAAGTATGGTGTATCTCTTAACCCCAATAAAAGTATATTCTATGTCATTAAAGGAAAATTATTGGGACATATCATTACCAAATATGGGATTTATATAGATCCTAATAGAGTAGAGACCATCTCTAAAATTGGGTTTCCCAATAGCCAAAAAGAACATAAGTCATTCTTTGGCAAGATTAATTTTGTGAGGAAATTTATTTCAGGCTTCACTGAGATTGGTAAACCTTTGAATGATATACTTAAAAAGGATGCTATAATTTCTTAGAATGAATAATATAAGAAGGCATTCACTAACATTAAGAAGGAAATCACTGAAGCTCTATTCCTCATAAGTCTTGATTTCTCAAAATATTTCTATCTATATTCATTTGCTTCTGAGCATACTATGGTTGTAGTGTTAACTCAAAAAGTTGATGACAATGATCATCCCATATCTTTCATGAGCACCAACTTTAAAAATTCAAGATTTAATTATTATATGATTGATAATCAAGCTTATGCATTGGTAAAGGTAATTAAAAAATTTAGACATTACCTCCTTAGAGATAAGGTACATGTTATATTACCTAATCCAACTACAAAGCTTATGTTGAGTTAGATTGATCTTGGAGAAAGAAGTGGAAAGTGGATGAAAATTTTATAAGAATATGACATAGAGATGAAAATATCCAAATTAGTGAAATGTCAAGGTTTAGTTTAGATGATCACTAGTATTGAGCCAAAATACTATGTCATGCAAATAGATCAACAAAACTTCCAACCCAATGAGTGGTATGACTCTATTATCCATTTACTTGTCAATGTTATTTGTCCCCAAAGATTTATAAGAGAACAAAAGAGATCCTTGAGGCTCAAATTATCTCATTAATTCATTAGTAGTGGATTATTATATAAGAGGAACTTTTAGGGAATTTATTTGAGATGTGTGTCTAAAGAATAAGCACCTTGGATTATGACTACTTTCTATGAGAAGCTAAGAAGTGGACACCCTTCAGGAAGAACCACAGTTCACAAGATTCTCAAGGTTGGATATTATTATCCCACCCTCTTCAAAAATAATTATAAGCATGTAAGGGAGTGTCATTCATGCTAGATTTTTAGCACAAAGGAGCCAAAGGCAGCCATGCCTTTATAACTTGTGATGGTGGATAAACCTTTTACACAATGGGGATTAGACTTTATAGGAGTAATAAACCCAAATTATTCCAAAGGTTGTAAGTATGTCCTAAATGCTAGGGATTATTATAATAGTTGGATTAAGGAAATATCCACTAAGCAATGCAAAATAGAGGAGGTGATCATTTTCCTAGAGGATAATATTTGTACTAGATTTGGAACCCTAGTTTCTTTGGTTTGTGACAATGGATCTGCATTCATTTCTATAGAAATGATAGAATGGGCTTATGACCAAGGAATTTCACTCAAGTTTTATTATATTCAATACCCTCAAGGAAATGGTGTTTCTAAATCCATAAACAAAAATCTAATGAAAGCTATCAAGAAATCTACTAAAGATAGACCTAGAACATGGCATAAACTTCTTAAGCTTACATTATGGGTGGATTGAATCATGATAAAACAAGCTCTCAAGACACCACCATTTTTGTTCTTATATGGTTAGGATCCTATCTTTATCATCACCTTAAAGTTTCCTATGTTCACATTCATGTAAGAATAGATAGAGGATAGCCAAGAACTTGTTAATTCTAGGCTATTAGACATCATTCAAATGGAAGATACCAGAGAAAAAGCATTTACAAACTTTATTAGACATCAATCAACTATGAAAATATGGTTTTATAAGAGATATAAATTGAAGGTATTTAGGTAAGGGGACTTAGTCCTTTTGGATAAAGCATCAAAACCTAAAGGTAAAATGGTAAGTTCACCCCTTTATGGATTGGCCCGTACCAAATTGCATAAAGCTTGGGCAACAATAATTTTAGGTTGAAGGATCTCTAATGAGTAGAGTTCACACTACCTACTAATGGACAATATCTCAAACATTACTTTGCTTCTATCCCACTAGGGGGTCTTCATGGAATAAATGTCTAAGATTGTTAAAGTTAGAGTAGGAAGGATAGTTAGTTTCTTTTCTTGATTTGTTTTCTTTCTTTCTATTTCTTGTTGGTTTTGTATATATTTGTTTGTTTATTTTTTCTTTTATTTTCTTGCTTGGTGGTATTATTTGGTTATAATATAATCTTGTGGTGTTATTTTTTATTTTGAAATTGCTCAAGAGAGTGTGGGTAAATTTTTTAAAATGTGAACATTAGGTCACAATAAAGTATCATGAAGAAACCAATGGCATTGGTATAGATTGGTATACAAAATCAATGTCCTACAAAGATTTAGATCTTATTCTAAATTAAAACTTAGTTTTAAGAAGACTCATATGTATATGATGTGAATTTATTTTGTTAACTCATATTCATGATTACACTTAAAACATATCCTTGTCATGAACTCAGGTTTTAATTAAAGAAGATTATCCTAAGGCCAAAACATTTGATCAAATCCCTAAACTTGGCTAATACAGTTCCCAACCTTGTGTTGGAAGTTAAAAATGATGATATAAAAAAAACTTATTTTCAAATCAAAAGCTTCTGAGGCAAAGGTTATTTAGGTAATCTCCACCAGGGCTATAAATGCCTAGCTGGCAGTGGAGAAAGACCTTGAGTGGAAACAAAGGTAACTCTATTGGGGATATAGATGCTTGGATGGGAACATATAAATTCTAAAACCTCCCTTTAACTAAGATTTTTTATTATCAAATGATATCTAAAATTCTTAAAATCAAATGAAATGGACCAAAAGGACATGAACCCAGATGTTGTTTCTTAAAGTTCATGATAAATAGTAAGTGGAATCAAAACACACATTGCATGTTTATGTTCTAACATCCAAGTTTAAATTTTATATATAAGGAGCTTATTTCAATTTAAGGTTGATTTAGGAAAGATCATATGTCTAAATGGGATATCAAGTTCATGTATAATTTTAAACCAAAGTCTTATATTATAACATATTGATATGTTGCCCTTGTGAGTCACCATTTGTTGAGACCAACACCCCATATCATTATTTTTTGAGAGGAGGACCCCTATATTTATTTCCATAAAGTCTATATTCTGGATTAAATGTGAAGAGTTGTCTTATCTTGGATTTTAAAGGCAAATCAATTTTAAAAGGGGAACATGTTCTTTGATGTATTTGATCATGTTTACATTTCATAGTTCAAAATATCTAATAATTGTCTTCAAGGTGATTAGTTGCAGGTTCCATGGAAGAAACTAGAGTTCTTAAGGAAAAAACCCTAAATAGGGTTTGAATTTGAATATTCATAAAAAATACTAGCAAAAAAAATTATTTCCTTTTGATTAAATGATCCTAAGTCTAACTTTATATCAAGCTTAAAATATGTTTTTTCTTTAAAACATGACCAAATATTAATATAAAACCTTAGGCTAAACTTTATACACAATCAGGTATTAATTTAAAGCTTATGATCCTTTACAAATCTAACAGTAATCCCTTATTTTATGATTTTGATCCGATAGTGTGACAAGCCCAAAGCTTTTTAAAAAGGAAATATAGTTAATGATTTGGGCTTGGTAAATATCTAAATGTGTTTATTTTCTCAGAGGTTTAGATCTAATGGTGTGAGTTAAATCTAACACCCAAAAGGAAATTAATAGATGTTAACCACTCAAGACTTGATCTGATGGTTCACATTTCCTCAAAGGTTCTAATCTAATGGTGCACATCGACCTAGAAGCCTTAAGATCTTCCAAAGGATTTATGTGTGGCACTCAATCATTGGACCAAAAAAAATTATTGTCTTAAAATTGATAGGTTTATTCCTATCATTTGACATCTATGAGGACATATTTGATAAGATTGAACCCATCAAATTTAACATGATATTGAAAGATTATATTGTCTTAAATTTGACAGGTTTACCCCCATCATTTGATGTCTATGAGGACATATTTGACATGATTGAAATCATAAAATTTAACCTAGAAAATCCCAATGATCCAAAACTTAGAAGTTATAGTTGATAAATATTTCAATAACATAAAAATAACACAGTAACATGAATTCTCTAAGAAGAGATGTAGTATTACTCAAGATCACAATATAATTATATGCTTATCTCTGGGAAGAGATGTGTGTCTTCACATTTCAAGTTACATATTCATTTATACACATTTTTAAAATATGGGTATGGTGTGGAAGGTCACCAATATCAAGGGAGATTAAGTGGTTTGACTTCCAAGATTTAAAATAATACAAAATTTTAGGAATTACTATTTTTAGAAACTTGCTATTTTTAGATTACACTGCTAAAATTAAATTTTAGGGCACTTCCATTGGGTTTTCCTAGGTAAAAATTCATAAAAAAGAGATCCATTCCATCTCATGATGTTCTCCTCATTCTTATCTTTCCAACGGTTCAAACGGTGAGTCAATTGGAATTACAGTGCAAAAGTTATGGCTCCTGAAAGTTTTGTCATCAATTGGGGTAGAACTGTCACCCGAATTATTGCCTGGATCACCCCAAAGACTTGGAAAATTTTGAGGGATTTTCACATGGCATTCATTTATTTGAGTAGTAAATTCCATTGTCTTAAAATTGATAGGTTTTCTCCCATCATTTGACATCAGTGAGGATGTATTTGACATGACCAAACCCATCAAATTTAATTGAGATAATCCTTGAAGCCTTGGGAACTCCATTGTCTTAAATTTGATAGGTTCTATCCCATCATTTAACATCTATGAGGATGTATTTGACATGATACAACCCATCAAATTTAACTTAGACAATTTTTTAAAGCCTAATCAATGGGGGTATTTCTGAAATGTTTTAATAAATTCCTAGATTTTTATGAAGACAAGCTTAGTATATAAAGATCATAGCCTAAGTCATTTTGTGTTTTTTGAACATAAAATTCTAAATGACATTTTTAAAACCTAAGATTTATATGATCATATAACTGATTAAAATGTAATCATCTTTCAGGATCCAATGGTGATCACTTGTTCATTGGATTTGATCTAGTGGTGTGTCGAGCCTGAAGCCTTTTAAAAAAGTATGGGGTTAATGATCTAGCCCTAGCTAAGATCCAATGGTGATTGCTTACTCTCTAGATTTGATATAATACTGTGATGAAGTTGAGGACTTTTCAAAGGCCTCATGAGCTTGATACATGGTACAATCAATTAGCTCAAAGATCAAGAACTAATGAAATGCAAGGACTTAGATTTAGCTTCTCAAAGTAAAATAAAGGGGACTTTTGAAAACCAATGGTCATTGTTCAAATGACATTTATGAAATTTAAAATGAAAGGGAAGGAACCCTACCACATAAAATCCATGTAAGTATGGAGGATCCAAATGAAATATTTATCATGATTGAAAATGCAGAAGACATGATAGTAAGGTTCCATCATATCTAAGGCATGTATGCAATCAAAGTTGGATGTTTTGGTCATTAAATCTAAAAACCTTGAACCTCTATAAATAAGGCTAGAGTTAGTTCAATTGATTACATAACACTTGAGATAATTATGAACTAAATTTAGAATAAGTGCCTTAGTAATAACTTTTATAGCTTTGCAACTACAATACAGTGTTATCAATGGTAGTAGGTAGGAATAGATGAAGATTGAAGTAGAGATTTATCTAACTTCATATGGTAAAGGAAGAGTCCTTAGAGACAAAAAGATATATTTAACAACATTGAATGTACATAGAATTAGGAATTGGTCTAAATTATTCTTCTTTATTGAGGAGTTACAACCAATTTTCAAGGAAGAAAAGATGAATGCTTCAATTTACTAAAGATAAAAGGATTTAGTATCAATTAAAATGGTAGGCCTTCATCATGCAACTTCTAAACTAGGGTTAATGCATTTAATTTATCTTCTTGTTCCTATTTTCATTAACTATAGAATAAATGGAGATTGGAGTATTCATGAACTATGAACAAAGTTTCATGCATAGCTCCCATGGCCTTTGAGGCTTACTATAAGCTCCTTTTTCCTCATTTTGATCTCTCTTTCTTGAGAGAATGGACAAATTCCCAAAACCTAGATTCAGTCCACTCACCTTGGTTAATCCAAGGTTCCCATGTTTTTAGGACCTCAAACGGTGAGATTCCTATTGCCCAATTTAGGGAAGGTGGTAGGGTAGCTATGACTTAATTGAATAGATCCTTTTGTGCCTCTTTTATTACTTATTTAAGTAAGGCTTTTATATCTTTTATCCATTTCATGTTGGAGTGAACCTATGAGTGTTTTCAATTCATGCTTTCACAAGCTCTATCATAGGTTAAATTACCTATACAATCAAATGGAAGTGACTTCCACAAAAACATATCTGATGGTTTTAGACTCAATAATATCCATGCTCCTTAGAATAATTCAATCAACCCTCTTATCCTTGTCCTTAGCATACAATGAGATTGTAAACATTGGTCTACAATTGATTCTACAAGGATATGGAATGGGTTATTTTACATCACTAAGCCAACTAGGTGCTTAAAATTAGATCCCAATGATCAACAATACTCTTCAACACCAAATACCATTAATGAATCTATTCCCATTTTCCTTGTATGGTAGCCCAAGTCTACTTCGTAATACAACACCCATTAACTACATGCCTAGTGGGTTACCGTGTACACATCCAAATCATGCTTTACCTTAGCCAAACAATTAACAACTAGTTCCTATAGCATACAAAAATAATAATGTAATGCCTAAAACTATTAGGTATGATTCTTATACTATCAATCAATTGGTTGTCCCATAATTTATATACACTCAGATGCCTTCTAATAATACTCATAATCAAACACACCTTACTATCCCTATATTTATAAATGTATTTTGGGAGTTTGAAGATCACAAAACTATTTATTAATTCATTACTAGTTAAAATGATAAAAATCCATGCATAACAATTGTAGTCATATAAAATGTGAAATTTGGTAACTTGAGTGTGGCTTATGACATACAACCCATAGGTCCCTCTTGCTTTCTCTCCTAATCCTCATAAACATCTTTTCACTAATTTCTATTCATCCATAGCCTTTTAGATAGTGATTCCACCTCCTCTGGGAAACATTTCCAGTGATGATTCCATCCCCCTAGATCATGTTCCCTCAGGATAATAACACCCAACTTGGACTATAACACCAGAACCTAGAGGGTCCATTTTTAGTGCTCTTATCAAAGTGCATTTTTACTTCCAATAGTTGATTCCGTCCAATTCATATCCCTCTCCTTGTCATCCTAATGTGAATACATTCAACCCATGACCAATAGATAATTATAAAAGCCCATTAAAATTTCATTTGTAAGGGGTTGGAAAATATCATAAAGCAAGCAAAAATACAAGAAAGACTACTCAGGCATATTTCCCTATTCTCTTCATATAGACAACCAATATAACTACAAGCTTATTCAAACCCTCACACGAGTCCTTAGCCACTTCAACCACACCTAGTCTAGCATTTTGCATCTTCATATACACTATTTCATAAAGTACATCAAGTGGGAGAACTACATATGGATTCATCCCTCTCTGGAGTATTGGTATGTATGAAGTGTGCCCACACAAGGGGTGTGAATACACATTTAGTGCATCTTACACACACTAACCCCCCCTCTTTCCCAAATTTGGTCAAATCATAATGGAGTATAGGGTTTTAGGACTAAATTAGCTTTACAAGGAGTTTCATGGACATCCAATAGTCAAAATTTAATATACAAGCTCACAAAGACATAATAAACAAAACTTAGAAAGCTCAGATATCTTGGACAATAGTGGCAAAAGAGGATTATATCACTGGACCCTAGGGTGTCTTATTTCAATGCTCCTATCTTTTCATAAAATAAAGGCCAAATTTTGATTTGTGATAGTGTCCCAGTCTTGCATAGTGAATTCTAGACTCTATCTCAGTTATCTCGGTCTATTTCTAGCTAAGTTTATTTTTCTTAACATTTACTACTATTTATAGAAAGGTTAAAATTATAATTAAATTATACAAATTAGTATCTTAATTATTACATATTATTCACTCATTTAATTAACTCTTAACCTTAACTAAATTGGGAAATATTCCCAAAATAGTTAAATCATTTGATGAACCTAACGTACTTCATTTGTGCATATAAACCCTAAAAATCATACGGTAAATTTATTTCTAATTTTTCTTATATTTTTTTATTTTTCACCATCATATTTAAATAAGAAATTTACAATAATTTTTAAAATTTTGTAGTAATTTTAAAATAAATATCTGTCAAACCGTAGTTGCCCATACTAGGTCCCGATATATTCCTAGTATTTTTCCTATTTTTTTATTTACATATTAAAATTAAAAAATTGGCATTAAATTTTAAATATCTATTGTAATTTTAAAATAATTTTCATTTAAACCCTAGTTTCCCATACTAGGTCTTGGTATTTTCCCAGTATTTTTCTTATTTTTTCTTTGCATATTAAAATTAGAAATTTGCATCAAATTTTAAAATTCTATAATAGATTTTCAAAAATAATTTTTCAAAACCCTAGTTTATTATAATAGGTCCTATTACTTTTGAGCTATCACCTTACAACTAAACTCAAATTGCACATAACAACAAAAAAATGGATCTCACTTATTTACACATATTTCTTGTATTTCTTGTAAATAATAAGGAGACCATACTAAGTCCTATTATGTACATGAATAATGAAGTTTACCATATGTTAATGAAAAGCTTCATTCTTTCCCTTTTATGCCTAATTTTCATAATAAAGGATTATATTATAAAATTTATTGCTAAAATTGCACAAAATTTCAATATTTGTTTTGCATAATATCTCTCTCTCTCTCTCTCTCTCTCTCATGAAAAATAATTTTTAACTCTATTTTGTTAAAATGTTAGAAATATTATGTTATAATTCAAATCTCTTTATGTATTCATGCATAATTCCATGACCTCTGCCCTTTACTTTATAGCTCCCATATGAAAAAAAATTAATTTTAATTTTCTACACATATTAGACATATCATAGCACATGTAAAAGTTTTCTATGCATTAGTACACAATTTCATGCTCTCTATCCCTTGTTTGTTATCTCTCATGTGGAATATTATTTATAATAATATTTATATACAACTTATAACTCCACTTGTATACATCTCATCCCATATACATGGTCTCTACCTAGATGTATCTAACTCCTTGGATACATGGTTTTTACACAAGTTAACTACCACTTATCCAATTTCACTATCATATCATATGTACAAGAAAGAAATTCCTTCTCCTCATCTCCTCCAAGAGGATGATATGTAATTTCCCTCTAATCAGGTCCATGTTATCACCCCTCCAAAAGTTGAGGTAACCTATACTATTGTTCCTAACACATACATTCATCTTATAGCTTCTTCAAAAACTCTTCATCATATGTGCTTGCATGTTCAATTAGAAGTAACTAGGGTTTCCACTTGTGAGACTCTAAGGGATCAAATCACTAGTATGAGTAAGTTAATTTCATATTTACAATCACTTAATCAATTATTACATAAAATATCACAACATTAGAGAATCAAATTATAATACAAAATCCTCAAAGGCACCCTAGTGTTAATCATGCATATGCATATTCACCTAGTCAATTAGTTACAAGCACTATTACATATCAAAACAAGAAATCACAACCAAAAAAGCAACCAGTTAGGAACAAAGTGCCAATTTATAGAACACCACCTATAGTATTCACTATAAAGAACAATAGTAGGGCACCATTACACTTTGATTCAGAGTGAGATAGATCATATGTCATACTATCAATAATACTAGATAAGAGGTTAATCACATTGCCTTCTACTCATCATTGAGATCCGTATCTCCTACACAAGTAGACACATTGGCCCTTTTTTAAATATTATCATATATATGGACACAAATATAATATTTGTTATGGACTTAGGGATTGTATTAATATATCTGTTGATAATAGTATCATAGCATTCACATCAGGGTCACCAAGATCTCCTCCATCATGGAACAATAGACCTTATTCTTCCATGACTGAGTCATCCCAAGACATTACTTCATAGGAATAATTAGTTAATCATCATGAGAGTAATATGGTTTATAAGATAGATCCTTAGAGGAGATCTCTTATCTAACCTACTTATAAGGTTTGGAGACTAGTACAGTGAGAGCAACCTATATATAGTAGTGTAGTCTATGGAATATATAGTGTAGTTCCATATACATATCTAGGATAGTAATATTCACTACAATAGATTACCAATATAGATAAATATTCACTATGGCCAAGTTTTTTAAGTTCCATCTCGTGTAGCAACCCAATACAATCAAGATTAGATGAACCCACATCATAGAGTATCGCTCTAGATAGATATTCACTATGGCTGAGTTTTCCATGACCTATTTCACATAGAAACCTACTATGATTGACATTAGATGAGCCATTATCATAGGTTATAATTTCATCTCAACCTATTGCTCAATCATATACATCATAAAGTATCATGCCAAATAGATATTCAATATAGTAGAGTTTTTTAGGACCTATTTCACATAATAATCCATTATGATTGTGGATAAATGAGGCTTCTATACAACACATAATTTTATTTGTACATCCATTAAGGTTATTTATGATAGATTATCCATATAAAACTATAGTTAGTACACCACATAGAGCATTAGATATAGTGCATGTTCCTACACAACATGACTAGTATGGCCACTTGTTTAGATATCCATCAAGGTTTAGTTATTGTTGAGATTTAGACACATTCAAGGCTTTCATTCCCTACATAGAGAGTTTATAAAATTCTATAAAGGCCTCTTTTAGAGTAACCACAATTTCATAATTCTAAATAGCTTCTAAATATAATGTTTACACCTGGAGTAGAATCATTGAGATTTAATGCCTCTACACATAAAGCACAAATTTAGAGAGCTCCTCCCACTACTATATGGGTCCTTAAGATCCATACAGTTGCATCCACTTCTCATAGTTAAAGTGAGACCCCATAGTTAGTTTATACTAATATTTTAGAGCATCTACAACATACACAAGTTTCAAAGCTATAGTCTTATCCATTTCATTGTGCTTCATGATCATGCATGATTCCTCTCATCAATACAAGACACCATGAGAGGGAATATCACATGAGACTCATTAATTAGTATCATTTCTGCTCAGTATTACTTGTACATAGTCTCCCTTATACTTGATTATACATAGCTCAAATATCCCAAAAATTTGAAAACATTCAAATATTTCAAAATCCAAAAATAATACATAATTTGAAAATACCAAAAAACATTCAAATAAATCACAATATCAAAAAAAATTTGAATTGTATGAATTGCCCATGCTTTACATTTATACTACTATGCTATACTTACATTTTTTATTCTATGTTATTGTTTGTCTATCTATCTACATTACCATGCTTCACATGATCTTCTTTAATTGTGTAGTGAGATCCATATCCTTGATTTCTTCACTCTAGCCATTAAAGGGGCATCCTACTTCTACATTTGAGACACAGATCAATATACATACCCACTAGGGGCATCTTTTAACATGACTACACCATCTAGGTTATGTCATTCCTACACCACACACTCTAGTTATCATGTTGATGTAAATTACTTGCTAGGTTACAAATATTACTCTATTGACATTTCACTAGTATATACCATTTGTGTATTTCTTAGCATATACTTAGTCTTGTATTAACATGTCCTGCACACTTTCACTTCTTGTTTTGATTAGTTAGATGTGATTGTATTTCTAGCCTTTAAATGCTTTCCTTTCTTGCCTTGTGCAGCTAGATTTGATTGTATTTCTCAGTTCTTATTTTGACTCCTATATGTGTCTTAAGACATTTTCCAATGTTCTTTACTTATATTCTTGTGTGTACCTTAGGACATTTTTCAATGTCCTTTGCCTATATTCTTTTATGTAATTATGGCTTTCACGCTAACCTTAATTATTTCCAATTATATGTGTATGTGGAATTTGAACATGCCTTGTATGATTACTTTCCAATTTGAGTGACATGTGCCCATGTCCCTTGTTTTACTTGGACTCTTGGCCACTCTTGTATGCTACTTGTTTCTTGCCTTGTATGCTTGTTGTTTGACTACTTTTCAATTGTTTTCAGTGCCATGATCCACATCATGCATTCTTTTGCTCTTTTTGATGCCATCATGGACATCATGCTCCATCCCTCCTTGACAACTAACAACTAACCAGACTTCTAGTTTAAATTTAGTACATTTCACATGTTATTACATTATTATATCTATATAGGCATACCCCTATTGATCTACAACGTCCATTACAAACCATGTTATATCTTGAGATATCTTATCAATTATCATTGTTATATCATGTATTTTACAGCATAAAACACTTATAGGGCTCTTTCTTCTAAGGATAGTCATTGAAGGGTATTCATTCCTACCCTCAAAAGAGGGAAAAAATAGGGATTTTATCACAGAGATCAGAGATCCTAATGATTGAAAAATAATATTTTTATAATACCCAAAATAGTAATCAAACTTCAAACTAGGCAAATATTTAAAATTCTAGAACAATCATCAAAATCAGCCTAGGACAATAGAACCACGATTGGACTATATCACTGGACACCATGGTGTCCATTTTTAGTGATCCTATCTAAAAAACAAAAAGAAAAATAATTCAAAAATAGGTAGAAAAGTAGGTTCAACTATAGTTTTATCACATATAGATCAATTGAGAATTAATAGTTTTAGTACAATTTTTATTAAAGAATCTAGATATAGGGGCATCATGCATGGCATGATGGATCTCACTTCTAGTTTTAGATATGGTAATTGGTATAACTTCTAGATTAGAATCCATGTTTCAAACACCAATGATTTGGGGTAATGTGTGTGGCACATTTGATTTGATGTCTTTTTGAGTTTAGTACATACCTAGGTATTCTTAGTAGTTGTATGCCTTATTCCATCTATAGGTGGTTGACATCATTTTGGAGTGGCTTTCATAAAAGACTAACCTCCATATTTTTGAGTGGATTTCACACAAACCTATTTCCTATTTCAAGAGTGGATTTCATACAATCCTAATCTCCACCTTTTTTCAAGTGGCCAAGAGTGGCCTACTTTTCAACATACATTTAGCTATCCATGCCAACATTGTTAGATTAAAAAATATTCATGGGCTTTAGGATCCATCTAATATGACACACATTTAATACTAATATTAGTTCATAGCTTTAATTCATAGGGAAATTATGGAGATAAAGTACTAGATATCTTTGATGTTATTGAGCCACCTATTCAGAGGGATTGGACACATTGTCCAAACATTGATTAGCACATGCATGATTACATAGATTCACTTAGTGAGTATGATGGATCCAAAGGGATAACATTTTCATTCATGATCCAATATCATTAAATTAAGCACTCAACTCCATTCATGATATTACTCTTGGTATAACCTTATTTAGCACATACCCAACATATCCAACATCACTCAACATCACAATAGGTTTTTTATTAGTTTGCATACCCAATGAGGATTATTCATTCCTTTCTCTTCTTCTCTAACTTACCCAATTTTTTTATTTTATTATTTTAGATATATCACATCTAGTAAGAATTGATTTACTATTTTTTTCTCTTGCATATTTACACTTCATAATGTGTTCTCTCTACACACACCCAACATCACATAGTTTATGAGCTTCACCCTTGCAAGCAAGTTCAAGTACGCTTTCTATTTTTATTTTATCCTAGTATTTCACTTTGATAAATCATTAAAATAAATGGGAAGAAAATTTAGTCATATAAAATGTGAAAATTGGTAACTTGAGTGTGGCTTGTGATATCCAACCCATAGGTCCCTCTTGCTTGCTCTCTTGATCCTTGTAGGCATATTTTCACTGATTCTTAGTCATCCATAGTCTTCCACATAGTGAATCCACCTCCTATTGGTAGTATTTCTAGTGATTATTCCATCCCCTTGGGTCCCTTACATTAAGACAATAGTGCCCAACTTGGACTATAGCACTGGACCCTAGGGTGTCCATTTCCAACACTCTTATCCAAGTGCATTTTTACTTCTAATGGTCAATTCTTTCTAATTCATATCCCTCTCCTTATCATAATAATATGAATACATTTGACCCATGACTAAAAGATCCTTATAAGATCCCATTCAAAGTTTATTTATAAGGGGTTGTCAAATATTATAAAGTAAACAAGAATATAAGAAAGACTACTTAGGCATGTTTGCCTATTCTATACATACAATCAACCAATATAACTAAAAGCTTATTTCAACCCTCACACCAATCCCTATCTACCTCAAGCACACCCAATATAGCATTTTACAACTTTATATACACTATTTAATAAAGTACATCAAGTGGGACAACTACATATGGCTTGATCCCTCTTCAAAGTATTAGTATATAGACAACATGCCCACACAAGGGGTGTAGATACATGTTTATTACATCTTATACACACTAACGCCCACCTCCCCTAGTCTTTCCCAAAATTTGTAAAATCATAATGGATTATAGGGTTTGAATATTGAATCAACTCTATAAGGAGTTCCATGAATATCCAATAGTCAAAATTTCATAAGCAGGCTCACATAGACACAATGAACAAAAAATAGAAAGCTTAGATCTCCTAAACAATAGGGGTAAAAGAGGACTATAGTGTCAAACCTTAGGGTGTCATATTTTTTTACTCCTATCCTTTCATAAAATAAAATCAAAATTCTAATTTGTAATAGTGTCCCAGTTCTACACAGTGAATTCCAAACTTTGTCTTAGTCATCTTAGTGTGTTTCTAGCTAAGTCTAATTTTCTTCATATTTATTTCTATTTATATAAAGGTTAAAATTGAAATTAATTATAAAAATTAGTAACTTAATTATTGCATATTATTCACTAGTTTAATTAACTCATACCCTTACCTAAATTAAGAATAATAGTCCAATATTCCCAAAACAATTAAATCAACAATATACTAGAACTAAACATTCTTGTCTAATAACTAGGGGGAACATAACATAATGAACAAGATCATAAAATAGAGATAAAAATAACCCAAGTAATTTACCTCCTTTATTGAATTTGATGTCCACTTATTAGCATAAGGATGTTTATGATCAAACTATGATATTAAATAATTATAGCAATTCATCTCCATGGTGGTATCACTTCTCTAATGGTCAATTATGGCTTGGTGTGAAGCTTGACATAAAATGGGAATTATAATACTTCTCTCAATATCTTCTTGAAGGAATTATTATAGAATAACCTTATATAAAAAAATTGTTGTCATATGGTGTGGGCACTTTTATTAATATATCTAACAAGTAACTCTAATATTATGGAGATTAGGTTAAATTATAACTTTGGTTAAGTCTAAAATAACCTAGGTTGAGTTAGGCTAACCATGAGTTGGGTTAAAGAACTCATGAAATATTGAAACCTTAGTTTCAAATATTCATGATCCATGATAACTCATTTTAAATATTTTTGAGGTTGTGAATCATCTTTTTTTGAATATTTAAAAGATAATAAATCACTTTATTAGCTCCTTTGACTTCATAATTTTTCAAAAAAAACATTTTTTGGTAAATGAAATTCACTAATTTTACTTGGAATATTTATTTAGATTTACAATGTAATTAATCTTGGTTAGCAATCTTTAGATTTTGGCAATTATTTTAAATGTTTTGAATTAATACTTGATAGGTCAAAAGTATCAAATTACTAGGTCATAATTTGACTAGGGTTGAAACTAAACTAGGTTATGGGTGCATATAGGGTAATACCCCAAAAAAGTAAGCCTCGCCATGTTCTCAAATAATTCAATCTCTTATGCAGATGAATTTGGGTAATTTAGATGATTTTTATGCTTAAATTGCATCATTTGCTATAAATTGCACTGAATCCTAATTTAGGCATGAAAGTGGTAAAAATTGAGTGTTTATAATTTTCCCCTATTTGAGAAGGCATTGCAAGAGAAAAGCATAATAATTTATTTTCAAAGAATTAAAAGGTTGTTAAGAATAAAAATACATGCAATTATGGAATGATGTTCTAAACAAATTTTGGGAAGCCTATGATTCCCCCTCGAGGGAGCAGTTGATACATAAAAACTGATGGATGGTCCCTAGAAAAGAAGCAAGAATAAAAATTAAATTAACCTATGGATGGGATTTATCCAAATGAGATAATTCTTGCATGAATTTATTAAAATCCTAATTTTTCCAAAAGTGGTTATAATTAGTAATAGAGGTTCAGACACTAATTTTCCTAAACGTGGTTATAAGTAGTGATACAAATATGCACCCAAGTAGGAAATATGGTTCAAAATAATGATTTGCCAAAATTAAATTATAATCATTAGGATGACCTGAATTGAAAAATAATTTATGCCCTAATAGGGAAGATTGACAAGCAGAATCCAAGGATATAACTTGTCACAAAGATTAAAGATGAGTAGGCACAAATGTAGGTGTGATGGCCTAATGACTAAAGAAGACATAAAAATCCAAGCAAACAAGGATTCACAAAGTGATGAAAGATATGATTAGAATATAAAAATTGGTCAAGCTAATTGAAGATACATCATGTATCTAAACACTGCTTACATAGTCCATTGAGGTCACCCAAGATTTGGGAGAAAATAGAAGAATAATAATCGATCAATGCGAGTGATTTTATTATACCTATCAATGTGGATATTCTTATCCTTATTATCATTGATATGACCAGAATGGTCAATGAGTTCATTTGATCAAGGATCAAGGAATAACCACTAATTTTCCATAATGGGGCTAAGAAAGCTCATCTAATGAACCCATAATCATGGATTGATAATGATCTAGCATAGAGGATAAGTGTAATTTTTTTGGGATATATGCTAGTACAGAGATGCACATCCTAACTAGAAAGGATTACAATTCATTTTTTGTTTAATTACTCTACACTTGGGTGATATTTGGAATATGTCCATTTGTGATCTAAAATAAGTATTATCATTGCAATGACCTGACAGTCTTCATATGCCTTATTTTTGATGTATTTTGTGATATTATGCATCATAGTTATGAACAACCATAATAAAAATATACACCCTAAGCATGAAAAACTTAGTTTAAATTTTGATATAAACAACCTAGGAATAAGATATGAATAATAAAATCCCAAGTGTAAATATAAAAAATAAACCAAGTTTAACACTAAATATAGACATTCATAAATTAAGTACAAGATATGGATAATCAAGGTTTAAGTGTAGATAAAATGCAATATCCATATGGAAACCAAGGAAACACAAAAATAAAGAAAGGAAAATTAAAAAACAAAAAAAACTAAACAAAAAAACTTAAACAAATGATATGAACAAAACAACAATAAGAATACAAACAAACAACAAAATAGGCTATAAAAATGAAACAAACAACCAAATAGATACCAACAAACAAATTTAACTACTAAATACCAATAAAATAAATAAATAACAAACTAATAAATAAATAAACTAACATAATCAATCAATAAATAATGGGAGAGGGTAGAAGGATAAAAGGAAATCCCAAGATCCTTCACCCCCATATAAGATCTCAGGTAATAAGGTCAATATAAATCCTGAGTTACAATATAGATTCAAAAACCCTAACATTGAAATCCATGAATTAAAAGTGGTAGAGGTTTGGATGAGGGATGATGATTCATCCTAAATTTTGGAGGGTTATAAGTATAAGTTGGAGAATTCAATGACAATCTAAAGAAATTAGGTAGGTAGCTAGTTCCATTTATTAAAAACTAAAACAATTTCAAACAAGAAGTTAATGAGTTGAGGGAAGGTATAGAGGAACCAGAAATGGTGGAAGGAGGTAAGCTATAGGGAACCCCAAAAGGGAAATAAATTTTCACCATCACCTCAAGGAGATAATTCACCAAGAAAGAAAAACCAATGGTGAAGAAGGTTAAAGGCTCAACAATATAAAGGAAAAATATGGAATAAGGCCATGTAACTAAATCCAAAGGGATGATAAGGAAAAAATATGGAAGAAGGCCATGTAACTAAATCCAAAGGGATGATAAGCATCAGTGTGAATAAGAAGACAAGTGGCAATAGGAAGGAGACTCACTTTGAGTAAATATAACACATGGATTTATTTTTAGTTTTTTTCTTGGTCATTTTTTGTTGAAACTTAGCTAAATTTTTTCATCCATTAGGTTGGGATGGTCTTACTTATTTTTGTCTTGTATGTACTTTTCTCTTAATGAATAGTGGTTTTTAGGTCCTTATAAAACTTGAGTTTAAACTATAAAATAAAAGACATAATAAATCAATAAACAAATAAATAATACAAAAAATATATAACAACCAAAGACACAATATAAATGAATAGACAAATAAAATTAAAAAAGCTATATATAAATAAAATAAAGTAACAAAAAAAACTAAACAATCCAAAGTGAAGAAAACAAAAAAATCTAATCACACAAAAACAAATAAACTAAGCTAAAAAAACAATAATATACAAATAATGGTTAATCATAATGTTAGTAAAAATAGAATACAAATTTTTTGTGTATGTGTAATAGAGGTTTTACTCTTGTAGATAGGGTGACCCTTAAGTTAGTTAGTAATAACATAGGTAAAAAAACATAAGAATAAAAGGCACAAGGTTGCCTATAGGATATAAGAAACAATGATAAAGGATATGAAGCTAAATAGCTTCCCCTCAGTTATATAGAACAACAACACACAAAAAATGGAAAAATTTACCCCTAGCATATAGGAGACAATGAACCAAAAACAAATAAAATGGGGGGAGTAAAACAAATGGAAGGGGTAACCAAGCATACTCTAAATGCACTAGGCAAGTGAAAACTACCTACATAATCCCATAGACACAATATCCAATGTGAAATTCAAGACAAATGTAGTTCTCCTAAGATATGGAATAGAATAATATTGATGACAAGAAAATATGATTGACATGTAGAGGAAAATAAGAAAGGTTTCAAAAAATGGTGAATACATAACAAAAGAGGGTGATGATGCTAAAAATCATAAAAGTGTCAACACAAATAAATCATGTAAGTGGGATACTATGGTATAATCTAAAACCACACTAAAAGCCAAAAGATGACTATCCACAAATGAATTAAATTAGTAATTCATAGTGTCTACTACATATATAGATTGGAATGAGAATGAGCTCACAAAATGGTGAGATTGTAGGCAATGGTTACTCACAAAATGGTGAGTGTTCAAATAGAAATTTCTCATAAAATGGTGAGAGCATAAGAAGAGCCAAGTGGTCATTAATGTATCAAACTTTAAATGCATATTATTCAAAACATTAACTTGAAAAATGGCAAGATCATATAGCTAAGGACAAAAGTGTGTGAACTAAATTTATAAGTGATAATAAATGAGCTAATATTAAGTCTAATCTAAATTTAATCTAAGATAAAGCAACAAATTAAAAAACTAAAAAACCCAAACTTTTTCCTTTGTGATGTAAACTTGATTTGCTCTTCAAAAATGTGGTGATCACTCTTCCAATGAAAAATAGAATGGGAAGTGTTTTGGTGAAAAAATATTTTTTTAATGCTTTAATTCACTTTGATTAACTTGGAGTCACTTTTGAATAGAACATCATTAGCATAAGTCTGGATTCTTCAAGATTCAACTTTAGGATTCTTAAAAATGAAGGTTTTCAAGTTTGTTTATAGATTTTTGGAGGAAGATCCCATGGTGGAGGATTATTTGAATTTATTAAATGATCCAAATAATCAATAGTGGCTAATGATTCCTCATCCATGAGGATGAAGACCATTTAAAATTATTGAGATAAGCATGGGATTGGTTATTTGAGTCAATAGTAATAAGTCATATTTCTTGAAAACTCAAGGGATGAGTCATATGAGGTTGAGAAAGTTGTGGATTTGATTTGGATGAGGGAGAAAAAGGTGGGAGATGTTTGGATGAGGTTTAAATTCTAGATTTTATATTTAAAATGATGATTTAAAGTGCGGATAATTGACTAAGTAGACTTATTCAATTATTTAAATTTGGAGGGAGATGTAATAAATTAATTTAAGAAGAAATATCAAATGGATTTTAGGTGCATTTCGACACTAAATGAAATTTAGGTGTTTAAATTTTCCCCTATTTATAATAGTGTTGTGAAATAATACTATTATGAATAATAGTAGAAGTAGAGTGTTGATGATCATAAAAAAGCAAAAAAATGCCACAAATGAATGAAAATGAGTGTGATAATGCCTCCTTTAAGGTTTGTGAGAGAAAAAGAACAAATGATCAAAATTGATGAAAAGAGGAAATGGGAGATGTAAATGAGAAAATTGTCATAAATAATATAGATACTTATCTCAATACTAATGTTTGCAACATTGTATAGGGTATGTGTAAAACTTTTTACCCCTAGTTATTAAATACTAGAGAAGATATTGGGAAAAGTACATTTCTCACTTTATAGACTACACGCTTGGATTATTTTCAAACTTAGGGGTCTCATGAATGCAAGTGGGAATGATATATCCTATAAATGTTAAGCCACAAGTCAAAAAATGAAAAATATAGATTGTCTGATTGGTGATAAAGATTTACAAAATTGATATTTTCAAGCATTGATAAGGAGATATAGCACTTTGATTTAAGGATAGTAAAAAATGTGGATAAAAGGGCTTGGATGGATGATGGTAGCTAAACTAACCCTAAAAACCCTATTTCTTTAAGCATTTTCAACATAATCCACTATGGATAAGGTATGAGTGGTGATATAAGGTCAAATGTAGTTCTCCCAATGTGGGAAGAGAAGTGATGATGTAATGTAAGATTGAGCCAAGGATACTATTAACATACTTAAGTTAATGATTGCATATTGTGATTGGATGATGGATTTATTTTACCCCAAGAAATGATATATGTTAGGATTAGATTAATAATTGATATATCCCAAGAGAAGATACACACTTTGAGGTTCCCCATAAATTAGGGTTCATAAGAATGCATGTGGGAATGGTATATCCCATTATAAATATACAAGCTTAGATAGATTGACTATATGATTGATTGATATATTTATTGATGGATTAAGTGACGAGTTGATGGAGAAGGATGGATATTTTTATTGTTTTATTTCCAATCGATAATTACAAGAGATTGAACATAATGATTAAGAAATGATTGTGGATAATTGATATACAAGCATTAACAAGGAAATAAAGAGACTACATGGTTTAATGATGATGGATCAAATGATTCAAAAACATGGATGAGATAAGGATGGATGGAAGAGTGTGATTATTATGGGATAAAAAAATTGGTTTTGTTTATTTAATGCTTAGAAAAAGAGAATAAAATGATTTTACAATTATCAAAATGATAAAATTGATATGAAAAATAGCGAATTCATTGAAGAAAGTGGAGAATTTGTTGAGAATTGATTTCATAACTATAATGAATTTATATGAGGTGATAAATAGATTATTCATATAATAACATGAGAATATTTGATATATTAATTGTGTTTATTTTGTTTTTTCTTTGGATTTCAAATAATAATTCCAACCAACTAAGAGTTGATCAACCTGAGTTTTGATATTGCACACAACAATATGCACCAATGGTATTAAAAACCCATGATGACTCTCATGTGATATGCATAAGGACTAATATATTAACATGGAAAAAAATTAGTTCATCATGATATGGAAGATCATAATAACACCATTAGTAATGCACATAGTGATCTAGACACAAGAAATACAAATAAAGATAAGATAAAAAGAGATGTTTGGAACAATGAAAATGATGTAAGTAAAACAAACATGGAAGTAAAAAAATACTATAGAATCAAGTAGAAAACAATGATGTAAAATAATTTAAATGAATATACAAATAAGTAATAAAATTACTTTATTTTCATATATCCTTGGATAAATTATAACCCTTTGGCATATGCAATTTTTAACAATGTTGAACTATCCGATGAGTAATCCATATAAGGGATGACTACGGTATTTTTTTAATTGTTGCTTGGATTTTTTTCTTGTGTTTTATTGTATTTTATAATGTTTTGGATTTTTTAATTTATAAGTGTATATACAAGGAGTACCAACAAAGGGAAAATCGTATTCTAGCATCGAAGAGTGAGTGGTAGGGGATGGAAGGAATACATTATAAATGGATTATGGATGAATATGATTGTATTTAAATTAAGATGATAACTCTATGTAACACATGACATAATAACTAAGTGTCGAGTCATAAAAATAGCATTACAAGGATACACCAATATGTTTTTAAAAACACATCTTAATATGTTTCCACTTATTTATCAAAGTCAAAATTGTAAGAAGGATGGTTTTATGAGGATTGGGTGGGTTTCGATGGGTTTGGGATTAAATGGATAAATATGGTTTTAGATAGGTAAGGGTATTCAAGGATGGTTTAAGGTAAGCATATGATGGTAAAATATGGGACTAAAAAATGTCTTAAGATGGGTAAGGATGGAGGGATGATTTAGAATGCATGGGATTGAAATGGAATGATCTTGACCCCAAGTGTAGGGTACTTCTAGATAATTGATTATTTTACGCATGATGATAATAATATATTTTCATAATGGTACTTTCCCAAGGCACTATATAAATTATTTTCACTCATGGATGAATTTATTTCTCTTTATCTTTCTGACTTTTTTTTATTTACTTTTTTTTTAAAAATTTGATATCTCAATTATAAAAGGGTTCAAGATGTATGATGCTTAATACTATTGATATTTTAGGTATGTGCTCCAAATATATCTTCAATAAATTAATTGATTTCTTCTTTGGCTTCTTCTAAATTTACCAGGATATAGTCATAGCCCCTACGATAGAGGGTGCTATCATACAGGGTGAAGAAAAAAGTATGTTGGATGAAGGATGTGTGTTGAGTTAATGAAGGATTTGGAGGGATATAATTATATTTGGGATAAGTATATGTGTCATGATGTAAATAGTTAATGGAACCAATAATCTCACATTTAACAAGACTAGGAATAACTACAAGTTGGATGATTTGGGAATTTAATGTTGCATCAATGATATCTTCAATTTGTGATGGCAATCCATCTTATAGTTATGCTAATGTAGAGGATATATTAATTTTATCATCCATTGGTGCTATATAAAGGTTTTCACCAAATTATTCTTCTTGATTATTTTAATTTGGATTGTCTAATAATGCCTCAAAGAGGTTTTCATTACGTGACTCATATTTTTGACTTTCTATATTTTGTTTTGGATTTTAAATGCAATTTGTATTTTGATCATCTGATAGTGTTTAAAAAGTATTTTTACTATGAGATGTTGGTTTTATATTTAGGTTATATTATTTATTTTTGATTGAGGTATACTTTTAATTCCTCAATATATACATATGTTTCTTGATGCTATTTTAGAAAGAGACTAGTTAAGAAGTCTAAAATTATTTTATTATCATGGAAAGAAGTTAACTGTTAGTAAGATAGTTGGTCCCAATCAAAATGTGAAAGATATTAGCTTGCAATATTTAAGATAGGATTGATGAGGTTTATGAAAGGAGTGATGATAGCACTATACTTGTATAGACTATGAATGGATCTTATTTTGATTATGGATGAAGTTCCCTTAGAAACCATAAAATTATCTCTAACATATTTAAATTGACTTTCAAATGGTTTTTATCTAATTTTATGGGTTATAGCATTTACTTTAAAATGGATGGTGTTAGGGTGTGGAGCTAAAAGCTTCACCAAAGAGCATACTAAAACAGGTTCAGGTCTACACAGACACCGGCGTCGGTCAGGAGCGACCGACGTCGGTCAGTAGCAGTTGCAGAGGCACCAATGTCGGCAATATGGTCGGCCAGCGATGGTCACAGGCGAACTGGCAGGAACCGACGTCGGTTACTTGCGTGTCCAGAAAGCTATTTCCGTGGATAGCAGCGAGTGTTTGCATGATAAGTTTGAGTCATGGACTCAAGCTTGCGTCTCTATTATTAGCAATATTATTTTTAGAGCCCTTGTTGAAGAGGCTTAACTGTTTGTTGTAAGAGCATGCTCAAGTTTCCTATTTCTATATGTAGGAAAGATCTTCTTAGCTTAGAATTTTAGTAGAGAGAAGAGTGTAGAACTGTAAGAGTAGAACATTGTGAATGTTTGAAGGACAGTACAGAGTTGCATCAATCCAAGTTGTTGGATTTGAGTGTACTTGAGAGAGAGCTCTTGAGGAATAGAGATCTAGTGAGAGATCTTGTGTGCATCTGAGAGAGGTGTGGAAGAACGAAGTTTCTTCATTGTATTCCTATTGTAAAGAGTTTCAATACAAGTTTTCAGGGTGTTTTCTTGTATATCTTGTTTTGTGCTATTTATCATTTCAGTTACTTATCTATCTGATTTATTTCTGCGTTTATTGCTTTCACAAGTGTAATCTATTGTTGGTTTGATCCCCCAATAAGTGGTATCAGAGCCTTGGTTACAGGTTACAGGTTACAGATTACAGGTTGCTCACAGGAGTTTCTGCAGGGATTTTTGTTTGAGTGGGAGAAGCAATGGCAGAAGAAAGTAAGCTGAGAATGGAAAAGTTTAATGGCAAGAACTACCAACATTGGAGAATGCAGATAGAGGACTATCTGTATCAGAAAGATCTCTACTTACCGTTAGGTGGGATAGCAAAGAAGCCCAAGGACATGGAGGATGAAGAATGGGAAGTTCTTGACAGAAAGGCTCTTGGGTCTATAAGACTGAGTCTGGCCTCCACTGTGATATCTAATTTGTCACAGGCAAAAACAACAGTAGAGTTGATGACTACGTTAGCAAATATGTATGAAAAACCCTCAGCTTCAAATAAGGTATATCTTATGAAGCAGTTATTTAATTTGCATATGAATGAAGGTGGATCTGTTTCTACTCATCTGAATGATTTCAATGGAATTGTTAATCAGTTAAGTTCTATCAATATTGTATTTGAAGATGAAATAAAAGCTCTTTTGATATTATGTTCTTTGCCTGAAAGCTGGCATGGCTTAGTAATGGCATTTTCTAATACTGCATCTGCATCAAATATTTTGAAAGTAGAGGATGTTGTTAGTGTTATCTTGAATGAAGAAATACGCAGGAAAAGCACAGAAGAGACATCTGGGAACGCTTTAAATTTTGAGAGCAGGGGAAGGTAAAAAGAAAAGAGCAAGAGGAGATCAAGATCTAAGTCTAAGGTGAGAGGAAGATCCAAATCTAGGAATGGCAGGAAGCCACAATGCTGGAATTGTGGAAAGATGGGGCACATAAGCAGAGATTGTTGGTCAAAGCCTAAGGAGGACAACCAACACGAAGGAAAGGAAGAAGCCAAGGTTGTAGGTATTGCACAGGATGCTTTAATTTTCTCTTTGCATAGTAACATAGAATCTTGGGTATTAGATTCTGGTGCATCTTTCCATGCTACCCCTAACAGAGAGTATTTCAGTGACTATATCCATGGAGATTTTGGAATAGTGTACTTAGGGGATG
The DNA here is from genome assembly GCA_037957365.1 of Torreya grandis. Lineage (NCBI taxonomy): Eukaryota > Viridiplantae > Streptophyta > Pinopsida > Cupressales > Taxaceae > Torreya > Torreya grandis. The sequence continues at coordinate 4,730,599 of JARHVA010000632.1, read as the reverse complement.
ATGAGCCTTGTAAGATTACTGGCAAAGGTAAAGTGCAGCTGAAGATGCAGAATGGCAACACATGGGTGTTGAGAGATGTGATGCATGCTCCTAGTTTGAAGAGGAATTTGATTTCTATAGGTAAGCTAGGTGATGAGGGTTGTACAGTAACTCTCACAGCAGATTCTTGGAAGGTGACCAAGGGTGCACTAGTTATGGCCAGAGGTAAGAGAGAAGGTACTCTCTATTTGTGTAATTGTGTTACTAACAAATCTCCTTCAATTTTATCTACTTCAGGTGTGGATTGTAAATTGTGGCACTCAAGGCTTGGCCACATGAGTGAGAAGGGGATGTCAATTCTTAAGTCTAAAGGTATGCTTTCAGATTTGAAAAGTATGGATCTAGAATTTTGTGAGCATTGTGTATTTGGAAAATAGAAAAGTGTTAGTTTTCTCAAGACTGGGTCTACTAAGAAAAGGCAGAAGTTGCAGCTTGTTCACACAGACGTCTGGGGACCGGCTCAGGTAGCCTCTATTGGCGGATCACGGTACTATGTCACATTCATAGATGATGCCACAAGAAAGGTATGGATCTACTGTATTAAAAAGAAATCTGATGTTTTTGAGACTTTTAAGTTTTGGAAGGCTATGGTTGAGAATGAAACAAGCAGAAAGTTAAAGTGCCTGAGATCTGATAATGGCGGTGAGTTCTACAGTCTTAAGTTCAAATTGTATTGTTATACACACAGAATCTGTAGGCAAAGGACGGTTCCAAGGACACCTCAGCAGAATGGTATTGCTGAAAGGATGAACAGAACTATCATGGAGCGTGCAAGATGTATGAGATTGCATGCAGGGTTGCCCTTAGAGTTTTGGGCAGAAGCAGTTGACACCGCAGTGTACCTGATTAACAAAGGACCCTCTACAGCTCTGGATGGTGGAATTCCAGAAGAGGCATGGATAGGTAAAAAGGTAGATCTCTCATATCTTAAAGTTTTTGGTAGTGAAGCCTTTGTGCACATAGATAAGGAAAATAGAAAGAAGCTTGATCCTAAGTCTATGAGGTGCACGTTTATAGGCTATGGCTCAGATGATTTTGGTTTCAGATTTTGGAATCTAGGAACTAACAAGGTAATCAGGAGTCATGATGTCATTTTCAATGAAAGAGTGATGTACAGTGATTAGATAAGGAAGCTGGATCAATCTGGGTAAAGCAATAGTGAATTGGACGAAGTTATGGTCCAAAATGTGCTCGCAGGAAAAAGAAATAATCACTTGCAGGAAAACACAGAGATCGACGTCGGTAGGTTAGGAACCGGCATCGATAGTTCAGAAACTGATGTCGGTCATACAGAGACCGACGTCGGTAGACCAGGCACCGATGTCGGTCAGGCAGAACCGATGTCAGCCAGTAACAGGTCTACAGGTGGCCGAGGTCGGTCACTGTCAAAAAATTTGGGTGGACAGATTGTTGAAAACAAGTCCAAGACACCCACCAGGAGGTCTGAAAGGGTAAGTAAGCCTCCAATTAGATATTCTCCTTCCTTATATTATTTATTGCTAACTGATGGTGGAGAACTAGAGAGTTTTGAAGAAGCATTATAGGTGGAGTCTAGGAGTAAGTGGGAGCATGGCATGGTTGAGGAGATGGAGTCCTTAAGAGAGAACCAAACATGGGATTTGGTTGAATTGCCAGCTGGTAAGAGAACACTGAAGAACAGATGGACCTACAGGTTGAAGGAAAGTGAGGATGGACAGATGCGATATAAGGCTAGATTAGTGGTAAAAGGATTTGCACAAAAGCCAGGTATTGACTTTGGTGAAATTTTTTCTCCTATTGTTAAGATGACTTCAATAAGGGTTGTATTGTCTTTGGTTGCTTTTGAGGATTTGCATCTCGAGCAGCTAGATGTTAAGACAGTGTTTCTTCATGGAGATTTGGATGAGGAAATTTATGTGGAATAGCCAGAAGGATTTGAGGTCAAGGGTAAGGAGAAGTTTGTGTGTAGGTTAAAGAAAAGCTTGTATGGCCTCAAGCAAGCTCCAAGGCAATGGTACTTGAAATTTGACAGGTTTATGACTGAGCATGGCTACAGTAGGTGTCAATCGGACCATTGTGTGTATTTCAAGAGATTTGATAACGGTAGATATATTATTCTATTGTTTTATGTAGATGACATGCTAGTTGCAGGGTCTCACATGCAGGATATCTCTGAGCTTAAGGAGAAGTTAGCTCAAACGTTTGCTATGAAGGATTTGGGAGTAACTAAGAAAATCCTTGGCATGAGCATTAGGAGAGACAGGAAAAATCATAGGTTGATATTGTCTCAAGAAGATTATGTGAACAAGGTGTTGGAGAGGTTTAATATGCAGGATGCAAAATCGGTAAGTACACCTATGGCTGGACATTTTAAGTTAAGTAAAGAACAATGTCCCAATTCACATGATGAGGTAGAGTACATGAGTAAGGTTCCATATTCTTTCATAGTAGGAAGTTTGATGTATGCAATGGTGTGTACTAGACCTGATATTGCCCAAGCAGTGGGAGTAGTAAGTAAGTATATGGCTAATCCAGGTAAGGAACATTGGAAAGTGGTTCAATGGATCCTTAGATATCTGAGAGGAACCAGCAGCAAGCATTTGTGCTATGGAGGTTCAGGTACTTCTCTACATGGTTATGTAGATTCAGATATGGCAGGGGATTTGGATGGCAGAAGAAGCACCACAGGTTATGTTTTTACTGTAGGTGGAACAACGGTTAGTTGGATATCTAAGTTGCAGAAGGTTGTAGCCTTGTCAACTACAGAAGCAGAGTATATTGCAGCTACAGAGGCTAGCAAGGAGATGATATGGATGACACGGTTCATGGAAGAGCTTGGAAGGGAGCATGGGAGTTACAGATTGTATAGTGACAGTCAGAGTGCAATCCATTTGGCTAAGAACTCGGCCTTTCATTCAAGAACCAAGCACATACAGCTAAGGTACCACTTCATACGACAGGTATTGGAAGATGGTGAGTTGAAGCTAGAGAAGATCCATACAGACAAGAATCCTGCTGATATGCTAACAAAGCCAATTACTAAGGAGAAGTTGAACTTGCATTTAACTTCTATTGGTCTTCATGATTGAGTTGAAGATGGAGGAGCTAGAAGATGTTGCTGTACAGGTTGGTGCAGCTGGTTTATCTCCAAGTGGGAGATTGTTAGGGTGTGGAGCTAAAAGCTTCACCAAAGAGCATACTAAAATAGGTTTGGGTCTACACAGACCTTGGCATCGGTCAGGAGCAACTGACGTCAGTCAGTAGCAATTGCAGAGGCGCCGACATCGGCAATATGGTCGGCCGGCGATGGTCACAAGCGAACTGGCAGGAACTGACGTCGGTTACCTGCGTGTCCAGAAAGTTATTTCCGTGGACAGCAGCGAGTGTTTTCATGATAAGTTTGAGTCGTGGACTCAAGCTTGCATCTCTATTATTAGCAATATTATTTTTAGAGCCCTTGTTGAAGAGGCTTAACTGTTTGTTGTAAGAGCATGCTCAAGTTTCCTATTTCTATATGTAGAAAAGATCTTCTTAGCTTAGAATTGTAGTAGAGAGAAGAGTGTAGAACTGTAAGAGTAGAACATTGTGAATGTTTGAAGGATAGTACAGAGTTGCATCAATCCAGGTTGTTGGATTTGAGTGTACTTGAGAGAGAGCTCTTGAGGAATAGAGATCTAGTGAGAGATCTTGTGTGCATCTGAGAGAGGTGTGGAAGAACGAAGTTTCTTCATTGTATTCCTATTGTAAAGAGTTTTAATACAAGTCATCAGGGTGTTTTCTTGTATATCTTGTTCTGTGCTATTTATCATTTCAGTTACTTATCTATCTGATTTATTTCCATGTTTATTGCTTTCACAAGTGTAATCTATTGTTGGTTTGATCCCCCAACAGATGGGTTTGATAATTATTTACTCATGGATTGATTTGTCTATAAGTACCTCTATCACTCTGGGTGAATGTTGTGGGTTGATGGGAGATTCTATAGGTGATAAGGGTTTGTCTATTTGGATAATGGGTGATAGGCTATATTGGTTAAAGGAGGTTTTGTCTAAGATAGGATATTGATTCAAAATGGGATCTTTGTAAAAAATGGGATCTTTTTGGTCAAATATAGGATCTTTAATAAATATGGGCTCTTCATCAAAAATGGATGGTAAACCATGGATGTTAAAGTTAGGTTGATCAAATATGGATTGGTTGAAAATGGATGTGTCAAAAATGAGATATTGAGAAATGGATGGAAGGTTATGACCTTGATTTAGAAGTGGTGTCACTTAATTAGGCAAAGGAAAGACATCTTGAAATATCCACAAGCTATGATTTTTAGATGTGGATACACTTGGCTTTACCTTAATGTACCCTTTTTTAATAAAATCTTGGAAATAATGCTTTAGTCTCATATAATAATTTGTAGAGTGACCTATAATTTTGTGACAATCACAATATTCATTAGGTCTATACCACTCAAGTTTTGGGACATTTGGATCAAAGTATTTGGTGTTTGGAAATATGACTAAGTTTTTAGTAACCAATTTTTGAAATAATACATCATAAGGTTCACCTAAATGAGTGATTTTTTATTAATAGGTATGGTAATGTTTATGATATGTTATGAGATTATGATCTATCGTAACTTTAGGAGTGGAGTGCTATTAGTTGGTAGGGGTGTTAAAATTTGATTCCTTTTGTTATTGTAATGAGGTAATTGGAATTAAAAATATAACAAGTGGATGGGAGACTTGGTTGATTTTATAAAATAGGTCACTAATGATAGGATGATGTTGATGTGAAATGCTTTTATATCCCCTAGTAATGAAGTGGGCTAGAGAGGTAGCTTGATATCGAAAGGATGGATTTTTTGGATCTATGTTGAAGGTGAAATTATTTCAATTTTGTGGATTTTTGAAGGCTGATAGAATTTAATCTATTGGGTTTGTGAACAAATGTGAATTTTATGTAGTTTGGTTCAAGTTTGAGAATGGGTCAGATGTAGAATCAAATGGTTGATTTTGATGAATGTGAAAAGGTTAGTTTTGAAGGATGTAGGATTTGAAAGGTTGATTTTGATGGAATATATTTGGATTTGACTAAATTTGGGTTTGATTTGTGAATGGGTTTTGGTTAAATTATAGATTTGAAAATAGTGATGGAGGTGAACCAAAAGTTTGATTGATGCCAAGCTTAGAACTTGATGGATCTATGAATGTATTTTGATTTATGATTAGTTGGATTTGACTTATGTGTAAACATGAATAAGTATTCAAGTTTTAGATTGATTAATTGATGTTTGGGTTTAATTGGTTAATAGGTAAACTTTTATAATAATTCAATTTTAAATTTGATTGATTAATGAATGAGAATGAAAATATATTCAAACTCATATTTGCATTTTTTTGATGATTGATTTGTCAGTTTGAAATGACATTGAAATATTGATTTAGATTTGTTGGATGATTGATTTGATGTTGATTCAAATATGTGTTTGAATTAAAATTAGTTGAATAGAACCCTAGGTTTAAAAAAGGATTATTTGGATTTGGATTTGTGACTAAATTGATGAAGGGATTATTCCACATATCCATGTGCCTTGAAATGCATGATGTTTTCTAAGGGAAATACTTGAATAAATAGATGAAAAACACTTGAAATTGGACTCTAGTAAAGCTAAATACCAAAGTGACTAAAAGTTTAATTCATAAGTAAATGCTTTTGTGCTTTTAGAGGAAGGTTGTGTTTTTTAGGATAAAATTTAAACTCAAAAGAATTTTTTTAGAAAAAGGATTTTTCATCACATGGTAAATGCAAGGAAAACAAAAAATAAAATTCTATTATAAATGGTTAAGAAATTGCACAGAAAAGGTGTAAAACTAGGATGAAGGTTATGAATAACTATTGGGCCTTCCAATGTCACTAACTCATTTGTGCTCTCAGTTGTGGACTATTATTTCAAGGAACTAACCATGGAGAATCCTACCATTTCTATGACCCATTGAATCTAGTTTTGATGATGTGTGGAAGGTAGTTTCTCAGTGCTAACCATTAACTAATGCACCAAAGTTGAATGTCAAAAGAGGTTATCCTAGACTTAAGGTTTAAAAAATCTTATATAGGGGGAAAAGTTATGGTAAAAATAGATAAAGTAGATACACATTATTGGGTCTTGCCCCAAAGTGTTCAACATAGCCATAGGGGTCTCAATGTGTTGATAATCGACAATATCATATTTTGATGTAGTTGTCAAAACCTTGGGTATTGAAGTATGAAATACCCTCACATCATAGTGTGATTAAAACACACAATTGATTAGGCAATTAAAACACCTAGATATTTATTTATATAACCCACCAATAAATGGGACTTTTTATACTACATGGTGGTGAAATCCACAATTAATCGATCCCCTAAAAAAGAAAAAAAAAATAAGTATCCATTTTTTATTTCTAAGTATCATCACCAATGTGACACCAAGGAAAGAACATACGTGAGCACTACTTGGGTAACATAAAAAATTATGGAAATGTTTCTGATTCCTAAGTGTCATTAGTAATGTGATGCCAAGGGAACAACATACACACTTTCTATAATCAAAAATGCAATTCTGAAATAAAAAGTGATGTAATTACTAAAAATAAAACTTTGAAAATCAAGATTGAAAATGTTAGTAAAAGAAAATTGGATTTTATTTATCCTTTTTGCTAATTATCTTCAAAGAGTGCTCTAAAAGAAATTATTAGAATCTTTGTTTAGGCTCAGATCAAGGTGACCTACAATATAAAAAGTAAAAACCATGAAAACAAAGCAGAAAACACCTCTTTATAACAAAATCATAGTTACACAAAAAGTTAAGAAATCATAATCTTGATAAAATAAACAAATGAAAAGATAGAATACCAAAAGAATAAAATAGAAAAAATCATTCTTAAATAATGATTTTTATACTTTTTTTAATGATTTTTCTACCCACAAAGAAAAATTCACTACTAAAAATGATGAATTTGTTACTGAGAATGATGATTTCACTGCTAAAAAAGATAATTTTGCTACCAAAAAAGATTATTTCACTACCCAAAATGATAATTTCACTATTGATAAAAATGATTTTTTTGTTTCAAAATGAATTCATGATTGACCTTATAGATTAAAAAAAACATAGAAAGGGATTAACAAAATAATTTTGCTACTAAGAACTACAATTTTTCTATTAATGCTTTCAAAAAATTTGTTATGTAGTGGGCATACATAGCTAAATAGAAAACACCTAATAATAACATGTAACTTATACCAAAACTCAAAAATACAATATTAAATTCATATGAAAATACAAATAGAAAAAATCAAAAAAAAAAAATGTTGTCTAAATGCAAAAAATGATGATCAAAAGATGAAAAAGCCAAGGAAAGGTCCCATCAAGCATGCTAGAAATGTGTGAACTAAATTTAGAAGTGTAAATAAATGAATATATTTTAAATATAAAATTCATTAAAGCTAATATAGATAAAAAATAAGTAAAATATAAAACACAAACTTTATGCTTCAAATGTACAAGTTTTTTCCATTGCAATATAAACTTGATTTGCTCTTAAAAAATGTGGTGCTCACTCTTCCAATGCAAAGGAGAATGGGTGGTGATTTGGTGAAAAATGATTTTTTTATGATTTGATTCACTTGGATTCACTTTTGAATATAAATTCATTATCATAAGTCTAGATTCTTTAGGATTTGATTTCAGCACTCTTGAAAATGAAGGTGTTCATGTTTATTTATAGATTTTTGGAGGTAGATCCAAGAAACAAGGATTATTTGGATTTATTAAATGATCCAAATAATCAATAGTGGATAACTAGTACTCACCAATGAGTATTAATACCATTTAAAATGTTTGAGAGAAGCATGGGATTGGTTAGTTGAGTTAGCATGAATAAGTCAAATTTATTGACAACTCAAGGGATAAATTTTAAGAGGTTGAGAAAGTTGTGGGTTTGGTTGGGATGAGGGAGAAAAGGGTGGAAGATGTTTGGATGAGGTGTAAAATTTTGAATTTATATTTAAAATAAGGATTTAAAGTGTACACCATATTGTGTGGCTCAAACTTTCTCACAAAATGATAAAAGCATTAAAACTTAAAATGCTCATAAAATGGTGATTGTGGCAAAGAGATGACTAAGATGACTCAAAATGAATAAATTTTTCCATAAATATTCCCATAAGAACTCAAGTCACTATAATTCCATCATAAAAAAATTCATCTAAGTACTAACAAGTTTAGGTAGAGGTAAATGGAATTATTAATAGCAAGGTGATGCGACAATGCATGGTAAATGTGTCACTTCTAATTTTACCATAGGTAGTTATAATCAAGAAATAATGATAAAGGGTCAATGGTAATAATTTTTCCAAAGTTATTATAATTAAGAATGCAATTTTTAGGACCACTATCATAATACTTTCATATACTTCCATTCAAATGTTTGATTTGAAACAACTACTAGAACTAAATCTATCGTCAACCACTAAATGTTCCTAAAGTAAAAATTAATTGAAACCAAATCCAAATGTGATAGGAAGGGTTAGGTAAAAATAACTAGATAGTAAGGGTTTAATGGCATGGTAGAATGGTAAATGGTATAGTACAAAGAATGGGTCTAATGCAACATAACATAAATGATCCTTGTAGATAATAATTTGAGTGCCTCAAGAATAAATTATTTTTAGGTGCATTACATTAATTGGTTCATCAAATTCATTTCCTTCTCACATCCCAAGATTATATGCTCTAGAATTTTAGTTAGTAATAACTACATAGGGCCCAACTAGTTTGGTTGTAACTTTCTTTTTTATTGGTTTCAACATTAACATTATTCTAATTCTATTTTAACACTAGATCAAAAATCTCAAATTCATGATACATAATGCACTTATTAAATTTACCTCTTAATATGTTCTAATATGCCTCAAGATAATTGAAGGCATCCATGCATTTTCCATAAAGTAAGTATAGATCTTTTAAGTGAGCTACTCTATATTCCTCATCATTAAAGGTGTGTTGTACTAAAATATAAAAAGAAAGAAAATCAACCTCAATAGGAAGAATGGACTTAGTGTTGTAAATAAGTGAATGTATATCTTATTAAACTAAAAAATTTGGTATGGTATACCAAAAAGGCATTAAATAGATGGAAGTGCTAATTATGAGCAACATTATTGACAATCTTTTCATAATATTAACAATGGGTTAATTAAAATCCTCATCTTGGTTGTTTCCTTGTAGTAATAGGTTGTATAAATGTTGTTTGATATGATATTAGGTACAAAGTGATTTCACATATATTTTTTTAAATTATTCACCATTATCAAATATAATGTCAAAGGGGATACCATAATGTTATATGAGGTATTTAATAAGAACTTAGAAATATGCTTACCAGTGACATAAGTGATGGGAATGGATTCCACCCACTTAGTGAAGTATTCAATAGAAGTTAGGAAGAGTTTATGGCCATTTAAGGAATTAGGATTTATCTTCCCTACAAGTTCAAGTCCACTCATTTAGAATATCCATGGTGTTTTCAATGGTTTGAGTTTCTTGGGCTGAAGCAAGAATCAGATTAGCATGCTTCTGACACTTTACATACCTCTTCACATATGTAGTTTTGTCTACTTCCATAGTCATATAGTAATAACTAGGATGGAATAACATTTTGGATAATATTTTCCCACTAATTTAGGCTCTACACACTCCATTAACATCCCTCAATGTTAGTCTACATTCTACTGAAGGTAAACAATGAAGTAGAGTTCTATCATAGATTCTATGATACAAGGTTTATCTAAGTTAGACATAATAAGATGCTTTGTGAATTAAGGATTATTGTTTATTTAATGATAGGTCAGGTGACATAGTTTTCCCATGGAGATAGGCATATATATCAAGATACTAGGGAGACATGGAACCAATAATGTCACAAACCATATTGATGGTTGATTATTCATATGTTGGTTCTAAGAGATGTTCAACAAGAAATTGATAATCCCTTAATATTTATATTATATGGATCATGGAGCCAATAGTGTCCATATAATTAGTTGTTTTAATATTGACTTAAGGTATTCTTTCAAACTAAATGTTGGAAATCTTTTGCATGAGAGTATTGACCATATCTTTTATAGGGTGCCAAATTATTGTCCTTTGTTTAGTACTAGTTCATGACCTAATTTATGATTAATTAAAAATCACCACACACTAATAAATGTTAGATGTTTCACTGTATTTCTTGAAAAATCCCTAAAATGAGAGATTTTTACTTAGCCATGTTATTGGTATAGGGAAATCTAATGTGAAAGGACTTGGGAAAAAGATCCCCTTGTGGCATAATAATTAATATTGTTACACCTAATCTATAGGTTGTAAATGAAGCATAAAATTAAATATTTCACTATTCTACCTTAGGAGGCACTTCTACTTTTTTGGAAGTCATGATGGCTTCATCTAAAAATCTAAATGTGAGAGGTTGAGTATTGAGAAGAGGGGCTTGTGCAAGTTGATCTATGAGTACTTGTTCCTTAATGGATTTTTGATTGGCATATTTAATTTCAAACCTAATCAATAACATGTTAAAATTTTACATTTATCCATATAAATCTATTTTTTAAATTACATACTTGAGTAGATCTAATTTATCAATAAAAATGGTTTTGTTATTCAGCATGTATTGATATAACTTGTGGGCCATGAACACCATTGTTAAATATGGTTTTTTAATTAGGATAGATTTATGTTCATACATGACCAATGTTCATATTATATAATACATGACATACTCTTTAACCTATTTATTTTTTTGTGCCAAAAGTGCCCCCTCAACATTTTTAATCGTTAACATCTAGCGTAGTAATGGCTCATTTGGCATTAGTGGTAACAAAATAGGTGGACTGGAAAGATATTCCTTAAGATGATCAAATGATTTTTGTCAATATTAATTCCAAGAGAAATTAATACCCTCTTTAATAAGTTTGTAAATAAATGGAATTTTTTAGCCAATAATGAACTGAAGCATTGAATTAACTCAATCTTGCCCTACAAAGTATGGAGCTACTTCAATGTAGATGGCAATGGTATTTCAATAATTACATAAACTTTGGCTAGATCAAATGAATCCTAAAATTTTTACATAATATACACCAAATACACAATTATTTATATTAATCTTGATGTTATACTCATAAAGTCTCTTAAAGATTCTTCATAGTATAACTATATGATCGATATAGGTTTTTGATTTACCCAAGATGTAATCAACATTGTCCTCAACAATCTCATGCATCATATCATGTAAAATTACTATCATGTCCCTTTGGTATATGGCTCATTTGTTCCTAAGTCCAAACAAGATCACTTGATAACAAAATGTTCCCCATAGAGTGGTGAGTGTTTTCTTGTGTTGGTCTTTCAATGCAATTCTGATCTAATTATACCTTGAAAAGTCATCCATAAGAGAAATAATGTCATATCCAGACATTGAGTTGATTATTATTTCAATGTTAGGTAAATTAAAGTCATATTTTGAGTAGGATTTATTGATATATCTAAAAATAGTGTAGATTTTGATACCTTCTAATTTCTTGCTCACCGTCACAATGTTTAAGATCCACTATAAGTAGTCGATTGGCTTGAAGAATTTTGCATCTAAGAGTTTCTACAACTCTTTCTTGATAAGTAAAGAATATGAAGATGCATATTATGGTTATTATATTTAATATTATTGACATCAAGATGTATAATAAGATGTTGTAGAACTAATATGGGGTCCAAACATGGCATATCTAAATAAGCCCATGTAATTATGTCAAAAAAATCCCTCAAAAGGGATGCAAAAACTTCACATTCTTCCCTAGTGAGTGATGCACCTAATTTGATCCACTTTGTGTCCTCTAAGGTCCCAATGTTAATAAATTAATTTTATTCCACAATAAGTGTAGAACCATATTCTAACATAGTTAACAAGGAGGTAAACTAGTTGGTAATAACATAGTCCTCTAGCTAGACTTGTTGATCTAATTCTCCCAATAGGAAGAATTAGAATCTTCTAATGCTAGAAAAGGCCATGAAACAAATACCTCAAAGTAATCTTGAATAATATTAAAAAAAACTTATCTCTCCTTAGTACCAATCTCAGATCCCAAAATAAGCTTTGGTCTATAGGTTTCATGTGCTTCATAGGAAGAAGGGTGAGCATCCCCATCTAATGGCACTAAAAATCAATTTTCATCAAGAGACTTGATTTTCTCTTTACTTTTACCATAGTCATAAATTTCATCAAATAGGTTTTCATTTGTATACCTCAATGTTTGATTTTATTTTTATTTTTGGTCTAGGAAGTTCACTCACTTTCCAAAATACATGACATGATACAATATAATAAAAAGGCCTTGCTTGTGATTTCCAAGAGGAATGTGATTCCTTATTCCTATAAAGTTACATATGGCCTCATCATTTTCATACTTTTCTAACGACATTTTTGACCCTTATCAATCTTAGTATATCGATTTTTGGTGATAAAAGATTAATGACAAAGGTTGATAAACAAGGTTAACTATGCAGATGACATGGGGGTTAAGTAGATTGGTAGCAATAAAGTCATTGTAGATGTTATAATATGACCCCATGTCATTATCAGTATCATCTTTTCTAGTTGATGGTGTTAGAATATGAATAACATATGAAGTGTCACCCCCAGGTAGTTTAAATACAATACCATGGGTTCCTTTGTACTTAGACATTGAGACTAGTTATATCATGTTTCTAATGTATCCCTATGCATTCTCCTTCATAATCTAGGTGATCCATAATCTATTTAGGAATACCATACTTTTCTCTTTGTTAATATTCAACTAACTCATTAGTCTAAAGCCATGAATCATCTTTTCCTAAGGGGTCTTGTTCTAGGCTAGAGGCTAGTTTGAAAGTAATGGTCTTATCTAGTTGAGATTTTCCATTAGTTTGCCACTCCATATGAATAGTTTTGGCCTTGGGTCTCACATAAGATTATATATTTTACATAAATCTAGCAATATGGAATGCATTATATGTAGTATATTTTTTGAGAGCTTTATTGGTTATATAGAAGTGGTTGCCAATGTCTAGTGGAGACATGACTAAGGTAGAATATAGGCTATTTGGGTTAATATGATTGGATTATTGTCCTTATTCAATGTATTTCCCCTTTTAGGTTCTTTATCCATTAGATTTAGGCATACGATTCATGCCAAATTGATAGTTATAAATTTTATACTCAGACTTGAGATGTCACAATACTGATATGGCTGAAGATATGTGGGTATAGTCACCTCTATTCCTAAATGTGGAAATTTTTTACAATGGTGTAACATGGAAGGTATATCCCTAATTTCATGAATCTATGGCTGACCCAATAATATATTTTAAGATAGTTATAGGTCTAAAACATGGCATAGATTGTCATGGGTCAGAGGACCAATTACCACTAAAAAAATAATAGTTCCTTGAGATTCCCATTTTTTGTTATCATATGCTTTGATAATAATGATATATGGGTTTAAGGCAAATAACATGTATCCAAGATGTTTGATTAAATTTAGAAACATAATGTTGAGGCTTAAACCATTGTATATAAGGACACGTTTAAATTTATGGTTTTTAATAACAACCTCAATGTATAATGGTTTATTATTCAAAGGGTATAGAGATGACATGTCACTTTAGTCAAAGGTAATATGTTGGCTAGCGGATAAGTTTTCTACCATGTCTGGGAATTATTCTAGAGTGATGTCATTTGGTATGAGGGATTACTTCAATTACTCATTTAGGATGTCTTTATGGATGTTTGATAAATGCAATAAATATATGATAGATATATGTGCATGAGTATTTTTTATTTTTTCAATAATATCATAAATATTTACATAATTTTTTTCATTTGGTTTATTTTTGATAGGCATGGAAGGTTGAATGGGGTTATTCATAGTATTCGGTTATGATCCCTTGATAGTGAACTTGGTGCATTAAATCATGATTATATAATAACAATCTAGTATTTATATTTGGTAGTTCACTAAATAGGTAATGGGACCTATAATTATAATTATAGGGTGGTGTTGAGCTTGGATGGTAACACACCCTAAAGAAGAATTATCGACATAATGAGGTGGGTAAGTATTGATTGACTGATAGACATTATGGGGAGAAGGTTTAGGTTTGTTGGTATTTGGGTGAGGATTAATTATGATAGTGGTAACATGACTACCTAAAATATGCCATACAAAATTATTATAGGTGTATGTAAAGCTATGATGGCCTCATTGGTTGGTTTGGTTAATTTTCCCTTGGTTCTAAGCATTCTACTATTATTATTGTGGCTAGCATTATTGATATTGATCTATGGTGGAGTTATCTACCATTGTTTTTGTTATTGTTGGTACTACTATTGGTTGGTGTTATTTTTATGTTTGGGAAATAGATTTTGGTAGATGCCTAAGTTATAATTGGTCATAGTAGCATTTATTTCTCTTTTTACCTCTCTATTTTATAGCATATTCTCAATGAAATGCCTGAGTTGGATACAACATCGTATAGAATGTCCTTTGACATGATGCTACTCAAAAGATTCATATTCCTTATACCAATCAATAAAATGAATCTCTTTAGGAAATAGATTTATTATTTTCTAATTAATCATATTTTACTGAACCAATCTTCATAACACAAATTTAATATGCTCACCAAGGTCACTAAATTATCTAGAAATGGGTAGTCTTCTCCTTGGATAAGGGGCTTATAATTAGTTTTGAATATGTGGTAGTTGGTCTTGTATGGGCCTTAGATGAATTTATGGATTTGGTGGTTATTGAATGGGTAGAGGCAAATGGATATCCAGTGTTTGAACCATATAAACATGGCATGATTTAGTGACCCTACTACCAAAAACATTATTTTATGGTTGTAGGGTTTTTGTATCTCATTATTTTTTGCATGAGGTGGAACTAAAGCTGGTATTTGAATTAGGTTTTTATTATGGCTATAGACTTCCTTTTGATTCTAGTTATGTTATCCCTTATGTTGATTTTGGATTTAGTTAGAATAAGATATCTTGATTATCCCTTTGTTGAAAATGGATTTCTCAATCAGTATTATTTTATCTATAGCCTATTTAAATGTATGATCATGTTAAGATCTCTCATTATGTAAGATCCTAGTAAATATCATAGCCAACTACTTTTCTAGTAGATTATGAGTAAACTAGGTCATTAGTGCTCTCAAATATTGTAAGTATGCCATGAAACTTTCACGAATATTCTATTTTATTTGGCCCAAGTCTAAAACTATAATCTCATGCTTGAAAATGTATAAAAAATGATGCACAAACTTATGAAAAATATCATTGAATTTGGGTACATAATTATTTGACAATTGGTAAATCCATTCCAAGGCTTATCCTATTACACTCATTAGAAAGAGTAGAAGCAAGTATACATTGGCTGAAAAATAATAAATATTTTTTTCACATTATTTTTGGGGTCACATTTTCCCTTATATTTATCAAAATTAGGTGGCTCATAACATGACATAAATGGTATTTTTAGATACTCCATGCTGAATGGATAAGATAATATTTCATCCAATTTAAATTTCTTTGTTTATTTTTTTATTTGAATAGATTAAATTACATGTTTCATTTTTTGAAACTCTTAGGCAAGGAAGTGAAATAGAGTGGCCTATTGTTGAGGTTGTGCAGTAAAATGCGGTTTACCTTGAATAGGGAGGCATATTATGGAATGTTGGTTGAATTAGTTGGATGACCAAGTATATATATATATATATATATATATATATATATATATATATATATATATATATCAGTGCATTAGGATTGTACTATAGATATAGAATATGCTACCATTGAAACATATTCTGGATCAAATTGGAAACATAACATTGGATGGTGAATCACAAATGTGGCAATGAAATTTAACTATATGGGATGTGTTGGTATTGGTAGGTTTGGGAGCAAACTCAGTGCCTACTCATCAAACCATGTTTTATATGGTCACATTTTTTACTAGAACCCTTTTATTAAAGGTGTTGGAATTTAGATCCTTGTTTCATGTGCAATACCCATTAGGTGAAATGAAACTATTACCTAGAACATGGTACCTATTATACATAGACACCTTGTTATGAGTTTAACACATGTTATTATTTAGTCTCTTCTTAGGGTTTGGAATTTATTATTATTGGCTGATTGACACTTTCTAACTAATAGAAACATGTTGTGAGTTAGGAAAAATTTGTGATTTTTGAGGTATAGTAGTATGTGCTTATTATGGTAGAATGTTTGTTACCATATTAAGGTGGCATAGTGTTTTACACTTATTATGGTGATAAGTTGTTTTCTTGTTGCCTCATTTTCCCTATTATACAATAAAGGAAGTAGTTAGATAAGGAATGGAGGTTATTTGATGATTTAGAGAAATAGGTGTACCCATCCCCTTTTATTGCAATCAACTTATGGAATTATTTGGAGGAATATAATGTGCTTTGCTCTATATTAAATTAGACCCACTTTGGTTTAAATTTGAACACACTTTCATGTTATCCACAAAATTTTGAGGGAGGTATTCTATTTGAGTACTAGTTTATTCTATAAAAATAGGGACATTAAATATGTCACCAACTAGCATGATTTTGATAAATGGGTTTATTTTTTGATAAGATGTGAAGTCACTATTCATAGTAAACATTCATGAATCACTATTCATGGTCACTATTCATGATGATTTAGTCTGATGGTGATGTGGTTTGTAAGTGATATGGCTAATTAGTGATGTGGTAGGGGCCCATGGAGGGTATCCCATGAGTGATCAGGTTGATGTGATGGGAATGGGGCATACCACTCCATCAAATCACATGGGTAGTGTCACATGGTGTAGAATACAAAAGGGTTGGTGTGGATTGAATCTCTAAGTGACCCCATGATTCACATGTGTGGAGAAAGTCGAAAGGTGATTACAACACCTTTTAGACTTTGATGTGCACATAGAATAAAAAGAAAGTTGTTTAATATTGTTATTTATCCTCATTTGTGGAGTGGGAGACAATGTTTATAGCCACATAAAAGTGTCTTGGATATTTTCTATAGTGTATGGACCATGTTTTTGACCCTTTAATAGGAAGATAGATAACTTTTGATGATCATTGTTTACCCCACATAGAATGTGGTGAAGTTATTAGTGTCATTAATCATCATATCTCTCTCTCTCTCTCTCTCTCTCTCTCTCTCTCTCTCTCTCTCTCTCTCTCTCTCTCTCTCTCTCTCTCTCTCTCTCTCTCTCTCTCTCTCTCTCTCTCTCTCTCTCTCTCTCTCTCTCTCTCTCTCTCATGTTATAAATGATATTAATAATAATGAATATCTCTATGTAATTTATCTAATTAGTGCATCCATGAAAGCCTTGGGCTTGCATTCTTAGAATTTGGATCATGTAGGCTAGTTTAGTTTGGTTCACAACCTAAATACTTTAGGTGGAATTATTGAGTGATTTATATGGAATCACTAAAGGAGTTTCTATGGAGAAACTATTATATAAGGGAGTGATGTTTATTACTAATGAAGTCTGGAAGCTATTATTTTGTCCATGGTTTTTCCTTGCACATTACAAGGTTTCCACATAGTATTTATGTAATGTGTCCTCTTTCTTGTCTTTATTTTATGTGGATTATTTTTCACATTTATTTAATTACACTATAGGATATATTTCATTGATATATAATGTATTATCAATACTTTAATCCTAACATGTTTTGGTTTACATAACCCAAATCATCTATTTATTTCCCTATTGGCAAAACTAGCTCAATAAGTGATGTATTATAAATAACCATTGCATTAATATTATAATCTAGATTGAAGTAGTTTTGGTATGCCTATTATAATTATTCCATTTCATTTTCCATAGATATTTTCCCTTTTGTAAGTGTAATTTGGTTTTGATGTGGCATTTGGACTAGATCTTGATATTAACTAGTTGATGCCTATTTCAACTATTAGTTTTGAGGTGCATTACTAGGAGAAAGATCCTAAATGTGGTAATTGGATGTTAAGAGTGTCACTTGAGTTAACATATCCCTAGGCTATCCATATACCTCTCCTTGATCATCAGTCTTAATTTTCCAATCATTTAATATACCATAATCATCTATAAATAGTCAAAACATAGTCCCCAAACTATCATCTTAGACCCAATCCAACTTTCTTAGTGGTCTACAAAAAAGATATTAGTGCCACATTTGGGACACTACAACCACATGGTTCTAGTTTCCCTAAGTAGGAATTACTATCTTTAGCCATATCTCTTTCCAACAAATACATTTTCAAGTGTGTGACCCTCTTAAGTTCATCTTAAGCTCATTTTACTATCCAAACAATCAATAGAACCTTATTAATAAAAGTCTAATTCACCTTTATTCACTAGATGTAAAATAGATGTAAAAACTATTCAAACCAAAGATAAATTTGAGCAAAATTAAGGTATTTGATCCCTATTCTGCCCTAATTTCTACATACTACCATCTACAATTTCCCTAATGTTGAGTGTGGAGCCCGTTGGGGCTATCACATGACCTTGTTGGTAATCTTTGGGGGTCTTGAGAGCTCCAAGGATGTCGGGAGAAAATTTTTCATTTTATCCTCATGTTGTTGAATATTATTAAATGTTTATTTATTAATTTTCATGTATACTTCCATGTTTGTTGAAAGTGGGTTTAATTTCCTTGTTCTAGGGAATTAATTATTTATTTAATATTTCTATAATGCATTATGAGAAAGTTATTAAATTATGTATTTAATAATTTTCATGATGCATTAGGATCAATTATTAAATGATTTATTTACTTGTTTCTATGATGAATTAGGAGGAGAAAAATTATTAAATGCAGTATTTAATAATTTCTTGATGTATTATGGAAGTGGGTTGGACTTCCACATTAGAAGTTGTGCCATTTGGTGGAGAATGGACTATTTCTACTTGGTGGGGCTTATGGATAAGTATGATTAGGTGGAAATGGTGTGCTCCTTTATGGATGATTCTATTTTTGGATAAGGATAGCATGTATCTCCTTTATTTGGTGAGTTTTCTCCTCATTTGTGATATATACAGGTGATGGTAAGGATTTGCAGATATGATAGATACAATAGGATATTATATGTGATATATTTTTGAAGGTTGTGGTATAGCATCTTGTGGATGTTTGTTTTATATAGGTATAGGTGTGGTAGATGATTTGTGGATGATTGTTGATAGGTTTCAGATTTTGATCAAAAATTTAGATAATTCATTTGTGAATTCTGGAGGAGATTTTTCTATCTCTATGAGAGTTCAATGTAATCTTGTTTCAAATTACTAATTTATTTGACTTTCTTGGTGGATGTAGCCGACATTGGGTGAAACATAGTATATCTATGTTATGTGTTATTTCTAGTTTTACTCTCTCTATTTATGCTTTCATTTAAATTATGGTTTGAATGAATTATTTTTGCATAATTAAATTTGATTTTCTCACATTTAAAATCTAGGTTTATGATTTTATTATGGTTTAAAATTTGATTTACATTCACTTAATTCCTAAAAACTAGTATCAAAGCTTTGGTGGTGTTTCAATCGAAGTGGTAAATCATAGAAAAAAAATTAGCTTGAGTGGGAGCTATGGGAGAAGAAATTAGATTTAGAGTGGAGTAATTTGAAGGTAAGAATTTTGGTTTGTGAAAAATGTAGATGGAGGATTACTTATATCAGAAGGAACTTCAAGTCCCCTTAGAGGGAAAAGGAGGACAACCTGTAAGTATGAGTGATGCATATTGGACATTACTTGATAGGAAGGAATTGGGAGCCATTCGGTTATGCCTTTCATCTTATTTTGTATTTAACATTATAGATCAGATAACTACAAAGGATCTCATGGATAAACTTGAAAATTTTTATGAGAAACCCTCAGCTTCAAATAAAAAATTACTTATGAAAAGATTGTTTAATATGAAAATGTCTAAGAATGGTTATATTGATAATCATTTAAATGATTTTAATATGGTTTTAAGTATGCTCACTTTAGTTAGAATTAAGTTTGATGATGAAGTTAGAACTTGCTAATTTTATGTTCTTTATCAACTAGTTGGGATAGCTTGAATTTTGAGGATGTTTTAGGTGTGATTATTAGCAAGTAAATGTGAAGGAAAAGAACTGGTGAATCATGTTTAGTTAATTTTTTGTCTTTTTATACTAGAGGGAGACAAAAGGACAAGAGAAAAGGCAACCATGAAAAGTCAAAAGGTAGATCTATATCAAGATCTAAAGCCAAAGAAGGACATTGGCATTGTGGCATTGTGGGAAGAGTGGAAATTCAAAGAAGGATTGTTGGTCACTTTGGGACAAGAAGGGAAACAAGGAGGAAAAAAATGAGGTAAATGTGACATCAAGTAAAACTAGTTAGGATGCTTTAATTATTTCTTTAAATAATTTTTCTGAGTCTTAGGTATTAGATTCAGGGACTTCTTTTCATGTCACCCCACATAGGCATTATTTTTCTAATTATGTTCAAGAGAATCTAGGACATGTATATCTTGGTGATGATGAACCATGTGAGATAATAGGGAAAGGTTCTATTCGGATGAAAATTTAGAATGGGAACTTGTGGCCACTTAGGGATGTTAGACATGTTCCTATGTTGAGATAGAATTTGGTTTTAGTGGGGCAATTGGGTAGTGAAGGATGTTTAATTATGTTTACTACAGATTCTTGGAAAGTTAACAAAATATCTCTTATGATTTTGATAGGTAATAAAGTTGGTACTTGATATTTGAATAGTAGTGTTGATTCTTGTGATTTAGTTGCTACAGATGGAGATGCAACTATGTGGCACTATAGGTTCAGTCATATGAGCCATAAGGGAATGGATATCTTAAAAGATAAGTTGCCTAGATTGAAAGATCTAGACTTTTATGAGGATTGTGTGTATGGGAATAAAAGTGAGTTAAGTTCCTAAAATTTGGACCCACAAAGAAAGAACACAAGTTAGAGTTGGTAAATTTAGATTAATGGGGATTAGCTAAGGTATCTTCTATTGGTGGTTCTAAATATTATGTCACTTTTATTGATAATGTAACTAGGAATGTTTGGGTTTATTATATTAAAAATAAATCTTATGTATTTGATAGTTTTAAGAAGTGGAAAGCCTTGGTTGAGAATGAAATAGGTCTAGAATTAGATAATGGAGATGAATATTGTAGTAATGCTTTCTTTTATTATTGTTCTAACAATGGAATCTGTAGGTAGAGGATGGTTTCAAGAACTCCATAGTAGAATTGGGTATCTAAAAGGATGGACAAAATAATAATGGAATGTTTTAGGAGTATGAGGTTACATGCAGGGTTACCTTTACAATTTTGGGTAGAAGTAATTAGCATGATAGTATATCTAATTAATAGAGGACCTTCTATTCCTTTAAATGGAGGCATTCCTAAACAAGCTTGGTCTGGTAATAATGTTGATTATTCTTTTCTTAGAGTCTTTGGATGTGAGGATTTTGCCCTCATCAAGAAAGAGAATAGGACCAAGTTAGAGGCTAAATTAGAGAAATACACATTTTTTGGATATGGTGAAGATGAATTTGGTTTCCATTTATGGAGCATTAAAGATAATAAAATATTTTGGTCTAGAGATGTAATATTTAATGAAAAAGTCATTTATAATGATAGTTATAGGTGTTTCACTAAATTTTGTCTATTTTAAGTCTAAATGAAAACATAAAAGAATGATGATGATAAGTGATTAGAAAGAACCTAGATTTATCTTGTGCATTGTATCTAGATGTTGTGAGTACTCCTCTTTGGCTGGGGAGGGATACCTACAAGTAAGAAAGCACTACCATAAGATGTTTCTTAGTAGTTAAATGGGTGGGCTGCCAAACTACGTGCTTATTCTAGGAAGTGTGAAACTTCTTTAGAGATGACAATCAACTTTTGAGAGACAAAAGAATAATAAATAGCTAAAAGAGAGGTAAAGAGAGAGTGAAAGAGAGATAAGATTACTATTATTAACAACCTATATGCAATAGAGAGTGACAGAGTGTAGGTGATGTACTCTATTTATATTTTAGAATTTGTTTGGGTATGTTTTGAAGAGGTTAGGGAACCCACAATATCTAATGTCGATAGGGTAGTGACCAATATCAGTTATTCTATCAAGGTCGGTAGTGAGGTGACTAATGTTGGTTAGGTTATCAAGGTCAATAGTGACAATAATTTTTTGGGAGCTAATAAAAGGATTGTATAGGTCTGAGAAATGGTTTGGATTAGGTGTGGGAGGTTAAGAGAGTTATGAGAGAGAGATTATGGTTTGGGTAGATCTGGTCAGAGGTTTGGTGTGTTAGGTTAAGGGGAAATAAGTGAGGAAGATTTATAACTCCCTCACAGGGGTTCGATCAGAAGTACATAAAGCAATGCATAGTAGATATAAATAAATAGTAGAATAAATGTTTAAAATACTGATAGGATAAGTGATGTAATTATCTATGGTTACTAAATGATATGTGCTAGATTGTTGATCCCTAACAGGGAGTCCAAACCTAAATGCTTGAATAAAGAGAACAAGCAGGTGTTATTGGTCTTCAAGAGCTCAGTTATTGATCATGATTGACTTATGCAAGATGACTATAAGCTGGGATGTCAAAATTAGGATGGATAGAGCTTAAATGTAAGTAAGAATCATTTTTCTTAATTTTTTCTGACCTAAACTTTAGGTTGGAATTTATCTTATATTATCAATGTCAACAATCCCACTGACATTAGTTGTGGGTTTATTAATGTCGATGGCCCTATAATAGGTAAACCTTACTATATTTTTCCTATTTTATATTGTTATTCATGCCAAGTGTGGCACCCATTGTAAAATGGTAAAAATAAGAGGCTAAGAAGGAGGTAGTTGATTAGAAATTTAGTTTGGAAGTGGGAATAAGTCTTGGGTAGTTAAGATGAGGGGACTAGGTCTTAAGGTGACTCATCAAGTGAGAGTTAGTCATAGGGTGAGGTGGTTAGGTAAGGTGGCAATAAGTTTTTTTAATTAGCTTAATTAAGTATTTTAAATTAATTAAATGTGTAAGGGGTAAAAGTATGGGTTATGGAGATTAATTATTATTATTGAAACAGGCCTAAGGCGGTTTTGACATAGGGAGTTACATACATGTGTGTGACATAATTTTGGTGTCTACATTTTCCATTTTTTTTCTTTTAATTTATACTAATAAGTTTTCAAGATAAAAATAGGAGTTAGATGTTCCAAGTATTGGATGATGTATCCCCGCTCAAAATGGGAATTGATAGAGGAAAAATTAGAATTGAGTACTAGTTTGATAAAAAGGTAATTGGGTGAATGGTGAAAAATTGAGTATCACTCTATGTGTGTATACTACAAAAAACTATAGTTGAAAAATTCAATAACATGCAAGGTTAAGGAGGACTTGGATAGAGGTAACCAAATCATAGCTTGTAAGTGATAGTTGATAGGTCAAAACAATCAAAGTTGTAACTCTAATGGTCAATGTGTTCCACGTATCTGAGGTAACAAGTGCCCCTAGGAAACACAAAAGGGTTGAAGGTGATAGGATGGGATTGGTTGCCATCCAAAACACTTAATATACATGCATGTGCACAATAGCCAACTATAGAATAATAGCATAAGCGGTCAATACAAGCAATGCAAGGTTGGTGTAAAAGGGTCAATGAGTGAGGAGATATTCATGATCTCCAAGTAAAATCATCATGGGTGAATATTTAAGTGATCTCTAATGGCATTTTTTTGGTTAGGGAGATATATGTGATTTCTAGCTATCCTAGTGTATTGGTAAAGTCTAAAGGTTTAGGTATTACTTGGTTGGGGAAAAAATTATTAGAATGGTGTTGATGTCAGTGATATTACCGATATTAGTAATATAAAGTATTGCCATCAAAAACCTAGGGCAATGTTGCCAATGTTGGTAAGTGTAAGCACTAACATTAGTAAATTAGATAAAGAATGCCGATGTTGGTGGCTAACAAAACCTAAAAAAAGGGGGTTCGGTGGTTGACCAAACTCATTTGTAACTTTGTGATTAGAGAGACAAAATAGGGTTTGAGAGTGATCGAGATGTCAAAGAAAGGAGTAGACCCAGAAGGGGGTGCACCACCATAAGAACCAACTATTCTAGTGAGGAGAAGATAGAGAAATGAGGTAAGAGTCTCTGCTAGTTGGTTTGAAATTTGATTTGGGTATTTATAATTTTAGGCCTAATTTAGAGGTGGGGGTGTAGAAAATGTTAGTAGAGGTGTGTAGGTTAGTGTTAGGATAAGTTGGGGGGGTTGTCTGGGTAGTTTTAAAGTGAAATTTGGTAATTTTTCATTTGTTTTATTCACCCCTAAGGCCAAACCAATCATCAACATCAGTGAGGTCCACCGACATCAACTGATATAGTACCAAGGTTGGTAGGTACCTACCAACATCGATCGATACTTAAGCCTATAAAGCACTGATGTTAGCATTAATGCTAATGTCAATGACTAAAAAAAAGTAGAAAAATAGGAGAAAGGTTTAGTTTGGATCCCTATTGGAAGAAGTCAACTAGCCTAATGGTTGAGCTAGCCTCAAAAGACCTCGTGCCAACTGAGTGTTACCTATATAGCCTAGTTTAGGGCCTCAAGCTAATGTAGTTCTCCTAGAGCCTAGGAAAAAGATATAAAAAGGTGTGATAGGGGAAATGGGTAAAAAGGTAAGTTGAGATAAGTTTAGAGGTCTAGGGCTTAAAAGATAGGTCATAGTGTTAAGGGTCAGGGATATAGGTCATAAGGCCTAGAATTGTGATAGGCAGGTAGACCTAGGGAGATAGTGAAGCCTTGGGTAGATAGAAAAGAGTAGGATAGTTAGTAAGGTGGGTATATGGCTAAGCTAACCTCAAAAGACCTTATGTTGACTGAGTGCTACCTACATAGCCTAGTATATTAAAAAGGTATGTGACTTGAGTTATTTGTATGTATGGATGCAGGTGAGGATGGAGCTAACATTACAAGATTGTCTATCAAGGATATTGACATGTATCAAGAGGGATGTCACTACAAATGAGTGGGGAGCACATGGTGACCATGGGGTTAAGAGGAGTGAGACAATGCTATCAAGTCACTCAAGATGTGTCCTTGATGATAGCATTGATTGAGAGGTGGGATCACATCACCAACACCTTAAATCTATCAATTGGAGAGTTAACAATAAATTAGGAGGATGTTTATAGGATTTTGTGGATATCAATCCAGGGTGAGGAGATCTTCATATGCTCAAGAGAGGAGCATGATATACGCATGGTCACATTATATGGAGAACATGTTAGTGAGGTGACTTACCATTCTATGATTTTTGCATCTAAGCCACTCTATACGGTTGATGATGAATAGTATTTTCTAAGCATTCTAATGATGATTGGGATCATGGTGTATACATTACTAGATACAAATAGTGGTAGATTTCCAATTGTATTGATAGGTGTGCTTACATAGATGGTTGAGTAGTGGACCTTTTTTTCCTAGGTTCTAGTATTTTTTTCATAGTTATACAGAGAGCTATGGGGTTTGAGACTATGATGGTGATACAATTTATGTGTCAAACATATATTACACTATTGGGCATATGAGTACATCATGGTGACATGACCATTGGGATTACCTACCATGCTATTAGCTAGCTTCAGGGTTAGGTTTAGATGGTGGAGAGAGGGCATGGCATAGACTTGAATAGATGATGTGGTGCGAGACATTACCTATTATAGGTGCATGATTGAGGGATTTATCCCTATAGATATTTTATGGAGACCATATCTGACATACCCAATTTTCAAAGGATAGGTAAAATAGCTTGTGGGTTTACAAAGCTCACTATGGTTCAGGAGTAGATGAGCTGGTGAGTTAGAGATGGTACATATGGCATGGTTCAAGAGGTAGTTTGGTCTACTATAGGATAGTCCACCTACCTTCCCTTGATATAGGAGGGATAACATAGAGGTACCCCTACCAATACGCCAAGAGACAAATGGGCTAGATTTTGAGGACCTACTAGTAGGGCCAAGTGTTGGAGACCCAAGGTGTATAATGGCCTATACAACTTGGTGGATAGGGTTACATTTAACAGTAGGTGTTATGAGGCCACCACCAAATTTATAGGGGTTGGTGAGAGAGAGGGATGTAGAGGTACATGCCCAAGATGTATCTATGTAAGCTTGAGATATAGTCCAAGCATAGGTTATAACCTTACATGGGTAGTTGGTGATGTTGTATGGTCAGATTGAGGCATTACAAGGCTAGGTTACAACACTATAGGGATAGGTTATAGTTTTATAGGGTTAGGTGACTAAAATGACAATAGAGAGAGATAATTTGAGAGTAGTAGGTTAGATTGATGCTCCTCCTCCACCACCATAGGGACCAAGATAGGGTGGGACATCATCAGGTGATATGGGACCTTCATAGACTGTATCTTTGATGAGATATTTGACTACCCTAGATGATATTGCCTATTATGAGAGGGAAATTAGAGAGTTCCCATAGATTAATAGATATTCAAAGTTTAGAGAGTAGGAGAGGTTGATGTCATGTGCCATGGCTTCTAGCTCATGTAGACATAGATAGGTGGAGAGTGGTGATGACACTACTTCCTCATGACCATGTAGAGATCCTTGAGGACCCTGAGTGTCATAGTATTTCTAGTTTTGATTATATTTGTTATATGTATACTAGCCTATGAGCTAAAGATACGAGATGTATTTTTTGAGAGAGAGATATCATTTTATGATGATGTAGATGATGATTATTTTGATCACACACACACACACACACACACACATGAGATGTTCCTTTATTACCATGTTGAGATGTGTTTATTGTGATTATGATGATGATATAGATGATGATTATTTTATGCTATGTTAATTTGATGTTAATGTTGATCATGTTAGTTGAGTTAGATTATCCTTTCCCATATATGTGATGGTATATGAATATTTGGTTGGTTAGTTTCATCTTAGCATTTTTCTATATTTTGTGATGGTGTATGCTTAGAATAAATAAATTAGTTATGTTAGTTTATTTTAGTATTTTTCCATATTTTTGATGGTGTATACGTAAAATAAATTGAAAAAGCCTTATTAGTGTTGGTATGACACTTTTTTTTTTGTTTTTTTATATTTTTCACCTCAAATAGAGAGATCAACATGTGATGTGGATGGGAAAAAAAAGAGGAATAATTCTCATGCATTTGTAAAAACCATAATCAAAACATAAATAGGCTTAGAAAAATGAGCCTCCTTCATGCCTTATATTTTTGAACCATTGTGTTTATTAGAGAAGTGTCATGTTTACCTTATGTTAAGTAAGTTTCACAATCCCTTGAAAGAGTATGAGGGAAAAAAGGGTAAATTAAGGGAAAATGTTTGGGTAGTATAACCTAAAAAGTAGAGATGATATGCCCCTTTTGTGGGTGACCTGAAAGCTAATATAGGCAAGTCCATGACTTAAATCTTTTTTTTTCTTTGTGTAAGCTAATCAATGTGGGAAGCCTATAATAGGATTTTGTATGGGTTAAGGTTATATAAAGCTATGAGAAGCCTTTTTCATTTGTTTTTTCATTTGAGAATAAGGCTTGGCTTAGCCATCCTTTAAGGGAGTGGTCTAAGCATTTAATTTTAATTTTAAATAGTTGTCCTTCAAGGGAGTAGTCTATTGATATTAGCAAAGGTAAGTTACATAGTTGTCCTTCAAGAGAGTAGTCTACATTGAAAATCATGACTTGAGACTTTATAACTTTATCACATATCCCTTTTTTTTATTTTAGTCATGGACAAGACTATAGAGGCTTAGGATTTTTCCACTTTGAGGGTAAAATCATACTACTACGTAAGTTAACAAAGTGTATAGGAGTAAGGGTGAAGAGGAAGGGAAATGAATGTAATAGGGATGATTAAGGGATGAGCTCAAGTTAAACACAAGGTAAAGCAAAATTTGTTTAACAAAATAATGGTCATATGTGTAAAGCATTTAAAGGCTTGAGTTTTGGTCTTCCTTCAAGAGAAGACAAGTGATAAGTTTCAAAGCCATACTTGTGAGTTATGATATAAGGTCTAAGATAATTAAGAGCAAACTTACCTCATTTGCTTTTTCCCATGTTTTTCATGTGTTGATTTTCTTTTAAGATGAGATCTCCTATATTGAAATCTTGCTCTTTGAGGTTTTTGTTATAAGTGAATTTGATACGTTCTTGATAGATTTGGAGGTGGTTGAATGATATGAAATGATGCTCATTAAGCAATTCAAGTTGAGCCAAATGTTCTTAGTGAATGTCATCATTAGTAAGTATGTCTTGTAGAGAAATGTAAAGAAAAAAAATATGGACTTCAAGAGGCAAAATAGCCTTCATCCCATATACCAATGAAAAAGGTGTAGCACATGTAGGGGTTTAAATGCTAATGTGGTAAGACTATAAAGTAAAAATAATGTGTGTGTGTGTCAATCCTTTCCCATATCATTGACTACCTTCATTAGAATTTTGGTCAATGTTTTGTTAGATGCTTTTACCTGTCTATTAGCTTGTGGATAGTATGGTGATGAGAAGCTTAATTTTGTTCCACATGTATCATAAAGACTTTGAATAGTCTTGTTTTTGAAAGACTTGTCATTATTTGTTATAATCTTATGAGGGATACCAAAATGATAGATGATGTGATGGTTGTTGAAGTCAATAATTTTGTTATCTTTAGTGGAGATGAGAGGGATGGCCTTGACCCACTTGGTGAAGTATTCATTGGCAGTAATGATAGGATGATGATGGAGGGATGAATGAGGGTTAATCTCTCTAATTAGATCTAAGCCCCATTAGGAAAAGAGACAAAGGTCTTTGACAAATTGTAATGCATGACTAAGAACATGAAGGAGGTTAGAGTGTTATTGACACTTGATGCAATGTTAAATGTAATCAACATAGTCTTGATGAAGTGTGGACCAATAATAGCCAAGTCGAAGGATATGCTTGGTAACTGCATGACCATTGAAATGCCAACCACAAATCCCATCATGGACTTCCTTAATCACAAAGGGAGTCTCAGTACTAGTGAGGCATCTAATGAGAAGACCATCAAAACCTCACTTATAGAGAAGTCCCCTTAAAATAGTGTAATGAGTGGCACATTTTATGAAATCCCATTTCCCATTATTGGATAAATAAAAAGGGCTAATAGAGAAGGAAAGATAATCCATGAGTTATTTGTACCATAAGTAATGTGGCTTGGCTACTAAATTTTTGACAAAGAGTATGTTAACTGAGACATAAGAGGGTAATGTTAAGTGATGCATGGTGACATAGATTCTTGAGGAAGAGGATGAAGAGCATATGTATGAAGCAAGTGAAGCCATCATGTCAACAAACTTATTTTTAGGTTGAGGAATAGTTTGTAAGAGATAAGAGTCAAATGATCCTAATAGCATATCTACATGATGTTTATATCATTGTAGAATTTTGTTTTTACATTAGTAGGAACCATTAACTTGGTTAACCACTAGCTGAGAATCACCAAAAATGGTTATGGATTTGATACCCAAAAAGAGAGATATTTGAAGTCTTATAATTAAAGCCTCATATTCAGCCATATTGTTAGTGCATTCAAAATCTAGTTTAAATGACAAAGGCATAGGCTCTCCATCTAGAGGAATAAGAATGGCCGCTACACCTCCACCATGTTGACATTTAGATCCATCAAAGAACATCATCATCTAGTAAGAGATATCATCGGTGGAGAGAATTGTAATGGATTCATCATGGAATTTGAGGTTTGAAGGTTGATTGTTAGGTAAAGGGGAAACAACTAACTAGTCAGTGATTGTTTACCCTTTAATAGAGTTTTTTTGAATGAATTCTGTGTCAAATTCAACAATAAGCATGAACCATCAAGCTACATGTTAGTTGTGATATGGTTTGGAATGCATGCATATAAGGGGATTAGTATGGGTGACCACATAGGTTTTATGATTTATGAGATAATGGTGAAGCTTAGAGGTAGAAAATGCCAATGCAAGGCAAAAAATTTTAGTATGGGTCTATCAAGTCTCATAATCAATAAGTGTGAAGCTTATGTAATAAACTACTTGCTCTCAATGTTGGTCATCTCGATGTGTAATCATAGAACCTAGAGAATGGTCTAGTATGGAGATATATGGGTAGAAAGGCTAATTTTCATTAGGTGGAATAAGAATTGGTGGGGAAAGGAAGTGTTGTTTAGGTGCATCAAAAGCCTCTTGACAATCTATATTCCAATGGAAGGAGACATCCTTTTTTAGGAGATGGTGAAAGGGTTAGCATGAATCTAACAACTGGGAAATGAAGTAGTGAATTAACTAAAGTTTGCTCTATAGGCTACATAGTTGTTTGATATTATTAGGTGGAGGCATCTTTAGGATTTCTCTAACCTTAACAAGATCAACCTTGATACCATGGAGAGAAATGATAAAACCTAAGAGTTTACCAGAAAGAACACCAAAGACACATTTATTTGGGTTTAGTCAAATGTTATAATGGAGGAGATGAGAAAATATAATTTTGTGAATTATCAAGTGATCTTGATAAAGTTTAGATTTATTGAGTAATTCATCCACATAATCTTCCATAATTTTGTTTAGGAGATCATAGAAAATGTAAGTCATGGTGTGTTGGTAATTTACACCATCTTCTTTAGGCAAAAAGGCATGACTCGATAACAAAAATTCCCCCATGGGGTAATAAATGTTGTCTTGTGTTGATCCTCAAGAGTGATTAGAATTTGATTATATCTAAAGAACCCATCCATAAGTGATAGCATGTCATGGCTGATTGTCAGATCAAAAAGGTTGGTCAATACTTGGTAATGGGAAATTATCTTTTGGACAAGAAAGGTTTAAATCATGATAGTCAGTGAAAATATAGATTTCCCCGATCACTTTTGTGATAAGAATGATATTTAAAATCTAATGTGGGTAGTTTATGAGTTGGATAAAGTTTATATAAAGGAGGCATTAGATATCTTATTTGACAAGGAGAGCAATACAAGGATGCATCTTATGAAGCTTCTGCTTAATAGGTTTAACATCTTGATTAGTGATAATGTTATGGGTGATGATAGAGGGGTCAATACCAGGCATGTAATTGTAATACCAAGCAAAGGCTTTGCTATGGTCATTAAAAAATGTGGCATAATTAGCTTGCTCAAAGGAATCTAAAGATTGGCGAATCTTGAGGATGTGAGGGTTATCATGAGAGGGTAGGTTGATGGCAATGGTTAATTTATTTAACATAGCTTGTGTTTCATATGGGTGTGATCATTGGATATAGGAATCATCCACACCAATGTAGGTGAAAATTACATCATCATCTTGACATTGGATAGTGTTAATAGTAGGAGAATCTTCATCAATTATTTCAGGATGAATGAGATGAAGGGACCTTATTTACTTACCTTGATGATATGTGAGAGGCCCCAAATGGATGGCATTTATTGAAAAAAAAATGGGAGGTATAGATACCTCTGATTCATTAGGTGATGGTGGAGAAGAAGAGACTATTTCTTTGACAATTGGTTAATGGGAGGTTTTAGTGAGTTTATTTGGTTCATCATATCCCACTCCATGCCTCTTTTTGGCATTTTCAATGGTGTTGCTAGTAGGATATTCAATGGGCATATGGACAACTTGCTCGTAATGACCCAAACCAAATACTTTCTAGGCAAACCTATAGGGATAGGCATGAGAAAATATAGGGTTACTTAGGAAAGAGAAGTCACATGTAAATGGTTGTGGTAAATAAGATAGATTGTTGACAGTGGGAGCTTGATCAATTCCCCCATATGTGAAATTGGTTCAAAGGTTAGGGTGCCCATAAGGGATGACCATCCCAATACAGGGATCATAATTTGGTTGTATGTGAAGCCTTCCATACTCTTATCAAGTATAGAACATGCCTAGCATCAAAAATGATATTAACCAAGTGACAAACATTGAAAGGTCTCCTCCATGTGATCTTTATCAAGAATTTATGTTGCTAGTATTTAAGTAACCATAGGAGTGGAGCCTGTAGAAGCTTTAGAAGTATCAAGAGGAGAAGATGATTTTTTCAATGGAATGAGAACATCATTAGGACTATAGGTCATGTTGCATGTTTTAAATGGAGGTGGGTCAATAGGTATAACATGCACTTGTCCATCATGTTCAAACTTGACACAATGGTGCAAAGTTGAGGGTACACATGCCATGGCACATATCCAAGGTCATCCAAGCAATATGTTATATTAAAACTCTCCTTCCACAACATATAATAACTTAGGAATATTACAAGGACCTACATGGATATGTATTACAATAGTGCCCACCATAGTAGCTATAGTATTGTTAAAGGAATAGAGTACCACATCAGTTTGAGACATGTAATTATTGAGAAGGGATAGCTATTTGTAGGCATAGGTGGAAATAATATTAATAATAGCTCCCCCATCAATCATAACTCTCTTGATATGAGTTTGATCAATATATATGGTAATAAAAAGGTTAGAATCTTGATCTTTAAGGTTTTGAAGTGGAATTTTTGAATCACTAAAAGAAATTAGGGAGATAGAATTAAGGGAGCTGAACAAAGTTACAAGAGGTTAGGGATCATCTGATTGTACCTCAATCACTTGCAAAGTAGTAATCAAAGCTTGACAATGTTGGGGTGAGTTTTGGATTAACCCATATAATGGAATTATCATAAGAGTTTGGTGAAGCTATTTCACCATCGAGCTTTGATTAACATCCGAAGATGTTATTTTAGGAACACCTAAGATGGAAATATTAGGATTAAGAGGAGTGTCTTTAGAAAAAGGATGATCTCAAGGATTAATAACCTTTTCCTTAGCTTTATCTTTTTGCTTTTGTGACAGTGTGGCCATATTAATTGTATTGATTTGAAATGTTGGTGAAAGAGGTGATAAAGGGGTTATGGTGACATCTTTAGGTTAGAATTTAGGTGGAATAGTAGGAGGAACTATGGATGACAAAAGTGGAATAAAAAGAGTGTTAATGTCAGTATCATCCAAGAGAGTGTCAACATCGAAGTGTTGTTGCATGACTACTGTGAGGGCTTTACAACTCTCAGTATCATGTCTAGGTGAATGATGATATAAACACAATTGTGTATCATTAAACCAAGATGGCTTCATTCAAAGAGGACTATAAGGCTTAATGGGAGGAAGAGTTATTATGGAATATTTTAATAACTAATGTAGGAAAAAGATTTGAGAGCCTACAAGTGGGCTCACACTTGTTTTGATAATAGGAGTGGACAACTTCTTATGTTTTAGTGCTAAAAAGGTAGTTTCACATGGTGCCTTATTTGGTGATGGTAGAGTTACATGTTTTTTTGTCACTTTCTTAGTGTCAGATGTGAGAGGCATACCAGATGGTAAAGGTAGAAGTTGAGGTAGCTTAACCTTTTATTTTTCTTGGTTAGGAAATATTCCAATTAAAGTAGAGGCTTATGATCCCAAAATGGATGGTGAAGTTGAGGGTTGAAGAAGGGATTAGTAGGATCTAGGGGCTTAACATTCTTCTATAATTCAGGTTGTGAAACTCCAACTTATGGTTGAGGAGTTAAATCTAATTTCACCTATAGATGAATTAAATTAGAAGTAGGGCATACACCTAAGGGTTTGATCTACTTTAATGGGGTAGATTCCTATGAGGTTGAGGCTTTTGACATAGATGGTTAAACTTTAGGTGCT
The DNA here is from genome assembly GCA_037957365.1 of Torreya grandis. Classification (NCBI taxonomy): domain Eukaryota; kingdom Viridiplantae; phylum Streptophyta; class Pinopsida; order Cupressales; family Taxaceae; genus Torreya; species Torreya grandis. The sequence continues at coordinate 4,696,716 of JARHVA010000632.1, read as the reverse complement.
TTTGGTGAAGAATCTATAGCTTTGTCAAAGACCTTAGGGTAAAGGGTAGTAAGGGTATTGATGATAAAGGTCAACATTCATTATGTTGGATATGAAGTTTTAAGCCAATCCCATAATGACACATGATCTAGCTTCATGGAGTCAAGAAATTCTAGACTTTTTACCAACCATGAGAAGGGTTTAGATGAAGTTGACATAGGCCTTATAGTTTTGTCTTTAGAAGGATTCAATATTTGGGAAAGGGGGAAATTATTGGTTTGTACTAATTTGGGCCAAAGATGAGAAATAACCACAATGGGATCCTCTTAGATAGAGATGGGAGAAGAGACATGGTCTTCCATGGATGGAGGGGAGGTAGGTGAAGAAGGTTCCTCAAGAGAGTAAACCATAGGTATTATGGTTCCCTCAACATGTGGGTGAGGTGAGGGTAAAGTATGATACTCCATAGGTAAAAGAAGGGGTAAGTGTGGTACAATTGGAGTAGTCGCAATAGGTATCTCATCTATTATGGGAGTAGCTAATACTAGCTCCTCTAAGTGTAAAGGTGGAGTGGGTGGGGTACTACTTTTTATAGGTAGAGGAGAAGTAGGTGAAGAAGGTTGCTCAAGAGGGTATAGAGTAGGAATGATTTTCCCTTCAACATGTGGTTGAGAAATAGGTAGGGTGTAGTCTTCAAGTGGTAAGAGGATAGGTAATATTGGTGCAAAAGGAATTGGCATTACAAGCTCCTTAAGAGGTAAAATAAGTGGTAAAGGAGGCTCTTCCTCTTAAGGGTGTGGAATAGGTGAAATAGGATCTTCTACCTAAGGAGGAAGAATGGGGAAAAAATGATACTGAATGTGGGGGAGGAGTCAATGAAATGGATGTCTCCTATTGAGTGGAAGATTGAACTAAAGGTAAAGGAAGCACCATATTAATTGTATGGATATTATGATCACCTGAGTTAGTTATGGACTAGACAATATTTTGATTTAGTGAATGGTTAGGAAAAGGGTGTTTAAACACATCCATAATTTGATTAAGGGGTGCATTATGATTATCCAAGATGAGATCACCTCTATCAAGAATATCTTAAACAATGTTCTTGATTGTCTTATAGTTATTAGTATTATGGCCTTTAGTTTAATGATAACCACAAAACTCATCTTCCTTATAATAGGTTGGGATAGGATGGCAAGGTTCAAACAATATAGGAGGTTTGATCTAAGGAAGGGTTATGACACCTTGTTTTAATAGTTTCTCCAAGACAGATTTATATGACTCCCAAATGGGAGTCTATTTTCTTTATTCATACCATTGTTATAATTGCTTGGTCAGATTTTAGGAAGTTAAGGAATTCAATTGGTTTGTGGTTGTGGTTGTGATTGTGGAAGAGGCTAACTTAATGACCATTGTTTTGGTGCAGCCTTTATCCTTTTGGTTAGTGGGAGAAGTTTTAGAGGAGGAGTCATTTGACTTGAAATTGGGATTCTTATTGCGTAACTTGACTTTGCTTTTATCTGTAGCGTGAACCTCAATTTTTCAAGACATTATAAAGGCCTCATCAAATGTATGAAAATTTTGTACTTAGAGTGTGGACAAGATGTTATTATTACATGCCCTTAAGAAGATCTCAATAATCTCAAGTTGGGGTACAGAGAAATAGAGTTAATTGATCAAGCTTCTCCAATAAGTGACAAAATCTGCAATAGACTCATTGTCAAATTGTTTGATAAAATAAAGGTCTATTATAGAAACCTTCTTAGAAATTTTAATAGAGAAATGGTCTAAGAATATTTGTGTGAGTTGGGTAAATGAGAAAAGGGAATGTTGAGGTATAGAACTATACCAATCCAAGGCAACACCTGAAAGAGACATAGGGAAAGTGTGAAGTAGTCATGCATCATCATGCCCTATTAAATAATAAGCATGTCTAAATGCTCACAAGTGCTATTATGGGTTCTCTTTACTATGGAAATAAGTAAATTTAAGGATTTAACATTGACTTAGATAAGTATGAATAGGAATAGAACGGTGGATTGGTTCATTGCATATCTAATCATAAGATAACACATTCTTTGAACCAAAAATGGATGTTTCTAGATTAGAGATCTTCTCCATCAGCATCTTAATGAGTTCTAGAGGAGGATTAGTTTTAGGAATACCTCCTAAGTTAGAGGGAAGCTAATAGGAAGTAGAGAGATCATATGACATAGATTGTTGAGGTTGTGTTGGATAAACATAAAGATAATGAGTCATAGGCTGAGGTAGGAAAATAAAAGGGGGTGGTCCCATTGGGTTAGAGACTATACCTTGGTTGGTGTTGTTATTTTAGGTTAGATTATTGGCATGGTTAGACTAGATTAAGGGTGAGTCATATCTCAGGTAATTATAACATGAGGGTATATGGAATAGGTACCACTAAATTCTTGAATGGGGTGTGACTTGATTGAACTAGTTGTGGTTATGAAAGTAGGGAAGTCACACTAAGGTCTAGGTGGGATTGGGTAGTTTGAGATGCTACACTTTGGACATTATTTATAGTTAGGTTAATCATTGAAGTGGTGGTTTGGGTAACCATAGGGAAAATAGTAGAGGCAACTAAAATTGAGATTATCTCCATTAGAGAGGTTGGCATACCATAGATTAGGTTACCTGAATAATTATGGGTTTGAATCATTACAAGGTAATGTTGAAGGGCTACCATATTGTGATCAATAAATTTAGCAAAATATTGATCTCCCTCAGGCACAATGAGAATTTGGTTGGGGATAGGAGTATGCTCTGTATCTAAATTATGGTCCATGATAGAATCAGAAGTGAGAGGGGAAGGTGGAAGTGGTTGTCAGCTTACATAATCGATAAGAATTTTGGCTTGATTTCATGTCAATACCATACAAGAAGAAGTATAAATAGTCTTACTACTTATATTAGAAATAAATTAATGAAAAACAAGGTTTGAGTGTAGGTAAATGGGCTATTTTAGCTTGTTGTTTTGAGTAGATGAAATTACATAGTCATCAAATCAGTTGCTTGACTGATGTTAGTAGAAAACTTTATCGATGTTGGTGGTTTAACTGATGTTGATAGGTAAAATCTACCAATGTCAATATGGTTAACAAATTTTGGTCACTATGATATCTTGGGAGAGAAAATCCTGATGTTTGAAGAAACCAAAGGTTGAAACTTGGTAAAATAGTGGATGTAAATGGTATGTGTAAGAAGAAAGAACACTAAAAAAACTTGAAATAATAGGTTATACAAACTAAGTATTAGAAATAATATTGATTTTGTGAATCAATAGAAAAATGTCCTTACCAACTCTCAAATATAGGAGGCAATAGAAAAATTGAAAAAGAACATACAACTAGCAATTATTAAGTCCTAGAGATTAATTTTTAGTCTCTTTTTGGCTTATGCTTTAATTAGATAGTGAGAAGAGAATTTGGTTATCAAATGTACTATAAAACAATCTAGAGTTGGTTTTAGGTTAGTTTTAGTGCTCAAGAGGAAATATATGTTAGACCAAGTATGTGGCTTATTATAAAAGCTTTCTCTCTGCACTTCATGAACCTAGAGCTGAGCTAGGCTGCTTAGCCAAAATATAACTTCTATTTAGAGATTATACTCTACCAGAGAATGGAGTGGGTTCTCCCCTTGGTGGTGAAATCCAAGTAGGATAGCCAAGTAGGCTAAGGTGATCCACCAAGTGATGAAATCCTGATGGGCCTTTTCTCAAGTGAATTTAGATATTTGTTTATATGAATGTGAATTAGTTGTGTAACATAGGTGCACTATAATTTATTTAAAAATCTCATAATTAACTAGGTGAGTTAATATGCAACAAGAAAATAATGAAATTTAGTAAGTTTAAAACCCACATCTAAAATGTTTAGATTCAAATGAAAATAGAGATGAAATAGGAATAGGGTATGAAATTCACCATTCTAATATGTATGCAAAGAGAAGTAAATAAGAGATTCTTTTTTTTGTAAAATAAAATGATAAATTGCTTTTAGAGGAAAAGAGAAAAGAAAGAAAATTTCATTTTAATGCTTTTAAACCGAAAACAAAATGTTGATTTTTTTTGTTTTAAGAGAAAGAGAAGGAGGAAGTGCAAGAAATGAGATGTTCACTATAATGTGCCTATATGAATGCTTAAAATGAGAAATAAACCCAATACAAACTCTAGGGTCCCACCAGGCGTGCCAAAAATGTTTCACTAAATTTTGTCTATTTTAAGTCTAAAGGTAAATAGAAAAGAACGATGGGAATAAGTGATTAGAAAGAACCTAGATTTGGTTTGTGCAACATATCTATACATTGTGAGCACTCCTCTTTGTTTGGGGAAGACTAACTACAAGAAAGAAAGCACTACCACAAGATATTTGTTAGTAGTTAAATGAGTGGGTTGCCAAGTTATGCACTTGTTCTAGGAAGTGTGAAACTTCCTTAGAGATGACAATCCACTTTTGAGAGACAAGAATAATAAATAACTAAAAGAGAGGTAAAGAGAGAGTGAAAAAGAGATAAGATTAATATTATTAACAACTTATATGTAACAAAGAATGATAGAGTGCAGTTGATGTACTCTATTTTTATTTTAGTTATTTGGGTAGGTTTTAAAGAGGTTAGAGAACCCACAATAGTTAACATCGGTGGGGTAGTGACCGATAATAGTTATACTACCAAGGTCAATAGTAAAGTGATTGATGTTTTACATTGCTAAGGTCGATAGGGGAAATAACTATTTGAGAGATTACAAAAGGATTTTATGGGCCTGGGAAATGGTTTGGATTAGGTTTGGGAGGTTGGGAGAGTTATGAGAGAGAGATTACGATTTGGGTAGATCTAGTTAGAGGTTTGGTGTATCAAGTTAAGGGGAAAAAATTGAGGAATCTTTGTAACTCCCTCACAGGGGTATGGTTAGAAGTGTGTAAAGTAATGCATAGTAGATATAAATAAATAGAAGAATAAATGGTTAAAATACCTATAGGATAAGTGATGTACTTAGCTATGGTTATCAAATAATATGTGCCAGATTGATGATGACTAGCATGGAGTCCAAACCTGAATGCCTGAATAGAGAGAACAAGAGAGTGATGTTAGTCCTCAAGATCTTAGTTGTTGATCATGATTGAATTATGCAAGATGATTGTAAGCTAGGATGTCAAAAATATAATTCCCAGAGATTGAATGCAAGTAAGAATCAATTTTCTTAATTTATACTGACCTAAACTTTAGGTTGGATTTTGGCTTATATTACTGATGTCAGTGATCCCATCGACCTTGGTTATGGGTTGACCAATGTCAGTGGTCCTAGAATAGGTAAACTATAATATTTTTGGCCTATTTTCTATTGTTCTTCACGCCAAGTGTGGCACCTATTGCAAAATGGTAAAAATAAGAGGTTAAAAAAGAGGTAGTTGATTGGGAATTGATTTTGGAAGTGGGAATAAGTCTTGGGTAGTTAGGATGAGGAGACCACGTCTTGAGGTGACTCATCAGGTGAGAATTAGTCATAGGGTGAGGTGGCAAGGTAAGGTGGAAATAGGGGCTTTTAATTAACTTAATTAATTTTTTTAAGTTAATTAAATGTGTGAGGGGTAAAAGTATGGGTTATGGAGATTAATTGTTATTATTGAAATGGGCTTAAGGGGAGTTTTGACATAGGGAGTTATGCACATGTGTGTGATGTAATTTTGAAGTCTACAATAGGAATAAGAATAGGAATATAAAGAGTACATAGTATTGGATGACATTGTAGATAACAAACTATCTAATGAGTCAATTCAAGAATATTCTATATAAGGACCCTAAACTCCTATGGTAAGAAGATCTTTTAGGGTAAGAAAAGAACCTAAACATTTTTCCTTTTCTTTGAATTATTTATTACTCACTAACAATGGAGAACAAGAGTGTTATGAGGAATCAATGCAGGTAGATGTTAGGTTGAAATGGGAACAAGCCATGGATGAAGAACATAGATCTCCCATGGAGAACCAAACATGGGATTTGGTAAGGCTACCCAAGGGCAAGAGTGCATTTCCAAATAGGTGGATCTTTAGAATAAAAGAAGAGGATCAAGGGTAGAAAAGGTATAAGGCTAGGATGGTGGTCAAGGGGTTTACACACAAATTAGGTATTGATTTTGATGAGATTTTATTTCCTATTATAAAAATAACTTATATTAGGATTATTCTTGGTTTAGTTACAGTTGAGGATTTACACTTAGAATAGTTAGATGTGAAAACTACTTTTCTTCATGGTGATTTGGATGAAGAGTTGTATATGAAGTAGCCATAGGGATATGAGGTCAAACGAAAGGAGAAATATGTGTTCAGATTAAAGAAGAGCTTGTATGGCCTTGAACATTCTCCATGCCAATGGTATAAGCAATTTGATTGTTTTCTTTTGGAAAAAAAATATCAAAGGTGTAATTCTGACCATTATGTGTACATCCAACATTTTGATGATGGTTACTTTAGTATTTTATGCTTGTATGTGGATGACATGTTAGTTTCAAGAAACAACATAAAACATATTCATATGCTTAAGAAATAACTTAGTGATTCCTTTTATATGAAATATTTGGGTGTAGCAAAGTAAATCCTTGGTATGAGGATTACTCTAATGTTAAATTTTTCATTACTCCTTTGGCAAGCCACTTTAGATTATCAAAAGAGTAGTATCCCAAGATGAAAGCTAAAAATCTTAAGATATCCATGGTACCTTATTCTTCTGTAGATGAAAACTTGATGTATTCCATGGTTTGTATTAGGTTGGATATTGCCCATGTAGTGGGAGTTGTGAGTAGGTATATGAGTGATCTAGATTATGAGCATTAGCAAGCAGTGAAATGGATTCTTCAATATTTGAGAGGAACCATTGATTTTACATTATGTTATGGTGGATTAGATACTACTTTGTATGGCTATGTGGACTTAGATATGGTGGGGGATATTGACAGTAGGAGGATTATGATAGGTTATATATTTAATATTGGAGATACATAAGTTAGTTGGATTTCCAAGATATATAATGTTGTGGCTTTGTCAACCACAAAGATAGATTATGTTGCTGCTACAGAGGCTAGTAAGGAGATGATTTGGTTATAGGATTTATTTCAAGAGATGGGGTATCAATAAAAATTTGGGAGACTACACAGTGATAGTTAGAGTGTTATTCATTTGGAAAATAACTCTACTTTCCACGTGAGGATGAAACATATTCAGTTATATTATCATTTCATCAAGATAGCTTTGGAGGAGAACTTGGTGAAGTTGGAGAAGATTCATACTAGATAAAATCTTGTGGATATGATGACTAAAGTGGTCACAATGGACAAGTTAAGTCTATGTTCAGATTTGGTTAGACTTAGTGGTCATGGAGTAGTGATAGATTCTATTCAAGAGAAAAGGTCTCCAAGTGGGAGATTGTTGAGTGTTGAGCCCTTTGGGGCTATCACATGACCTTGTTCATACTCTTTAGGGGTCTAGAGAGCTCCTAAGATGTGTGAATCACATTTTTCCTTTGATCCTCATGTGGGTGAATATTATTAAATGTTTATTTAATAATTTTCATGTATAATTCCTTGTTTGTTGGAAGTGGGATTGATTTCCTTGTTCTAAGTAATTAATAGTTTATTTAATATTTTTGTAATGCATTAGGAGAAAATTATTAAACGATGTATTTAATAATTTTCATGATGCATTAGGAGAAATTATTAAATGATGTATTTACTTGTTTCTATGATGCATTAGGAGGATAAAAATTATTAAAAGTAATATTTAATATTTTCTTGATGTATTATGGAAGTGGGTTGGACTTCCACATTGGAAGTTGTGCCATTTGGTGGAGAATGGCATATTTCTACTTGGTGGGGCTTATGGATAAGCATGATTAGGTGGAAATGGTGTGCTCATTTGTGTATGAGGCTATTTTAGATAAGGATATCTTATATCTCCTTTATTTGGTGAGTTTTATCCTCATTTGTGATATATACAGGTGGTGGTGAGGCTTCTGAGATATGACAGATACAACAGGACATGATATGTGAGATATTTTTGTATGGTGTGGTATATAATCTTTTGGATGTTTATTCTATATAGGTATAGGTGTGGTAGATCATTTTTGGATGATTTTTGATACGTTTTAGACTTGTATCAACAATTTAGAGAATTCATTTGTGAATTTTGGAGATGTTTCTATCTATGTGAGAGTTCATTGTAATATTGTTTCATATTACTGATTTATTTGAGTACTTTCTTTATGGATGTATCCCAGATTAGGTGAAACATATTATATCTATGCTATGTTTTATTGATGGATTTGTTCTCTCCATTTATGCTTTCATTAAAAATATGGTTTGAAGGAATTGTTTTTGCATAATTAAATTTGATTTTCTCACATTTAAAAGCTGGTTTTATGATTTTATTGTGGTCTAAAATCTGATTTACATTCACTTAATTCCTAAAAACTAAGTCCATTTTTCAAAAATTTAAAATCTCAAGCACATTCAATGAATATAATTCCACTCTCATTCTAGTATCCACTTTTACTTACATCAAGTACTATGTTAGATAACTACATCGAGATTGATCCCTCTTTGAAGTATTGGTATATAGGAAACTCTCTACACATTGGGGTGTTGAGTATGTCAATTCAATCCTATTAACACACATAAAACTATTTATCATGCCATAATTACAAGGAGGGATAGGGTTTCACACTAAATTACTTTCTATAAGCACAACACATAGCTCTAAGTTCGAGTCACATAGGAATATAACCTATAGACATAGGCACAAGTGCCCCCAAAAAAATACTCCTGTAAAGAGGATATTAGAACTACATTAAGGATGCTTCATATAGATGGTACTATTGTCCATACTATGGACTACTATTCATTGAGCAAATGAATACCATAATACTATTGATGACATGGGCTACTACCTAAATCTCAACTTTCAAAACCTAGATCTTTTTTGATAGTCATTTTTCAAATAAGTCTCTATTTTTTACTATTATTAAAAAGTCAAACAAAGTCAAATGCTATAAAAAAATTAGTACACAAATAATATAATTTATTTAATTGATTTAGACATCTTAGCTCTTTAATCTAAACATAGTATTTTCATAGTAAAACCCTAAATGGTTAAATCATTTTGTGAACACATCTTACATTGAACATTGCTTCAAACCCTAGCTTGCATTCATGTAAATTTTGTGCAATAATTTTAGGGATGCATACATTTATTTTTTATAATTTTTTAAGACAACCTAACTAATTAAAATAAATTTTATATTAGGGTTTCAATTTATTTTACATCTAATTTAAATTATTGCAAATAAATCATAGATTCAAAAACCCTAACCCTAGACACATTTAAGGTTTGTATCATTTTTCTATATACTCATATTTCAATTCCTAAAATATCAAAATTTGCTAAAATATTTAAATTTTTTAGACTTTCATTGATTACTATTCTTAAAATGTTCAAAATATATAAAACTTGTTTTCCTACCTTCAAGCTACAATGGCAAAATTTAACAACATATTTGATGAAACTGATAAGCATCAAATACAAGAATTTGTGTCCAAAAATAAGGATATCCAAGTTGATATCATAAAAAATCTTCAAGAGAAACTCCAAAAGACAAAAAATGGTCAATATTCATCCCCTCCTATTAATGATGTTGTTACACCTTTAGTGGTGCCTAATTAACCAATTCAGATAACACAACCCAAGATTATTATTCAACCATCAGTGATATCTACACCACTTGTGGATTATTTGTCTACTCTAGATGTGCAATCCCTTATGCAAGAGGTTTTTACTCTACATTCTTAGGTATTACATCTTGATCAGTGAGAAAATAATCCATCACATGCCTTAGATTCCAACATTCTCCTACATGCACCTTTGGCACATCACATAGTGATAACTCCTTTGCCATCTAGTTTTATGGTACCAAGATCACATTATATGATGGAAAGGGTGACCTATATCATCACCTAAAATACTTTTACCTAACATGATTTGACTATGTGTCCAATGATTTGCTTCTTATGAAGTTATTTCCATGTAATCTCAAGGATTATGCCACACAATGGTTCTATGATTTTCCAAATCAATCTATAATGACATTCAATCCTTTAGCCTATAAGTTCCTAGATGACTTTTATATTAGCATCAATGATAATATATCCTATTCATAAGTGTCACAATTATAGAAAAATTTAAATGAGGCTATCATTGATTATGTCTTACAATACAAGAAAATACTATCAAAATTGACTAGCTCCATGGTAGATAAAGAGATTCAAGATATATTCAAATAAATTTTATTATAGGACTTCATGAATCTATCTTATTTAAGAATTTTATCACATTTATCAATATGTGCCACATAATCAAGGAAAGAGAGGTTAAACTCTTAGTAATGGGGAAAATCAAATACACAAATGGATCAAATTCAGCTATTAAGAGTAAAAACAAATCTCCATACAAGGTTAGGATTATAGAAAATAAAAGTGATCAAAATTCCATAGTCAATGTAGCTTTATATCCTTCTACCAAATTTATTTTATTATCTCCTCAACGTATAATATTTGCTATTCTACTAGAGTCACTAGCATGAGTTCTAAAACAACTATTAGAATGCAATGACATATCTCTCCCTCCCATTAAATAGGTTGATAAAACACAACCTCTTCCAAAGAGTTATGATTTAAATGAATTATGAAATTATCATAGGGTACTAGGTCATGCAAAAAATAGATGCATTAGCCTGAAGCATATGATACAAGATATAATTAATATCAACATTTTTTTATTTTGGCACACCCATAGAGGCACCAAAACAACAAAGAGAGGCAAAGGAATTAAATTTATTTTTAGATCCTTTTCCAAAGCATAAAACTGATAAGGTAAAGTCACATCAAGTATTTACCATATGTATTAAGCTCATCCTCCACCATCTTCTTATCACATAGTTACAAAGGAGATACATGCACTACATAATATTATTGGCATGTATCACACTATAGTTCCATCTAGACCACTTATCACATTTTTAAAGTAGAATATTATGGATGACAACACATATTTACATGTGTTATTCATACGAGAATATATAGACCACCATCCTATTCAAAGTTTTATGGTTGACAATGGGTGAAGCTTAAGAATGTGCACCATGACACTTTTATAACACTTGGTCTATATAGAGAGAGATATACTCCCCATAGATATAATAATTAATGGTTTCAATGGCCACATTCAAATCTCCATATAGGATATTGTGCTTCCATAATAGGTTAGACTAGCACACATAGCCACATGATTCCTAGTAGTATCTAGTGCAAGTGTATTTGATATATTATTGGGCAGGCCATGGTTATAGTTGCTCTAACCCATCCCATATATAGTAAAATGATGCCTATAGTATATACATGCTAAATATGTGGTTAATATTTAGGGTGTCCCATATTAATATCCTCTTTCCATTCTACAAGTAGTTCAAATATAGTTTCCATATATAGTTCTAGCACCAATAGTAGTTATAATTCTAACATTGCTAGATATTTCATAGTTATCAGTTATAATATAGAGTAAAACTATTATTCATTTATCATAGTGTTCAATAAAGTCCTCAAAGTAGGCCAGGTCTATTTCTATAGTGTCTACATGCACGCATACTCTCCCATAGAGATAATTACTAGAGATACCATTGCATTAGAGATACATAATAGATTCTAAAGGACCTTCCTATACTTGGTTTATGATGATATCAGCTATATTAGATTATATGTCTTATCAACATAAGGAACCTACATCACCTATAGTTTCTATGTTTACCATATAGGTCCCTAAAACCCCTATAGATCATAGGGCTTCACAGTTAGTACCACAACATCATAACATCACTACTCAAGTAGCTTTAGATTTAAATTATATAACACACCAAATCATGGGATCACAATTCTGATTTCACACCACCTACATGATCATATTTCCCCTATTCAACATATGTCATGGTAATAGTGAGTATCCCATGAATCTCATTGGTTAGTATGGTTCCTACCCTTGTACATACTTCTTTCTACTTCTTTACTCCTTGTACATAGTTTATTATCATTTAATTGTACATAACTTATACTTATCAAACACAAAAATAATATAGCATGTCAAAATATAAAAACATTCAAATATTTTGAAAACATAAAAAATTTTACAGATTGTATGCATTGCTATGTTTACATCTCTACTACTTGTCAGATATTGCATATTGCTAGTTGTCCTAGTATAGTTAGTTTTATCATATACATATTCTTTACTTTTACTTGTCATGTGTTTTGTACATTATAGATAGGACTATAATCCCCTACACTAATCCAGACCAACTATCATCTACCCATTAGGGACATTTACACCTATCTAGGTTTATACATTGATATATCCACCTACTCAAAAGCATCTCCTACATAATTTATATAACTAGGTTTTATCTTTACATATTATACATTCCACTTACACATTAATTTATCTTGATATTTGTCATTACTCCTCATTTCTCATACTTTTTTAAAATATCACTAGTTATCCTTAGTATATATGCATCTTAGAATCCACATAGATTTGTATTACACATTTATAAATGTTTTCATTTCTAATTCCTATATTAGACTTGATTTTATTTTCAATGTTTCTTCCATATTTTATGACATTTGAATATGTCATTTTTCTAGATTCTACACCACTTATCTATTTGTATGGCTTGTACATTTTCCCATGTTCCTTATATGTGCTTTCTTAATTATATATGTAAATATTTGAACATGTCCTTCTATGTGGATCTATACCAAATTACTTGTTATTTGTATATGTGGACATTTGAACATGTCCTTGTATGTATTCATTCTCAAATTTAGTGACATGTTACTATGTCCCTTGTATTATGGCCGTGTGTCCTACCTTTTGCATGCCTCATGTGCTTTCATGTTTGCTTAGTTGTATGATTATACATTATGACATTTGTACTCTCTCTCTCTTCTCTCTCTCTCTCTCTCTCTCTCTCTCTCTCTCTCTCTCTCTCTCTCTCTCTCTCTCTCTCTCTCTCTCTCTCTCTCTCTCTCTCTCTCTCTCTCTCTCTCTCTCTCTCTCTCTCTCTCACACACACACACACACACACACACACACACACACACACACACACACACACACACACACACACACACACACACACAAGTTTTTGATGCCATGAGGGATCTCATGTATCTACCCTTCCTATTTGGGGAGTCATGATGGACATCATGTGCCATCCCCTAGGTAGTTACTTAAATTTACTACAATACACATTATTTATATCTATCTTAACACCCTCATGAAATTCAAGATTACAACATATATATTACATTACCTACTTATGCTCAAATACATTTACATTCTAATCTTATTCTTGTACATTATATTGAGATATCATCCACATGCTCTAGCTAACACATTTTATAGAGATACTTATTTATAGGTCAGTTTCTTATACATATTTCAAAAATATCCTAAAAATGGGGGAATTCATAGGGGTTTGTCATAGTGATTAGGATCCTAATTTTGTATTCACAGATACATTTTAGTACAAGGATAAATTTTAGAGATCATACTTAGGGAAACATAAAACATAAGAGAGATTCATAGTTTAAATTAGATTACTTAGAAATCATACTAGTTAGTCATTAGTGCCCAAATTAGGACCCTATCACCATAGGGCACTACTATTCACTATAGACACTACTTTCTAGTAGACCTATCTTTAGGATATTCTAGATCAATTTAGACCATTACACCATGTACAATACAAATTTTCATAGATATAGTCATAGGTTTGGAAATTATGTTTAGATTTAGCTCAGATACATTCATTTCAGCTCATATTCATACTAATTGCTTAGATTTGGGGCATCATGTATGACATGATCACTCCCACATTCAGTTTAGTTACATAGATTTAGTAATTACATTATTGATTCATATTTATTATAATCAGATACCAAATTGGGGGCAAGTGCACAACATATAGTTGCTATATACTTAGATGTAGATAGGTTGATTAGATGGAATGACAAACTTTTTGTCATTGTCTATGATGTATACACTTTCTATCACATTCTAGGTTATCAGTAGATTCATGTTTTTATTCCATTTTTAGTGGTGGACATTCTCAAGTGGCCCATATATACCTAAAATACCTGAGTGGTTGTGAAATCAAATACACTATTAGATTTACTTAGATAATTTTAATAGTTTATGTAATATAGTTACATATGCATCTACTTCACATAGGGGGAAATTATGGAGTCATGGCCTACTTGAGTTCATGAGACACCTACATGAGAGGATTAGACGCACATAGTCTTATCTAAGCTCTTCACAAAGATTATGATCCATTGAGTAAGAGTGGGCAATGATGGAGTCAAGACCAAATTGAGTTCTTGAGTTTCCCATAGGAGGATTTAGTAATACATTAGCTCAGTTCAATCTATGTAATGACATGATCACTATGCACACCCACACATAAGTTTTTACCAGGTAAATGCATTGGTTCATGTACCGGATGAGGTGTATTCATTCCTTCCCTCTCTTTACTCAGCTTTACTAAGTGATTTCATTTAAGCAGTCTTTTTATTTTGATTATATCTTAAGTAAGGACTAATTTTTTACATGTTTCATTGAAGGACATTGATTTAGATCATGTTCCACATACAAAAACCTATATTTACATATTCAATCTCAACTACATTGGATTCACTTCCAAGGTAAGTCTAGGTGCTCTTATTTTTCCTGTATACTAGTCATTTCACTTGTTTTGCATTATTAACATAAGGGGGGAAATGTAATCACCTAAAAGTGCTAATTGTATTCTAAGAGTGTCACTTAGGATAACCTATCCATAGTCTATCCATAGACCTCTCCTTCAACATAATTTTTTAGTGATTCAATAGACCAAATCACCTACATCAAGTCAAAACATAGTCTTAGAACTATCATCTTAAACCCTAATCCAACTTTCTCAATAGTTTGTAAAAAGGATATCAGTGGCACATTTGGGACACTACAGCCACATGGTGCTAGTTTCCCCAATTGGGTGATAATGTCCTTAGTCTTATATCTTTCTGAAGGATATCTTTTCAAATGTGTGCCCCTCCTAAATTTTTCCTAATCTCATTTTCTTATATACACAAGAAATAAAACCCTATAAATACAAGTTTAATCCACCTATATTCACTAGATGGAAAATATATGTAAAATCCATTCAGCCTAAAGACAAAGTTGACAAAAATTAAGGTATTTTATCCCTATTCTACCATAATTTTTATATAATACCATCTATAATAACCCTAAGCATATTTTTTAAAATTTTCAAAGCTCAAGTACATTCAAGTCATCTAAGTCCACTCTCATTATAACATTCATTTGCACTTGCATCAAGCACTAAGTGGGGATAGCTACATCAGGCTTGATCCCTCTTTAGATTATTTTTATGTAGGTAACTCTCTACATATAGGGGTATTTTATATATCTAGTACATCTTAATAAAAACACACAAAATTATTTCTCATTCCATACTTGCAAAGAAGACTATGGTTTTCACATTAAATTAGGTTTTTGAGGCACAACACAAATCTCCAAGTTCAGTCACATAAGAACAAGACCTACAAACATAGGCATAGGTGGTCATAGAAAATAGGAACAATCCCATAAAGGGGAGATTAGTAGTACATTAAATACATTACACATATATTTCACTATTGTCCATACTGAGAACTACTATCCATTGAGTAGACAAACACCAAAATTTTGTTGATGACATAGACTACTACCTAGATCTTAACTTTTAGAACTTAGATAATCTATGACAGTGAGTTTTTAGATAAGTCTCTATTTATTCCTAATTATTAATATTATTAATAACTCAAACAAAGTCAAATTTTACAACAAATCATTACATTATTATTGAAATTTATTTAACTAATTTATACATCTCATCCCTTAAATATAAACAAAGAATTTTCATATTAAACCCTAAAAGGTTAAATAACTAGGAGTTGTAATCAAACTACTCAAAATTTTGTGTGGTAATTCTAGTGGAAACTTGGCTCCTAATTTGATAGCTCTCATGAGAATTTTTTATTTGTTCTCTAAAAAATGATGATCAAATAATTACATATCATATCTTGTCCTACATTAGTGTCATAATGAAGGCTTCAAGAATGGGAAGTAATTATGAAAATTACATTTTTGATAAAATCCTTTTCACACACCAAAATTTTATTATATTATTTCTTGAATCATTTATAAAAATCACTTGAAAATATTTATAATATTTTCACAGATGGTTAAAGGATTCAACCAACTTTCCTGTGAACCAACATATTATTAACAAAAGACAAATATAAGCAAACTAATAACTAATAAACATAAACGAAACTTTGGATCATAAGAATTAATCCAAAAAACTCTTCCTTGATCCAAAGGTGTATGGAAACACTAGAGAAAAGAACTATGAGTCATTCAATTACACTCTACCACGACTACAATTGGTACACTTGTGCATCCTAGACTGATCACATCCTCGTCATCCCCACACTATAGTAAAACATGATCATGTACTATCTAACTACATCAACCCTCACATAGAATCCATCCAACAAGTGACTACCCTCTATAATATGTATGACACATCTCAAACTGATGCCCAATAATCACCAACATCTCTTGTAGGCCTTTTTTCAACACTAAAAATGCTAGCAACACAATGTTCACTCATACCATACATCATTGATGACTAATTGAAAAACCAATATGAATATCTTCTCCCCCTATCAGGTGAGAGGTGAGAAGTCATGCAAAAAATAAACCAAGTACAAATCACTGAAATTCTCCACATAAAAGATCATATCATCATTACATATATGAAAGCAAAGTACACAAGCCAAATTTTTTTATCTTAGTAGTAAACCCATTCTCTGAGTGAATAGTGAACTAGAGAAGGGATAATATCCTCCAACCTCTAGTTTGCTTTGTTTAGCCTGTTAGATCCTCAGGGACATGTAAACACTATAATTTAATACCATCATCACTAACAACACAAGTATGGGACACATCATTATAATCTTTCTTTGATGTATACAACATATTTTTACTATTTAAGAAAAATTTGGGGTGTCAGATTCAATTGAAAATGCACTCGATTTCATTATAATTCATAGTTTATTCAAAATATGTGGAAAAAACATATTCAAACATGTTTGAATTAAAAAATTTCCATGTTGATGCTATTATAAGTCCATTTCCATGAAAAAAGTCGCCATATGAAGATTTTGGACACTATATGCAGAAGATATAACACTTTGAAATTTTTCTCCTCTGTCAAGCTACATAGACCCCCCAAATGCTAATTTAAAAATAATTACTAGTTTATAGGGATTAAAATTTCATATCAAGACATTATGGATCCCTCCTTGCCTATACTCATTGGAAATATATTTGAGTCTATTTTTCAAAAAAGTAAATTTTACATAATAATATGATAGTGTATTCAAGATATGGTAGAGATGGTCACAGTAGGTACAAATTTTCTTAGTTTTCAAAATTAATTTAAATGACATCTTTTTTTAATAAAAAAAATAGTAATTTTGAAAAAAAATAATTTTTCCCTTGAAAGTAATTTTTTAAATAGAACCTAGATATTTTCATGGATTTATGTGGGTCCCATCCAAACCCTAATATTTGACAAACTATAATAAAAAAACTTTTCCAAATGAAAAAATAAACTTTGCTCAAACTTCTAACACCATACTTCCAATGCCAAAACTAATCTAGGTGATTTTAATCCTCTTCTATCACTCCTACTAAGCCATATAAATCTATACAGGGCCTTTATTTTTACATATAGAGATTAGTTTGAGAATTTTAAAGAGAATTTTGATAAATAAATTATGATTTTTGATGATGTAAGAACATACATTTTCAATTTTCATCCGTACAACTCCATTTTTTAGCTTGATATTTTTTTGGAATGCATTGAGATTTGATAAATGGTTTTCAATAACTCAAATTCATTTAAATAAGTAGGTAGGTCAATTTCCAGATAAATAAAATATATTTTTATCCAAACATAGAGATATCAAAAATGGAAAGACTATAAAAATGTATATATTGACTGTAATTTAATTTTCTAACTTGAAAAAAAATTGTAAATGCCTGTTGGTATTGAAATATGATCTTAAGAGACTCAAAACATACCAAAACTTAGTAAATGGATTGAATGGAGTTTGAATACATTTTCCACATTTCATAGAGACTTCCAAGTTCAATAAGGATATACAAATGGATTTTTAGTAGATTTTGGGGTTTGAAAAACAAATTTGGATCACTTTGTTGCTTAAAAATCCAATCTTGAATGCTTAATATGGAATTTTGATGCACTACCATGGAGTATGAATAAACTTCTCCAATTATATGGCCATACACAAGTTATTTTCTCAAAAAAATTCAAACTTTCTAATGTAAAATTATTCAAAAAATTAAAATATTTTAATAATTTTCCAAAAATTTCAACATTAGACTATGTATGAAAAGAAAGGGTAATTTTTTTTAAAAAGGCATACCATATACTATTTAACCAAATTCCAAAATTTTATTTCACGTGAGGCTTTTCATTCCATGTGAATCAATTTTTCACTTTGCCTTTCCCGTATTCACCATGCTTCAACAAACCATGCTCTGATACCACTGATGGCCCAAGTTGTAGTGAAAATAATGAATAAATTATATTATGATAAAATCCTTTTCACACACCAAAATTGTATTGTATTATTTCTCAAATCATTTTTACAAAGCAAATGAAAACTTTATAAGCTTTTCACGGGTGGTTACAAGATTCAACCAACTTTCCTATGAACCAACATATTATTAACAAAAGACAAATATAATCAAACTAATAGGTAATAAACATAAAATAAACTTTGAATCATAAAAAATAATCCAACACATAACACATTAGGGCTCTTATTATTTTCTTTGTTCAATAGTTGGCATTATTTGAGTAAGGTATTGTGTTGTTTGCTCTTGTTCTTGGCCTAGGTAGTAAGGTGTGGTAACCAAATAATACACTAATGGGTCTAACATTTGTTCAATGTATACATTATTATAATAGGATAAGGATCTATCTCAGAAGCTACATCATCATCATACAACTCTTGAACAAAATGGTCATTGGTCATAAAGTTCTCATAGTTTGTATTATACAGAGTCATGCTACATGTATAACAGAGAATGTGAAGATCTATGGATAGGTATTATGAAAGACAAAGTTATAAATGGTAAAAAATAATTTATGTATAAAAATAAAAACCTTTGGATTTGTAAAAGAATCCCAAAGGGTAAAACAACTAAACTAGGCAAAGGAAAAAAAAATAAAAAACTCAAAGTTGGTCTAACAAATGATACTGATTCTCCCAAAGGTGGTTATAATTAGTGGAAAAAATCAAACAAAATATCAAAACTAATGTATGGCTAAGGTAATGATTTTATTAAATGTGATTATAATTAGTGACAAACTTTTTTAGACAAGTTCAAACAATTGTGAATTTTGATCAATGGAATAACAATTTGCCCAAAGGTGGTTATAATCATTAGCATGAAAAATAAGGATAGAATCCAAAATAAATAAATAAAGAACAAATTAAAATAAGGAAATTAGATTGGATTACACTTGATAAAAAAATCAAAATAACCTAATGTGAAGGCATTTATCTTAGATGACACTCATAACTGGCTCACTAAGACTCAATACTTGGTTCACAAGAGACTATTTGAATAATGGAAGTACGACACTTTAAAACTTAACACAATAGACTTGAAACAAGGCACACGGAAATGACATGTCTCAAATTACTCTCAAAAAATATATAAGACAACAAATAACCATTAAGTCTAGGTAAAGGGCCTTTTAGATCAAATAGGAAATCAACCCAAGAAACACAATCCAAACACAAAAGGTAGACTACATAAGCCTAAAATATATGAGGCTTAGATGTAAACCTGATTAGTTTAAGACTTTCTTTTCAAAATATGGAGTTTCAAATTTAATAAAAAAAGGCTCGAATGTTCTAAGGTAAAAAGGATAGACCAAAATGGGAAGTGTAACCATGTATTTGAAATAAGAGGGTATAATAATGGTTTGGAACTTGGTTTCAAAAATGACAAGTATTTTGGAATGATTTAGGTATAATAACAATGTTCATTCAAACAAATGATATGAGAGTGGTTTTGAACTAAAAAATCTAAGGTAAATATTTGAGATGAAATGTGTAGTGTAATGACACCCTAATTAAATAAGTGACACACAAGTAATTTTAGAATAAAACTCTAAGACAAATATATGAAACAAAATGGGTAGAGTAACACTTCTTAGGCTAAATTAGTGTGAAAATATTGTGCTATTTTTGAACTTGTTTCAACTTTAAAATATAAAAAACATTTTTAGTTTCAAACACACATGTAAATCGAGGAAAATAGAAATAACACTAATGCCTCATCATATCCCTAAAACTAACATGAGTGTGCATAGATTCTACAAAAACCTATATTAATATACCAATACTCATGAGGAATTAAGTGTTAATCCAAAAATTAAATAATAGGTATAGGTATATTTTTTACACCTCCCTAGTTTTATCTCTCAAACATTGGTATATGGCATAAACTAAAATTATGGAACACTCAACATTTGGCAAGTTATTTTTTGGTAAGTGGGGTTGACTAAAATCTATAAGTTTTCAAACACATTAAATGGTCCCAAGTGTGGCTAACACAAGGGTGAAATCACATTATTTTGGTTTATACTTGCTAACTTACTATGAAAAGGTTTATTCCTTTGCATATCAACCTTAGCCATGTACTACTTAGTGAATTCTAATGTTTAGCAAGACCTAACCCAAGTTTTCATTAGGATCGGATAGGTTAGTCGCTTAGCCCCCTATAAATATCAATATCACATGCCAAATTTATATACCCCACCATGGAGTAGGATTGGTACAATGCTGAAAGATGAAACCCTAGGTCATTACACCCCTACAGAAATTATGAGGGAGAAATGATCTCCCCCCCCCATAATAAAAATGCAAGAAGTTAAAAGAGAAAGACTTTAGAGGTCATTTATAGGTCACCCAAGCCAATCTTAGCTTGGAGATAACATGCATGACATTATTTCCAATAAGAATAAATAGAAAAGGCAATAAACCAAGAATTTTGGTCACTTGAATTCCCCATAGGGGATGGGGGAGGAGCATACATGCTATAGTTTTTTATTTTCCACAAACAAATAACCTAATCTAGGAACTTTAAGACTAGTTAATAACAAGGAACAAAAAAAAAGTGAAAAATATCTTAAGATATCTAACTAAATTATATGTTATTTTTAATAGCACCAACTTAAATGTGAATAAAATTTTGACCTCCTAGACTTGTTTTCACTTGTAAAAACTTTGAAAATACTAAAATACAAGTGTGATTAGGTTGATTTTAATCACCAAAAAAAACTATATTTGATAATGATAATTCTCTCTCCACCTTGGTTCTTACAAAAATGTTATGAATAACATTTCATTTTAAGCTCATGGGTTTTTGAAAACACATAGTAAAGTTGCCATTTATGTAATAGAGTGAAGCTACCATTTTCAATGAAGCCACAATTTTCTTGAAATCATAGACATAGATAAAGATAACTTTTTTTATAAAATCACTGTTAAATAGGGTGAATCCATTGATTAGAGTTGGTGAATTCCTTTATTATATCTTTAAAATAGGTGAAGTTGCTAAAACCAAATGGAAATTTACCTAGCGAAGTTGTTTAGCAAAGTTGAAGTTGTTGATTCTAGATAATGAAGCCACCATTTAATAGGTCAAATCCACCATTTTTTCACAAATAAATCATAGAAATGTAAAAGCCTTCGTTACATAGGGTGAAGCCACCGATTATATAAAAATAAAATGATGGGATTTTCAAGTCTAAAACTCTAAACTTGTAGAATTAGATGTTTTTATTAGGAAAAATAAAGGTTTAATATTATTCTCCTTGGCCATATGTGATGTGTTGTCCCACCAGGCATGCCATTATGTATCTTAGTATTTATAATAACACACAAATATTCATTAGTTCCTTATTAGTCAAAATAATAAAAATCCATGTTTGACAATACACTAGAACTAAACACTCTTGCCTAAGAACTAGGTCAACATAACATAATGAACAAGATCATAAAAAAGAGATAAAAACACCATAATTAATTTACATCCTTTGTTGAATTTCATGTTCACTTTCTAGCATAAGGATGTTCATGATTAGACTATGACATTAATACCTCTAATAATGCTTCTCCATGGTGGTAGCACTTTTCCAATGGTCACTTGTGGCTTGTTATGAATCTTAGCATAAAATGAACATTATAAAACTATAGACATCCAATTCTTAACACTATTTGTGTTGAAATTGTCAATCTTTCTTGAATTGCACATTTTAGGTCAAAATCCATAAAACATGTTAAATGGTTCAAACTTGTCATTTACAAATGCCATTTTAGGTCAAAGTATCCCTAAATAGGGCAATGCATTTTATGGGCCAGCTAACTTTCATCAAATCATTTCAATTCAAAATGACTATTTTGTCATTTAGTGCTTTAGATCACTCTTTTCTTCTAAATTAATTAGTACACATCATGCACCTTTGTTACTTATTTTTGGCAACATCCTAAATGGGAATATGGTTCCAACACATCTAGCATCCTCTTCTAATTTTTCTTGAGTAAAATTATGACCTAGTAAAATGATTTTCTGACCATTTTGATTAGTTGATGGTGAATTTTCAAATAATTACACAAATATTGATTAACCTTGCTTAAGGTTAATTAATCTAAATCAAGCACTTAAGTGGATTTTCCATGAGAGTTGTTGAATATTTATTTTTGAAAATTGACTCTTATTATCTATATCACCTAGTGACATCATCTATGGGGTAGAATCCATAAAGCTATAAGTGCATAAAATATCAAGATTATGGGGCACCCATGCCTAGTTAATGCCTCTCATGCCTCTTCAATGCCCCTTATTCCAAGGTTGTCTTGAGGATGATTATGGATTGAATTCCACATATTAGGATTATCCTCAACCACACATCTTCATCTCAATATGGATAGTTGAGGTTCATCCTAACCAATCTCAAAAATCTATAAATAGAGAGGCCATGAACACCATTTCTAAGTTATTTTGGTGTAAGGTTATTATGCTCAAATATCTTCAAAGCTTGAACATTACAAAGTTAAAATGCTAAATTATTTCTATAAAGCTTCGTTGATAGGCTAGTTTAGTGATTCCACATCAAGATCCTATGTTTTGTGGAGTGTTCTTGAGGCATTGGAGGAGCTTACCACCATTATTGATAAAGACAAAGATGTTTGATCAAGGGAGAACCTGTTTTTGAGCCACATGGGCATGGTAAATCCATTTGGGAAGGTAATATGGTGTTTATTTCTTTCATTTGTTTATTGTTATCCTTTATAATTCCTATAGGAATAGATAGGCTTGGTTGGTTAGTTCTTTATGCATGTTTCATGGTTTATGGACTAATGCTTGACTAACTTGCTTTGTAATCCTCTCTACATCTTGTCACACTCCATGGGATAAGATTCATCCTACACCTAAAGGAGATCCTTTTACAATCTTAAAAAAATTATTTGACCTTTTAAAACACTTGCAAATTGATTTTATAACTTTATTTTGCCATTTTTTGTTGCCACAGGTTTACATAGTAACCAACATCGGTAAGAAATATCGATATCAATTACTTGGCTCAACTGATATCGATTAGCAAAAATGGCATTGATTATATCTCAGTTGGACATTGTTGATGTTAGTGGTATATAATCAATGTTGGTCACTATGTTTTCTTAAAAACACAAACTTGAGAGCTATTTTAAAATTCTTGGTTTGGGGTCATACGGACTCCAATTTGGATGAT
Source organism: Torreya grandis (assembly GCA_037957365.1). Taxonomy (NCBI): domain Eukaryota; kingdom Viridiplantae; phylum Streptophyta; class Pinopsida; order Cupressales; family Taxaceae; genus Torreya; species Torreya grandis. The sequence continues at coordinate 4,672,656 of JARHVA010000632.1, read as the reverse complement.
TTTTTTTTAAACCATGTATTTTCTCCTGAATTTTCAGAATTTTGCATTATTTTAGCTTCAAGTTTCATATATTTTTATAAAACATTTGTAAAATATATTTTAAAGGTTTTTAATCTAACATATTTGCTTTTGGGGTGATGCCTTAAGGGTAGACAGGTAACTAATGAATTTCAAGTTTGATAAATGACATTTTAGAACATATTTTGAATGATTTAAAATGAATTAGGAACATTATTTTTGGTGCTTAAAGTAAAATTTAAGGTGATTAAATAAGTGTTTTTAGCATTAGTTTTCAAAGTTACAACTATGACTAAGGGGTCAAATGAACACCACCAAACATTTTATTTGGGTTTAAAATTGAACATACTTATTAATTATTGTTTGCAATAGTTTATTTGATTAATCTTGTTTGGAAAAAAGAGAAATGTTGCATGTATGCTCTTCAATTTGTTACCTATAGGTAACCCTTTGAATCAAAATCACCATTCCTATTGCAAATAGCCTATTCCAAGGCTTAGAAAGAATGTCGCCTAAATCACTCCCTAAAAACTCGCTAAAGCTTGGGTGATCTTGAAAATGACCCTAAAGTCTTTCTATTTTCATGATTTATTTGTTTTCATGCAACTTGGATTATGAGGGGGAATTCATCACCTCCCATAAGTTATTTAGGGAAACTTTGACCTAGGATTTCATCTCTTGACATTGACTACATTTGACTCTTTTTAGAGTTATACACAAAACGTAGTAGCACTTTGGACATCTCACTACACTGAGCGAATAGCAAGATGTAGTGGTTACATAAAGGACTAGACCTTTATTTAACAATCCAAGTAATACAAACCCAAAATCCATGCTTTTCTTTTGCACTATTTGGCATAAAAGTCATTATTTAATTGATTCCCATAGAATATTCAAAACTTGATAGTTTAGTAAACCCCACTTTACCATACATTGTCAGTTTAGACTTAATATGTTTTTTTTTTAATTAGCTTACTTGATCTTGATTTGTGTCTAGAACTACTTGTTAACTCAATGAACTTAACTAAAACACATTGTCCTTAATTTTCTTGAGCAAGGGAGGCATTACACTATCCAAATGGAAAATTCATCTTTTCCTTGTTCAATTTGTTATCAAAAGCTTTGTGTCATGACATCTACTTTGGCATAGTCATGTTTCCCAATTGAGTCTAAAAATTTTACCCAATTTGTTTAAATCTTTCATTTATAATCTACATTTGAAATTGGACCTTTTTGAGTTCTAAGGGTTGGTGCATAAAAATGGGTTCACCATTTATCCACTAAGCTTGTTTTAAATAGGGTTCAATTTTCTATTTTTATTGAAGGTCATTTATTAAGACTCAAAATCACATTGTCATCTTGGTGGACTCCATTCATCTTGCATATCACTCACACTTTGGGTCTTAGAATATATTTTATCCGAATAGAATTATGTGGTGATGTTATGCTACCCATTTGGTCCTAGATTTATACTTAGTGATTTGTGTATGTCTTTACATCTTGAGTTTCTTAGTTCATTTTGTCTTCTTCATACTTTGGAGAGATTTCCTCTAAATTTTTAGGGTCAACTTGTTAAAGTTAAAACTAGATTTTTTAGTGTGGGTGTATCACAATGATCTAGGATTTGGTGTACTATTTTTCACCTTGGGTCTTTGAGTTACCTTACTCTCTTCCAATTTATATAATCTCAACTTTACCAAAGGTTGAGTAATTTCATGAACCAAATCTTCTAAATTATGCATAGTTTCAAACCACCCTCCCTTATATTCGCATTGGTACCTTGGTTATTTATTTAAAAAGAATGTCAAAGAATAATTTGATTGGTGATCAAAAATTGGTCCAAAGTTAGTCAAACACATAGAGTATCTCTTTTTAGACATGACTCAAAGGTTCATGCATAGTGGGGCCTCTTATGGCCTTAGTTATGAGGATGAGAAATTTTATAATGGTTAAGATAACCCTATTATTTTTTATAATATCCTCTAAATAGTAGGATTTGAAGATGACTACAATGAATATCAACCCCAATAAGATCAAGATGAAGCCCTTCTTAGATCGATAAAATTAGGTGCTAGACTATCTTCTGACTTTCCTACAAAATAATTGCATACCCTAGTTAGAGAAGGAGAACAATGATGACAAGAACAAGATTTTTCACAAATAGATATACCTGTAGACACCAATATCATGTCAACCCCCCTTGGTCCCCTTCTAAACATTAACACTCCTAACCCACACCTTATTAATTTAAAAACTACTTATTTTAAATTAATTGCCTCACCACAACACCTCACCTAGACACCTCACCCTAAGACTGTTTCTTAGCCTATGAGTTAGCCTAAGACTAAGTCCTCCAAATCCTAACTACCCATGACCTATTGTCACTCCATCTTAACTCCCTAACCAACTCTCATGCCTCATAAGCCTTTGTTTTGACCGTACTCCAATGGCAAAGGCACTTGGCGGGTGGAGAAATGGGTAAAGAGATAAAAATATCCCTTTTACCTATTCTCTCTCTGCCAACATTGGTCAACCCTCAACTGACGTTGGTAGTTCTACATCGATGCTGGTGGGATCACCGATGTCAGTTACATAAGCCAAGCTCTAACATTGAGTTTCCCCCTGCCTTTTTGCACATTGACATGCACACTCTGAGACCTCAAGCACCAAAACTCGACTATCATTCTCCTGGCTACGAAAGCTCTACACAAGTCATTCCAAAGACTAGATTAAAACATTGTACAGGGACCTCAACATCAGCCACAATGGGAATAAGTATTCTGACACCTCTAGTTCTTCACCTAATAGAGCTAAGTATTTTGGTTCTCATTTTAGTGTTTTAAAATACATTGTTAATTAGTTTCCATTTGATATTTATAAATACTATCAAGAGGCCCAACTTCCTCCATGGAGGGGATGAAAGGCCTTCCCCTTATTCTCACCCCCTTCTCACACTAATCCTCCACCTATACCCTTCTTCAAACCTCATTCACCTTCCTGCAACCCTGCACTAACCTCTAAACTTCTAAAAAACCCCTGTGTACCCCAAAAATACTTTAAAAGCCATAATCGATGTCAGAACCATGTACCTGATTAACCTCAATAGACCTACCAATGTCAGCAACTGTAACACATATACTATAGGGAATAGGTACATGCTATCTATTTTTCTCTTTCTTATTCATTTATCATTTCGTCATTTACAAAACTCTTTTCTTTAAATAGTGGACTATCATCCCTTAGGGAGCTTTACGCTTCTAGGACTGAGTGCGTACCTTGGCAGTCCACCATATCCTCTTCTAACACATTTCTTGTTTAAGTCTCATTCTTACTGTAGGTGTTTCCTCCATAGCCAAAGAGGAGCTCCCACAAAGCTTGGATACGGTGTGCACTAAATATGGGTAACATCAAACCCATAACCTCTTAACCTTAGTTTCTTCCTCCTTTGAATGCAATAAGTGAAAATCTAGAGAAACATTCTGGCACGCCCATTGGGACCCTTGGATTTTTCCTTGGGTTCATTCTTCTTCTTTTAAAAAAATCAAATTGCATTATAAAAATATTCACTTCTTGCATCCCCTCTTCTTTGTCTTTATTTCTTGAGAAATAAAAAACTTAGCTCCTCTTCTTTGCCTTCATTTCAAAAGAGAAATCATTAGCAAAGGTTAAAAATAACATCTCTTTTTCTTCTTGTTACTTCTTGCATGCATCAATAGAGTAGTGAAAAACTCATACTCTTTACCTCTTCTCCATTTGTTTGCATTTGAATAACATATTTTGATTTGGGTTAAAAACTACTGCATTTCATTCTTGCTTGGATGCACACTTAGCCCACTTAGTAATTAAAGCATTATGAATGAATCATAGTGTACAAATGTGACACAACCAAACCACAATCACTTTAAATCAAACACATAAACTTACATGAGACAAGGCATGTCTAGGATTTCATCACCTAGCAGATACCTTACCCCACCCAGTGATCCTACTTGGATTTTACCACCAAGAGGAGGACCCACTCTGTTCTCTAGCAGAGTATAAACTATAGGGAAGGTATATTTTGGCTAAGCAACCTAGCTCAACTCTGGCTTCATGAAGTGAAGGGAGAAATCCCTAGCACCAGGCCACGTATTGACCCTAACACATATATTTTTGAGCACCATAGCACAACCTAAAACCAGCCATAGATTTCCTCTCTAGGACCTGTTCTACAAGCCCAACTCCGAACACATTCTCTTAAGGCATAAGCCACCATGACTTTAAAACTCATTCCTAGGAATCTAACATTTTAGAGGTTACTTGTCTAATCATCTATTTTACTAGTTTTATCTGATTGTTTGAGCTGGTAAGATCGTACCATTATGAAGTCCAAAACAAGTCAAAATATCTTTTTCTTCCAAAAACTATCAATTTTTTGTGTTTTTAAAATTACACAAAAACTGACATCAATTTCTCCACTGATGTCGGCAACCAAACATGCACTGACATCAATTACTGACCAATATTGGCAACATTTTCTAACTGATATTAGTTAAACAATTGACATCGGTCACTATCAATAAATTAAAAAAAAAACAGCAAGCTTAAAACCCAAATTTCTTGCTGTTTAACACAAATTCTAGGTTTTTGAAACTAAAACACATAGTTTTTGAAACCTGAACCCATTTCACCTTGGATGGTCTTGAAACGCAGCCAAGCCAAATTCCTTATTGACCATGCAAGTCAATAGCCATTCCCACCTTTGCCCTTCGTGCCAAGTCATCTAATGGAGTATACTTCAGAAACTTAGCATAATCCTATCCAACCTACCCCTAATCAACCTCCTATTATTCTCAAAGGGGATCAAGATTTTGAGAGATTCCTTGACCACAACGTCAAGGCTCTCGAATATTATCTCACTAGAAGCCAAACATGAGATCCTTCAGGCAACCCTATTTATGGGATGCCAACTTCTTTGGTCACCCAACCTATGGTCACTTAGGCCACTACCTCGATCAATAACCCAACCATGGCCAATGTTCAAGATTTAGCCTCCCCTTCTATCCTTTCTTGCCCTACCTCCATCAAGGTTTCTATACCCCCTCAACTGCAAACAATTTAGCCAAGTTTGAGACCTTTCCAGAACTTAATTGTCTCTATCCTATCCACTCTTACACCCATAAACATGAGAGTGACCACTTATCCTTTAACTAGTGTTGCCACCATTCAACCACCCTTGGTGGCATCTAGTCAAGTTGTGCCCTCCAACTTTGCACCACAATCCCACATCGGCCCCTATAATGAACTATCAGTATGTTGCACCTACACAAATGTAACCAAGTATGACATACGCCCCTTCTAATGCCTTCCAGGTACCTTATAACTTAGGGGGTGCCCCTCATGCCAATCCATCTACCGATCTAATTAAGATGTTGATGGATAAGATGTCTAACCTTGAGACATCTATTTCAAGTTTGAGGAGTGTTCTTTCATACGAACAAATCTAAAACGAACCTATCCACTCTTCAGTTCCTATTCGACCATACCCTAGCCAGTGGGAACTCCTAAAGTTTTCTCACTTTTAGAGTAAAGAGGACCCACAACAACATCTTTGAGCATTTAGACATGCTTGCTACCTCATGCACATGATGATACATTATTACTTCACACATTCCTTATGTCACTTTCTGGCACTGCCCTTGACTAGTATAGCTCCATTACCAATCATTCTCTCTTCACCTTTGCTCAACTTGCTCAGATATTCCTCAATCATTTCTCAATCAATATTACCAAGAAGGTCTCCATCACAGACCTTTATTCCATTAGACAATTTGAGGATGAGTTAATAGTTGACTTCATCACCCATTGGAGAGGTTTGATCAACCAACTCTCCTTCTCACTACCTCAACCTGAGCTCATTGAGCTCTTTTCAAGAGCATGTGTCAAGAACATCTCATCCACTTTGTGGGTTCAAACTTTTTGCACATTTGATGAAGCTTTCACTATGGCCTGAAAGCTTGAACTCCACGTAATCGAAGAAGATAGGGTCAAATTGCATAAAAAAATTACCAACACAAAACCCAATGACCCTTATTATTCCAAACCTTCTTCTTCCCACTCCAAGTCTAAGGGATTGGTGAACACTATGGTCCTTAGGTCACCATATTCTACCACAACCAACCAATATGAGCCCCCCACTTCACAAAACATCACTAGACAATTCCAACAGTGGTATGAACAGTGACAATACACTCCAATAGGAGAATCATATGCTTTTGTATTGGATAAATTAGTGAAGTAGGGAGTCCTCAACCTCCCTCAAATCTGACCACCTATCCAATTTGACCCCTCACGAGCCATCCTTGCATGGTATAGGGAAAATGACTTTTGTAACTATCATCATGTTAAGGATCATGACACGAATAATTGTAAGACCCTAAAAAAACATTATTCAAGACATGTTAGACAAAAGGGACCTTGTTTTGGATAAACTTAATGTGTCAGCCAACTAAAACATGGATGTCTTTAGGCAACCATTTCATAACCATCCCCCAAGTCATAACAGTGTTTAAACCATGGTCGATGACCCTCAAGAATGTAATATACACATAGTCGACATGGTCTTTCCTTTCATTCCTTTCCAACCTCTCCCTCAATCTAAAGAGTTTGGTCAACCCATTTCTCCACCATGGGTAGAAGAGCCTATTTTACCCATACCACCCCCACATAATAAAGAGCTCCCTTTACCTTGCCATCTTCTTCACATGGATGAACCTGTTTCACCTATATCACCCCCATGACATCAAGCACCTCCTCTACCCATTCTTCTACCTCATGAGGAACCTGTCTTACCTATTCCTCTTTCCCCCACCTTCCCTCTTCTTCTACCATTAGAAGAATTTACCATTCATACCCCATGCCCTCATGTAGAAGGGGCCATCATCCTTCTACTTTGCCCTTTAGAGGAGCCTTCCTCTCCTATTTTTCCTCCTCTGATGGAGGATAGTTTTCCATCCACCCCCCTTTCACATGTAAGAGAGTCTACTTTGACCTCTCCCATATTGGAGGATGCTTTGATGATACCAACACTGGTGGCCCCACTCTTATCCTTCTTATTACCAATGGAGGATCATACTTTCCATGCTCTTAGACCACACATGGAAGGAATGATCATCCCTACACTCTATCCACTTGAAGAGCCAAATTCTCCAATCCCTTCTCTACTGAGAGAAGAACTTGCCACCTCACCCACTTCGACCGAGGAAGATTCAGTGATGGTTCTCTCTCACCTTTCACCCATGATCACTATGTCCAACACATTTCTACTCTGGCAATTACCTAAATCTTTTGAAGGACCGACTATAAGGCCTTGAGTGACGTCATCTAAACCCTTCTCCCAATTGGAAAAAAACTTAGGATTCCTCCATTATAGGAACCTAGAGTATGAGGTGTTATGGGAGCAACTTAAGGCTCCTTATCTTACACATCTCACTTCACCTTATACTACCAACCCTTCTGTAATGATTTACCCCAAAGTTTCTAATGAGGATTGGGCTTCCACTTCTAAAACATCAGAAGCTCAACCTTCCATGTCTGAATCCAAACCCTCACAGGCATCCACCATGCTGAAATAGATTAGATCTCTTGGTGTTCACCTTGTATCAAACCTCACTCACCCACAAGTGAAGTTAGATTTGAACCTCACCCCACATAATAGTGGTCTTCGTATCATACTAAAAAAGGATACTAAACCACGTCGATCTACTCCTCCCCCACCTTCACCATTGCCCTCTATCTTGGGTCCACATCCTTCCACTTTAATAGGAGTGCTTCCTATTCCAACACCTCATAAAGACAAACTACCTCCATTACTCCCTCTACCCATCAAAAACATATTTCCTCCAAGAAATTTGACACCTCTCATCAAGAAAGTGTCATCTACACATGTGGCCACAACACCAACCAAAAAGGTGGTACAAAAAACTCCCCCTACAACCTCTAAATAAAAATTATAAACCCTTACTACAACAATAAGTGTAGACCCATTAGTGGGTTCCTATGCTTCACTATTAAACTAATTGTTGCAGTCTTATAGCATCATTCTCCTACCCATTAAGCCATACTGACCTCTTAGATCAAAACCATCTTGGTTTGACAACACTCAAATCTACTTGTATCATCGCACACCTAGGCATGATACTGAGAGTTGCTATGCCCTTAAGGTTATCATTCACCAACACCTAGAAAAGGATACCCTTCTCATTGAGGATTCTTTTGACAAACTACCAACACCATCCCATGCCTCCCAAACCTCCTCACTTGAATTGGGATCCCAATGCGAGATTATGATCCCTCTACCACCTTCTCCCCCTCTATTCAAAATCAACACTATTAATGTGGCCACCAGGTCCCAAACCCTAAAGGATAAAGGAAAAGAGTAGGTTTCTACCCCTTGGACATATCCATTTTCCAAGCCCTCTCCACCACTAAAGCCCAAGATTTATATCTTGGGCACATCTCAACCAACATCTTCAAAGGTACTTCGCGACTCCATGGTAGAATAACTTCACCAAGCCCCTGTGAAGATGTCTTTATATGACCTAATACAAATCTCTCCACAACATCACCAAGCCTTGATCAAAGCTTTACATGTAGTGGAGGTCCAACCTGAAGACCCCCAACCACTGGTTGCTTTAGTCAAAATGTTACCCACCATTGCCTCCATCACCTTCAGTGATTCTGAGATTCCTGCCTCCAATCTAGAAGATCAATATGCCACCCTCTTTATCATAGCTTACATTGATCAAAATCACATTAAGTAGGTTATGATTGATGGAGGTGCTAGCATCAACATCATTTCTACTGATGCATATGATCAACTAGCCCTTTCAAAAAATTGCATGTCAAAAACTAATGCAATTCTTCATTCTTTTAATGATGTCACCACCAATACCATTGGAAAATGGTCTTGCATGTTCATGTTGGCCCACGTATAATTTTGGAACTTTTCTATATCATCGAGGGGGAGTTCCAATATAACATACTGTTGGGATGACCTTGGATACATTCCATGGCTTGTGTCCCTTCCACATTGCATCGTTGTGTCAAGTTTGAACATGAGGGGCAAGTTCATGTCATTCTTACTGACCCTTCCCCCTTTAAAGCATGTAACATGACTTACCAACCTAATTATGTTCTCATCCCTTTGAAAACATCCACCCAAACACCACCTTCACCTGTGGAAGCCTCAACAAGCTCATAAACACTAGTCACACCTATGCCTACTCCTCAAGTGACCACGAAAGATCCTATGGAAGATACGTTCTAGCATCTTTCACTTGGGGAGTATCATTTTCTTACCCTTGATATGTTCAAAACTCCACAATAATATGGAAAACTTCATCACCACCCTAACTATTACTATCACATTGGAATGGTCATCCCATATGGTCCTCCTAATCTCCAAACTAATCTCACCTATAGAGGGCTAGATCGGGCTCCTACTATTGGAGATCCTCTCTCATCACCCCGACTATTCACTTCCAATTTCTCCTTCCTCAACAAACCTCACTTTGCTCACACTTATCTTCATAGGTGTGCATGGAAGGTTTTTGGCTTTGGGCATTATGAATAAGGTCCCCACAAGCCCGTTGAGCCTCCAAACAATGAGGCAATCAAACATGCCGAGAAATGACATGGCATGGGTTTTAAAGAACCTACAAAACCCTCTAAGATCCCTCGCCATGAAACTTTCATAGAGCATTCTCCTCCAACCTCACCTATTCCCCACCCTCACCTACAGAGTCGATGGTCTCCATCCCTCCTAGTTTTTTTTTCATAAATGTCATTCACTTGGAACCCCTAACCTATCAACTAGGTGAGGCATCAAGGTATCTTCCTCTCATTTATCTAGACATGATAGATGATGAATCTTATAGCATCAACACTATCTAATGCCTAGACAATAATTCTATAATCACCTACATGGGTGTGGATGACTCTTTCATACAATGATCACTTCCTTCAAAAACACAGGTTATGTTAAATGAATCAATTGTTGACATTAATCTCCCATCTTTCGATGTTCCTCACATTTTAAAGATTGGTCAATCTTTAGATGCCCAAGAATAAATCAACTATACCACATTCCTTATAGATCATAGCAAAGCTTTTGCTTGGTCCTATAGCGATATGCCTAGTATTGACCTCAACATTGTCATCCACAACATTGTCTTAAACTGCAAAGTTAAGTCTGTCAGGCAAAAGCTTCATAGGATGCATCCTTGCATTGCACTCCTTGTCAAAGAGGAGCTTCAACATCTTCTCTCTGTCTCATTTATCTAACCCATTGATTATCCACAATGGGTGTCAAACATTGTCCCTATCACCAAAGTAACAGGGGGAATTTGAATTTGTACTGACTATCGTGACCTCAACCTAACTTGCCCAAAGGATGACTTTCCTTTACCAAGCATTGACCAACTTGTTGATCTCCTTACATGACATACTCTCTAATGATGAATTTCATCAAGATCGATTAACACAACTTGAGTTACTTAACGAATGTCATCTTGCCACTCTTAATCATCTTCATATCTACCAAGATCACATCAAGTGTGCCTACAACAAAAATTTGAAAGAGTGAGATTTCAAAATCAGAGATCTCATCCTTAAAGAAAACTAACATGTGACCAATATGAAAAGAAGTAAATGAGGCAAGTTTGATCCTAATTAGCTTGGACCTTATATAATAACATACAAGTATGGATCAGGCACTTATCATCTATCTTCTCTCGAAGGCTGGCTAGAACCTGAGCCCCTTAATCCCTTGCATTTGCAACCATTCTACTGTTAACCAAGTAATCATTCACTTGATGTTTAAATTGAGCTCATCCCTTGAGAAACCCCCATCATCCTCTTTCCTATTCTTTTCAACCCTTTTTCCTACAAAAACTAGTTAACCCTTATTTAAGAATTAATGCTTTGTCCTAATAAAAGGGAAACCCCTAAACCTCTATAGTCTAGTCCATGACTAGAAGCTCAGTTAATAGAAAAACATAAAACTGGGATGCCTAACAAAATATTGAAAGGTCATAAACTATAAATGTAGACTACTCCCTCAAATGACAGTTGCATTATTTCTGTAATTACTAGACTGCTCCCTTGAAAGATAGTTATTCAAAGAAAGCAAAACATACAAAGCAAAACATAGACCACTCCCTTGAAATATGGCTATGCCCAAATTTTTCTACAAAAACAACACCCTCTTAGAATCTTCCCACATCAATCAGCTTCACATGACCACAAAACAAAACAACATCCCCAAGTAGACTTCCCACATTGATCAGTCTACCAAAAAAAAATTGACTAACAAACTATTAAGTCATGGATTTGCCTATAGTCATTCTCAGGGTCACCTATAAAAGGGGCAAAGTTATCCCTGCTAAAAAGGGTTACGCTATCCTCACATCTCACATAATCACACCTACTACCCCAAAATACCCAAGGGATTTTGAGCTCACTTACTATCAAGTGATTAGGGTACTTCTCTAACAAAAATCAATGGTTAATGACGTAATGCATGAATGGGGCTTTTGTTTGCAAAAACCCTATCTATGTTATCATTATGGTCCTTGTCAATGAAAGAGCAACATGCCTTTCACTTCTTACACACCTTCATCACATGCTAATTTATCTTTTAGGATGCAGTGTCTTAAAATTATATTCTCACATATTGTCATCTCATAATTTTCACTATAAAGTTATTAACCTAACATTCAACTCAAATTGATAAAATATAACCAAAACATCTTCTAACCACTAACATAGCATCATGATTTATTTAATACAAATAACAATTTGTGTTATATAAATTATCATAGCCCATTCACATTAGTTTCCATGGAAAACAATACACATGGAAACTATCAACTAAACACAATTTATGTCAAGCATATACCATCACCAATATGGAAACTTGCTAAAGCATAAATAATCTCATTTCTTTTTTAGCATACACCATCACCAATATGGAAAATTGCTAAGGATGAAAAACCACATAACCTATGTTACAACATACACCATCACACAATATGGAAAAGGCTATAACATCATCATACACTCATCATTTCCAGCATGTACCATTAAACATATGGGAAATGCTAAAACACTAACATAACCAAAACAACTATCAACCTCTTTGACTCTTCTTCCCTTTTAAGAGAACTACATTGGCCTGAGGCCCTTAAAATAGGGGCTTTTTAGGTAGCACTCAATTGACATGGGGTCTTCTAAGGTTATCTCGGCCATTCGTTCATTTGTCTACCTAATGGACCAACTATTTAAACCCTGGGCCCACTGCCTATCCTAAACTACCTCATTTTTAGTCTTTCCAGTCCTGACACTATAGAAGTCACCTTAGACTTATCATGGGGCACATTGGAGATCACATACATCTCCCTGACTACAACAAACAACACTTGAGATCACTTATATCTTAGCCTGACTCGATAAATGACATCAAAGATCGCGACTATCTCCTCAGACCATGACCACTTTCAAGAAAACTTTGCCTTGGTTGTTTTGATTGCATATGCTACCTCACGAATAGTTAGCAAATAATATGCACCCATCACACCTATTATCAGATCATGACCAAGTTGATCCCTAATATATGTGACATTTTTGTGTTTTCTAGGAGCACTTCCTAGCCTAGATACTTGGAACGTGATGCCTATTGGAGCTACAACTTTGATCATTTAACCCAATCAGCTACCACTAATAAGATAGGGACCGATTACTTTGATTTTAGTCCCCCTCAACCATTAGAGCTACAGCTTTGATCATTTAACCCAATCAGCTACCACTAATAAGCTAGGGACTAGTTACTTTGATTTTAGTCCTCCTCAACCTTGCCTGCGACAATTTGACTTGCCTATCAAGTGAAGTGGTATACGGGCAATCTCAACTATTGTTGCATTTGCACTCTAACCTCACCTTACCCATCCACTACCTATCAAATTGGCACCCAATTTTAGATTACCTTCTCTCAATTCACTCTTTGAGGGGGAATATCTCATCCCATATCTGGGGCAACCTACATCTATTATTGTCTTGCAATTCATCAGAACAAACCACAAGACAAAAAGGGGCAAATGTAGACACTAATATCATGTCAACCCCCCTTGGTCCCCTTCTAAATGTTAACACTCCTAACCCACACCTTATTAATTTAAAAACTACTTATTTTAAATTAATTACCTCACTTAGACACCTCACCCTAAGATCATTTCTTAGCCTATGAGTCAGCCTAAGACTAAGTCCTCCAAATCCTAACTACCCATGATGTATTCTCACTCTAACTTAACTCCCTAACCAACTCTTGTGCCTCATAAGCCTTTGTTTTGACTGTTCTCCAATAGTAAAGGCACTTGGCAGGTGGAGAAATAGGCAAAGTGCTAAAAATAACACTTTTACCTATTCTCTCTCCACTAACATCGATCAACCCTCGATCGACGTCGGTAGTTCTACGCCAATGCCAATGAGATCACCGACATCAATAACATAATCTAAACTCTAACATTAACCTACCCCCTGGCTTTTTGCACATTGATGCGCACACTCTAAGACCTCAAGCACTAGAACTCAACTATCATTCTCCTAGCTACCGAAGCTCTGCACAAGTCATTCCAGTGATAGGATTGAAACATTGTACAAGGACCTCAACATCAGCCACAATGGGAATAAGTATTCTGACACCTTTGGTTCTTCACCTAATAGAGCTAAGTATTCTAGTTCTCATTTTAGTGTTTTAGAATACATTGTTAATTAGTTTTTGTTTGAAATTTATAAATATTGTCAAGAGGCTTGACTTCTTCTGTGGAGGGACTGAAAGGCTTTCCCCTTATTCTCACCCCTTCTCACACCAATCCTCCACTTATACCCTTCCTCAAACCTCATTCACCTTCTCACAACCTTGCATCAACCTCTAAAATTTTGAAAACCCCCTTTGTACCCCATAAATACTTTAAAAGCCGTAACTGATGTCGGCACCATTTACCTGACCGACCTCGACAGACCTACCGATGTCGGTGACTGTGACACATAGACTATAAGGAATAGGTACATGCTATCTATTTTTCTCTTTCTTAGCCATTTATCATTTCTTCCTTTACAAAACTCTTTTCTTTAAATAGTGGACTGTCATCACTTAGGGAGCTTTACGCTTTCAAGATTGAGCGCGTAGCTTGGCAGTCCACCATATCCTCTTTTAACACATTTCTTGTTTAAGTCTCATTCTTACTGTAGGTGTTTCCTCCATAGCCAAATAGGAGCTCCCACAAAGCTTGGATATGGTGTGTACTAAATCTGGGTAACATCAAACCCATAACCTCTTAACCTTAGTTTCTTCCTCCTTTGAATGCAATAAGTGAAAATATATAGAAATAATACCTTCTTATTCTAACAAAGGAAAGGAAAAACAAAGAGTCAAAACCCACAAACCTATATCTTCTAGCTCATATTAAAATAATAAGTCAATGATATGTATATCAACTTGTCATAGACTTAACTGACTCCTTAGTTTCCACTTAAATTCAAAATAATGCATCAAAATAACACAAAGATATGGTGGACAGTACACAATAAATATTGGATGAGAACATTACCATAGTGGATCAAGGTAATCTAAATGAATAGTTGAAGTGACAAGATACCTTACAAGATGTTCCATTTGACATAGAACATACATTCTTTAATCATTAAGAACCTCTTATTACTTTACAAACTTAGAAACCTAAACATTCAGTTCCAATTGAGTAAATCCCTCAAATAAACCAAAGATTGGTAAATAAACATAGACATTTCCAAAATCAACAAAATACAAAAAATCCAAATTTAGGGAATGTTTTACAATCCAAGAATCAATAGCCTATGTTCTCAACTCAAGAAGCAAATCAAAACAAAATCATGGATCGAAAGGTATATGCTCCGTATAGATCCATATAAAACTAGGGGCACATTCCACCCCAATAACAACAAAACTAGGGGTACATTCCACCCCAATAGCGATAGAATCAGGGGAACATTCCATCCTAACAACATATTATCCAATCCAAAAATGCACCAAACATGTAATAATGGAATTCTAAGAAGGAAATTGTTCAAATATTAGAGATGAACAATAGATTCAAAAAGTATAAATTTGATGAGATATGCCCATATCCATTTGACTTATCTATTCTCCAAAACCCCTTTCCACCTCACTTTAAGGTACCCAAATTTGACAAATACAAAGGGAAAGGAGATCTATGAGAACACATATAAGAATTCTTTGTCTTGTGTCAAGAGGTTGTTTATTATTGCGAGTACTTATTATGATTATTTCCATGAAGTTTAACAGGACAAGATCTTGATTGGCTACTTAAACTACCTAAGGCATCAATTACAAATTGGAATGACTTATCAAAAAAAATTGTTAACCATTTCTCATACAACATAAATCATGAATTACCCATTATTGAATTATGCAAAGCTAAACAACATGATGGTGAAAGTTTTGTTATATATCTACAAAGGTGGAGAGCATTGGTAGGCTGCTTTCAACATAATTTACTAGATAAATAGTTGGCTGATATTTTTGCATAGAATTTGCATCTTAAAGTTGTGCATAATCTATGGTTATCTTGTGCTAGCTCATTTGAAGAAATTATTGATAAAGGAGTGTAGATTGAGAAGGCTCTTATTGTTAGGGGCCTTGTTAAAATCTTTGCACAAGGATAAGTGTCTAATCAGACTAAATGATTAGCTCCTCAAATAGTTACATAGGATAAGTCTAAGTGCTTTCATAAAAATAATAAAATGGCTGAAAATGGGGTTACATAAAAAATACATGTGCAAATGGTACAAACTATGCCTCTTCTAAATATATAATTGACTCCCTCAAATTTGCTACCTATTTTGTAAAGACAACCTTCACAAAGGAAATTTCATAATAATTTTAGAGTCTTTATCAAGTTAGAAGAATCTATCGAAGTAGTTGTAGAGTAATTTTTTACTCTATGTCATATTTAAATTTTTTAGTCGAGCACCGCGGTTTTGATTCCTACAAACCTTAGACATAGTGGCAAAATTTTGGAGCAAAGTGCAGGTTCATTTTTTGCCTAAGTGTCGAAGTGTAGTAGAAGCTACCAAGTGGCACAGTCTGAGCATGGGTCTTTTTTCCCCTTTTTGTTTCCTTCATTTCATTTTGGCCTAAGTACTGAATTTGAGCAAAAGTTGCCAAGTGTCACTTTTTGAAACACAGAGCCAACTAACTGGCATCATCTAGGACACCTTTCATAATTTTTAAGAGGTTTGTGGATCATGCCACATGTCTAATAGTAGCTAAGTGAAATGCACCACGTGTTAGCATCTGCATCTCATATCAACACCCACATTTCTTTCTATTTTTTGGTAAAGGATTTCAATGAGCTAAGTAGCAAGAAGTAGCGAAAAGTGCTAGGTGGTAGTCACGGAAGGCCCCAAACTACCTTTTTCAGAGGAAGGCAGAAGTCAACAAATGTCACCATCCATAGAAGCCTAGTATGTGCCTTGGATAATTCTACATCATAGCTAAATAGAAGAATCATTCCATTTGGTCTGAGTATCGAAGAGCAACGGAGGCTGCCAAGTGTCACTCTCTAAGCCCCCTTTTACTCCATCCCTAGAAATAGTGAAAGGTGCCACATACCCCTAGTAAGAGAAGCAAAAGATGCCACGTATCTTCCCAGGAATAGTGGAGGTCACCATATGTCAACCTTCAAGAGACCATCTTTGAGCTTCATTGTTAAATAAAGATTGTGGTGGGTCTCAGGTGTTACTTCAAAGGTCTGGGGAAGGGCCAAGTGTCAACATGCGAAGACTGCCACATGCATCCATCCCCTTCTTAAAAGTTGCTCGAGTAAGGAACGTGGTGAGTTTTATTTTTTTTAAACTACTAAGTATCAAGGAAGTGGATTGTGACAAGTGTCGAAGGTAGAGCATTCCTGAGCAGAATATTGAGAGAATAAAAAGCGTCGAGTATCTTTAATAAATCAAGCAAAAGGCACCAAGTGTCATTCTCTAGTGCCTTCTAGACAATAAAGAGAATTTTCATGGATTGACTAAGTGTCCTATTCCATTTCAATAGGAATAGAGTGTCCATCTATTTGTTACAGCAAAGATGGAGGGAAACTTGGTAGGAGTTATTCCTGGTAGATAAAATAGTGCACTAGGTAGATTTTTGGGGCTTGCAAGCATTAAAGGGCCATCTATTTGTCCCCTATAAGCAAAGGTAGAATAGATAGTTGAGTGGCTAAGTAGGTGATGGAGTGAGAAATTCAAGTGAGAAGGAAGGTACTAGACATGAATCGCCATGCCACTGTCAGGGTAGTTCTTGATGGGACCAAGATGCATCCAAGGCATTGAAGGGCTGTTTATTTGTCCCCTGTGAGTGAAGGACAGAGAAGAATTGCACAAGAAAAGGGGATGATGGAAGGAGAGATCTGAGGCTATAAAAGAAGAAGAATTGTAAAAAAAAAAGGGGGGGCCTTCTATAGTTTTGACTTTCTAGAGTTTTGACTAGTAATATCATTTTCTTTTGTCTCTATTTTCTTGAGTTGTATAGTTGATATAACTGTGCATGTTTATGTGCCTTTTATGTGGCTGAATGAATTAAGAAGATTGAACTCTATGCCTTGGTTGGTGTGATCTATGTCATTTGCAAAGTAGTCTATACCATAGATTCTCTGGAGTTGTGATTAGGAATGTCATTTGCTTTTGTCTCATTTTCTTGAATTGAAAGTTCTACATAATTGTACATGATTTTTGTGCCTCTTATGTGATTGAAAGATTCTATTAAGAAGATTAAACACTATGCCTTTATTGACATTCTCTGTATCTCAGCAAAAGAATTCCCTATTATGAGCCTTTATTTCTGTTATTTCAATCTTCTACATTGATCATGCACTTGTCTGCTCTTAAATGTAATTGAATCCTATAATAGTCTCACTATGCTCTAGTTAGGATTAGTATTACACTTAGGCACATCACCATAGTTAGGTTTCAATTCTTACATTTTCATTTTTGTTTAATCTCCTATCCCTTTTCCCCCAACACTTTATAAAAAAGAAGAGACTATCTTATCTAAAATTTGGAGGTTATTTCATGTCACATTGTCCCATAGCTTGAAAGTTCCCATTGTTGATTGATTAGAATCAAGCACAATTTTAGCCATCAACAGTTTTTGGCATGCCCAGTGGGATTGATCTTACAAGGAGCTAAATAATTTTTGGTGTGTTCTTTGGCCAATTAGCCTTTGGAGGTTTTTTATCAACACCAACAATGACTCTGAGTCAAACCAATCGACTAAGTAGTCCTGGTATCATTAATAAATCACTTTTTGGTATGTATAATTTTGTTACTCATAGCTATGGGTCTTATTCTCCTTCATATATTTTTAATCAAGAACAAGCTTCTCCTAGAATCATATCAAGTAACAAGGATGCATATTATCATGAGTTATACCGGTCTTATGCCTATTCTCCCCAATATGTCACATCCCATGCTCAACCTAATGTTATTTTCACCTTCAAAAAAGCATTGTTGGGATTTAAAGAATATGTATTGGAGCTTGATAATAGAAGGGGATGTGGCCAAGGAATTCCTTACCATGTCATCCATCAAATAAGGGATGCGGTAGATCTGATTAAAAGTGAATGGGATCCCATTGAAAGGGCAAATTAGCAAGGGCTTACATATGAGATGTTGGATGTGTGTGGATTGATTCCATTTCTAGAAGAGAAGTTGAGCATTCATGAGAGACATCCTTACCAAGTCTATCAACCTACACATTCATACGCCACCCCTATTCATGAGTCAGGTCAAACCTATCAGGGTCATTTCCCCAATAATGCAGAGTCTATGATAGAAAAAAAGGAAGAGGACTCCAAACCCTCACTCTCCCCTCAAGTCCCTTCCACCCTTCCTCAAGAAGCTTCTTGTTTTTCATCACAACCTTCTTCTTTATCCCTTTTCAAAGAAGAATATATTTTGGAGGAAGATAATGAGTATGTAGAGGAGTAAGCTTAATTCATGTCTAGTCAAGAGGATTCCATAAGTACAGATAAGGAAGAAATAACCATAGGTACCCCCTTTGATGAACAAGAGGACAAGTCACAAGCTTTTGTCTTAACCTCTGATGAGGAAGAGATCATTTCTGACTTTTTTCTCACTTTGCAAGAGGATATGGAGGAGCATGCACACTCCCTTGATAAAGTCATTGAGACAGGTGACACTATCCTTCAAGAATGCTATGAACTGGCTAGATATGGAGAAGATAACTTTGAGACTCAACTGAGTATGCAGAGGGGATGCCAGCTTTCAAATTTATCCTTTCAAGAGGATGAAGTCATCAAGGAGCATGATGATGCAATAGAGTTGCAATTTGAAGGAGATAAGCCGAAAGATGATGGATATCAAAAGGCACAGAGTGAAGAACCAACAACCATTGATTTGTTGATGACACATGATAGCATGAAGAACTAGTATTTGATGGGCTTTCAAGGACAAGAAGAGCTTATGGATGTTGAAATCATGTTTGACTCAGACTCACTCAAATGCAGGCAGATCCATGTGGCTAGTGCAGAGGACATTTCACCAAAGATATACCCATTTTAATCACTTGTATGGTAACATAAGTTGGCTTGTCATAAAGAATACATTGGAAAGTTTATTTTTGATCCTAGAGGAAGATAATGATTTTTAATTAATGTAGTTAGGTAGTTTCCCATTCCTGCATTATTTTGTTTTTTGTTGTTGTTTTCCTAATCTCCTTTTATATAAGTGTTTCAAACATATATTTGGTGTCTTAAAAGTTTTAATTCTTTAAATTTTGCCACATTAAATGCTTCCCAAATCTTTCAAATTCTCTAAGGTACCTTGCGCTACAACTTGCATAGTGAGTCCACCTCATTGTTTCCCAAGGATTGAGTAGGATTTGCTGATGGTCATCCAAATTTAATGTTATTTGGGACTTGATAGGCCCATAAATATCCCTTAGCAAGTTTTAAAGTTTACAAACTCTCAAGCATTCATGCACCTACAAAAATATCTTGCTCATTGTGATTGTTAGTGCCTAGTAAAGTTACTTGAGCAAGCGTGTTTCTATCTTGCACAAGGTTCATACCAGGTTTTACATAAGAGATATAGAGATGGTAGGAACATCATTTTCACAACAAGAAACTAGGACACCTGGATATCTCGATAGGTTACTGGCTAGTAAATTATACACTACAGCTCTTGTGTAACCGTCTAGAAGCTATCTGAGAACTAGAGTCCTAGGAGTTGGTCAAGCTAGTGATCCATCAAATGTAAAGCATTATGCAGATGGAATCATGGACCCAATCTTGCAAAGAGCCAGTAGTAAGAATCTTAGAAAAGGGGCACACCAAAGGTGTCTTCAAAGATCCATAGCAAGGCAATATGAGATGTTCAAAATGAGGATATGGACCTCACAACTGGCTCAATTCATTGTCCCAACTGTGCATCCATGCCCTGATGTGATCAAATTATGTGTGGACTTGCTCCATGCACCATCTTGCACCATTCAATAGGGCCCCTTCATGCTGCAAGTCACCCCATAAGCTATCAGGGACATGCTAGCCTTACATTATGATAATACCACCACATTCCCCACTATTGATAAGATGCAAAGGACATGGGTGAATGTCAACACTTAGACAAGGTTTTTGAGGTTTGAGTTACAAATGGCCGATGGTGATACAATGGTACCCATGCTCCCTACACCGAGAACTCAATTCGTGCCAGCAAGCCAAGACGCACTGTCAATGATGGATCTCATCTTTGGCATGAAGGATGACATGGCAGTATATGTAAAACAAATGGCCATTCTTTTCAGGCTGAAGATAGTTGACAAGATGCAAGAGTATCAACTTGACTTCTCAGAACACATCACCTTTTTAATAATGGAACAACTGACCCAGTTCAGATCAAAAGGGGTATTCAAGTATTCCTCCTTTTTATTTCATCTCATACTACATCAAAACCCTAACCTTTTCACCTGATATATGAATCTAAACCTGTATGACCCAGCGTTTGACCCCCAAAGGACCATTCATGTGTCTGCCTGAACACATGTTTTATTAAGAACTAGTGACTCATATGATTTTTGGGAACTATTCATTACCCTTGTTCTTCATTTCCTTAGCCCTGAACTTGTCATAAACAAGTTGTTTCCAAGTGTTTTGAACCTCCTAGTTAGTTGTCCAATCCTGTGTGATTTCTATTTTGGGTCCCATCACACAATCATAAGAGTTCATGGTTTCTATGGGGAACCAGTGTTGCTACCAAAGACCTTAACTCTTAGGTTGGCATTCTTGGAAGTCATCAGGTAGGTGTTGGTAGTTGACAATGAGTATGGCTCTAGGAAGAAGAAGGGGAAAATGTATAATATCTCATGGATGGTAGGCAATGTAAGCCTAGAAGCCAAAGATGCTGAGACTGTGTTATTGAGAAAACTAGCTTTCCTAGGGTTCCTGTTGGTCGAGGATAAATGGGTTTACAACCCAGCTAATTACATAGTTTCCATGGTAAGGACCAATAAGATTAGGGCCAAGATTGCACATGAAGGTTTCCCTTTTTGGGAGACTAGGATAAACCCTACAGAAGATGCTCTTGGTCTCTATGTTGAATTGACAGATTTGCCCCTACCACAGAATAGGCCATGGGAAACCTTCTATGATAAATAGAGGGATTATGATCCCAAAGTCAGGATGACTTCTGGTTTGAGAAGGGCATTGAAGAACAAAGGTTGGGATGCATAGAAGATTGAGGCCTATTGGAAATATAGGGAAGAAATTTCCCAAAGCACCCATGCTTTTGAAAGCATGGATTCAGATGAAAGATGGGAGGAACTCTGGAATGAAAGTCATCCCTCCCCTAAATCTAGCCCAGAAACAAGCAAATTGTTGACACTCAAGATAGAGCAAAAAACTGGAGCAGGACCAAGCCAATAACCACAAGCCTTAGAGCAAGCTACAACTATAGTCACTACATTAGCCTGGCCCCAACCTCTTAGCATAGTGGGATAATAAAGGAGCATGGTGTCTTCACCACCTAAAGCTTCCCCATCATTGGGAGTGATTGAAATCCTTGGTTCTCCATAAGCACCACCAACCATAATAAAGGAGGAAGGGAAGTAGATGCAACCAGAGGTAGAGATGCCTAGGAAGAGAAAGAGGGTACAGTTCTAAATAGATCTAGAGGAGGAAGAAGAACCCTCACAGTGCCAAGTGTAGGGCACTATAACTTCCCCTTAGGTAAGTATTACTCCTTCTCCTCCCTCTCAATCTATCCCTTTTCCTATCAGCATGGTGCCTCCACCTAGCCAAATGACACCTCTTATCACCTCTGCCAACCCCATTTCACAATTCACCCCATCCTTGGCACCTCAAGCCCTAATGCTTCCCCATTTTTCCCCCTCTGTTCCCAAAAAGATACCCTTTTAGCTCACCCCTAGCCAACCAATGGCTATCCAATATGGCCTACCACAAGGATATCCTTTCACAGGAGGACACATTACTTCCCCTTCCACCTTCCAGACACAGGCCGATGCTACTGGGAAGGCAAGAGAAGCTGAGTTGGAAAAAAGAGAATTAAAGAGAATAAAACATCAGCTATCCCACACCTATGGTGAAATTTTGACCCTATTCAACAACAACTGATGGTGACCCATTTGTCACCCAATGTCGATAAGCTAAGCAAGCAAATGTAGCCAAAGGATTACACAATGAATGCAGTGGTCATTGATAAGTCCCTGTTTAGACCCCAAGATAGAGTTGAGCTGCTAACAGAATCCACTTCCATAGTCACAGAAGATTATTTGAAAAAATCAAGAAGACTATAGAAGATGGAGGCCGATTTGGCCAAAGAAAAGGCAAACTATAGCAGTTTGACTGAAGAAATAAATAAGAGAGATAATGAAATAACTAGTCTACATAAATAGTTGAAAGATATTGTTTCCTTTTAGACTCAACAGGTAGTCTAGGCCTAGAATGATTCACTGAAAGTAGATCTCACACTTACGAAAGATGTAATAATAGCCCTTAGGCAGGAGAACACAACATTTCAAGGAAGAGTCAAAGGACTTTAGCTAGAGATTACCCAATTACAATAGAAGCTACTAGATGAATAGAATAAGGCTATGGGGTTTTAAGCCCAATTCCAAGTGAAGCAACAAAGAACAACACAAATGACAATAGAGATAGATAATAGGCCAAGAGGTGCTAGAGTAATGCAACTGGTGAAGGAGCTCTACGAGTCAGCATGGGAGAGAATCTCTTCAGAGATTATCTAGCTTAGGCCATCTCTCACCTTCCTGCTCAATGCATAACAATTATGCCAGAAGGTGGAAAATTTAGTGTAGAACACTTTGGCCATAATCTCTAATAGAGTCACATACTCCTAGACCTTGTTGTAAAAGCTCTACGACATAATGGATGCAACATTGATGTTGTAGGAATCCCTGACAAAATGGTCACCGCAAAATGGGTCAATGAGGTGCTCAGTTGCAATGCCATGGTCAACAGTTGTAAATACCATCTCGAAGTTGTGAAAGAAGGCATTGGTGAGATGAGACAACATATTGAAAATCTGGAGAAATTAGGCCTTCCTTCTCCATTTTTAGATGCTACCATGGTGCTGATGGTTTATCAAATTAAACCATTACTACTGGCCAAGTAGAGGGACCAAATAGTTTTTTAGGGCATATAGGATGATTCCTTAGTCTCAGAAGTTGAAGCTATTCTAGTTCTTATTTCCCAGTTGGAATTCAAATTGAAGGCTATAGTCCAAATTCTACAAACTTTTTCCCATAAGGATATCATTAACCTAGATTTGGCTTTCATTGAATTGTAGAACAAGCAAGGGTTATCTGACCATGACTAGTCCATCTACTAGACAACACTTTTGAAGCTGTAAAATTTTGAAATTTTGATAGAGTAGGAGTCAAGTTCTTTTTGAGTAGACTCAGAAGTCTTAGGGGTTGCCAGTAAATGTAGAGTAATTTTTTATTATACATCGTATTTAAAATTTTCAATTGAGCACTACGGTTTTGGTTCCCACATACCTTGGATGTAGTAGTAGAATTTTAGAGTAGAGGGCATGTTCATTTTTTGCCTAAGTGTCAAAGTGTAGCAGAAGCTGCCAAGTGGCATAGTCTGAGCATGGGTCTTTTTTCCCATTTTTATTTCCTTCATTTCATTTTGGCCTAAGTACTAAATTCAAGTGGAAGTTTCCAAGTGTCACTTTCCAAAACACAGAGCCAACCAACTGGCATCATTTGGGACACCTTTCATAATTTTCAAGAGAGCCATAGATCATGCCATGTGTCTAATAACAGCCAAGCAGAATGCACCACATGTTAGCATCCACATCTTGTATCGGTACTTGAATTTCATTCTATTTTTTGGTAAAGGATTTCAACAAGCTAAGCAGCAAGAAGTAGTGAAAAGTCCTAGGTGGTAGTCATGGAAGGCCTTGAACTACCTTTTTTAGAGGAAGGTAGAAGTCAACAAGTGTCACCATCCATAGAATCCTAGTATGTGCCTTGGATAATTTGACAGCATAGCTAAAGAGAAGCATCATTCCATTTGGTCTAAGTATCGAAGAGTAGCAGAGGTTTCCAAGTTTCACTCTCTGAGTCCCCTTTTACTCCATCCCAAAAAATAGCGGAAGGCACCACATACCCTTAGTAGGAGAAGTGAAAGATGCCACGTATCTTTCCAAGAATAGTGGAGGTTGCCATGTGTCAACCTCTGAGAGACCATCTTTAAGCTTCATTACCGAATAAAGATTGTGATGGGTCCTAGGTGTTACTTCAAAGGTCTAGGGAAGTGCCAAGTGTCAACATGCAAAGACTGCCACGTGAATCCATCCCCTTCTTAAAAGTTGCTCAGGCAAGGAATGCAGTGAGTTTTATTTTGTTAAAACTAATAATTATCGAAGAAGTAGATTTTGACAGGTGTCAAAGGGGGAGTGTTCCTAAGCAAAATATTGAGAAAATGGAAAGTACCAAGTGTCTTCGATAAATCAGGTGAAAGGCACCAAGTGTCATTCTCTAGTGCCTTCTAGACAATAAAGAGAATTTTCATGGATTGACTAAGTGTCCTCTTCTATCTCAATAGAACAGAGTGTCTGTCTATCTATTATAACAAAGATGGAGGGAAACTTGGTGAGAGTTATTCCTAGTAGATAGAATAGTGCATCGGGTAGATTTTTGGGGCTTGCAAGCATTAAAGGGCTCTCTATTTTTCCCTTGTAAGCAAAGGTAGAATAGACATTTGAGTGGCTGAGCAGGTGATGGAGCAAGAAATTTAGGTGCAAAGGAAGGTACTAGACATGAATGGCCATGCCGTAGTCAGGGAAATTCTTGATGGGACCAAGATGCATCTAAGGCATTGAAGGGCCGTCTGTTTGTCCCCTGTGAGTGAAGGATGGAGAAGAATTGCATGGGAAAAGGGGATGATGAAAGGAGAGATCTGAGGCTATAAAAGAATAGGAATTGTAAAAGAAAAAGGGGGGGCCTTTTATAGTTTAGACTTTTTAGAGTTTTGATGAGTAATATCATTTGCTTTTGTCTCTATTTTCTTGAGTTGTAAAGTTGATATAACTGTGCATGGTTTTGTGCCTTTTATGTGGCTGAATGAATTAAGAAGATTGAATTCTATGCCTTGGTTGGTGTTATCTGTGTCATTTGCAAAGTAGTCTATACCATAGATTCTTTAGAGTTATGATTAGGAATGTCATTTGCTTTTGTCTCATTTTCTTAAATCGGAAGTTCTACATAACTGTACGTGATTTTTGTGCCTCGTATTGATTGAAAGATTCTATTAAGAAGATTGAACACTATGCCTTTATTGACATTCTCTATATCTTAGCAAAAGAATTCCCTATTGTGAGCCTCTATTTCTATTATTTCAATCTTTTACATTGATCATGCACTTGTCTGCTCTTAAATGTAATTGAATCCTATAATAGTCTCATTGTGCTCAGGTTAGGATTAGGATTACACTTAGGCGCATCGCCATAATTAGGTTTTAGTTCCTGCGTTTGCATTTTTGTTTAATCTCCTATCCCTTTTTCCCCAACACTTTATAAAAATGAAGATACCATCTTCTCTAAAATCTGGAGGTTGTTTCATGTCGCATTGTCCCATAGCTTGAAACTTCCCATTGTTGATTGATTATAATCAAGCACAATTTTAGCCATCAACAGTAGTATTATAAAAGCTAATTATAGCTAGCTTAATTATATGCCTAATATCAAGGCCATTTCCTCAAGATCAACCAAATCTAGACTGGTACAAAGAGAATGAATGGTGTAACTTTCATCATGTTGTTGGTCAAGGTGCATATCATTGTGTTCAATTGTGATATATTATTGAGGAATTTATTGAAAATGGTGAGCTAGAAATTAATTTGGCTCCTAATCAGGACACAAATTAGGATATGGGAATCTATAAAGACCACTTTCCTTGACATGATCCACCACCACCAAGAAATAATCAAAATGGTCACAATCAAGGATAGAGGCATAATCAAAACCAATAATAGGGTTATAATCATAATGAGCATAATCAAGATCATAATCCCCACACTAATAATATGGCTTATAATAATGTACTTTATGAGTATAATAACATTATGGGATGCATTTCTATAACCCACATTGCCACTATTACTATGATGCCATGTGGCTAATCTCATGTTCCTTACAACATGAGACCCATCATTTTAGGGTTAGCACCCTTTCCCCCTAGTAATATTATGTCAAATTTGCATCATCATGTTTCTACTCTATTTTCACAAGTTATTAATCTTGAATAATAATACCATTCTTCTAGAGGCTCCTCGCTGACCCAAAATTATAGCAATACCATTAATCACCCATGAATCACCATCCAAGGCCCTTTGACTTTTACTTCTAATTATAATGACTTCTTGCCACCTCTAGGTTATGCAGTCACAACTAGACACCTGTGAGTTACCATCTAGGGCCAGTTGCCCACTTTTATCCATAAACTTAATGATAAAATTTTGACGATGGTTCCAAAGCTAAATATTGTTCCAATAAGGACTAAACTAGTTTAATCCACAATTCAAATGCCTTATAGTCTAATAGACCAATTAAATAAAAACCCTATACAAATTTCCATATTATAACTCTTGCAGACATCTGATGTCCATAGAACCATCCTCAACAAACTTTTACAAGATTTTACTGTGCCTAATGATATAAACCTTGATCAATTCCAAAACCTAATTTGACATTTGTATTCATTTTTACATATCATGTTTGATCAAAAGGACATGTCCACCCTTGGCCTAAACCACAATAACCCACTATACATTGAGATAGTCATTACATATCATAAGATCAAGTGAGTTCTTATAGATAATGGTTCAAGGTTGAACATCATATCTGTTAAATGGTGTAATTATTGGGTTACATGGACAAAGACATTTAGCCAAAGACTATTACAATCAAGGCTTATAACAACACTGAGAGGGAGTCATCTAGTTTAATTTGGTTGCTAGTCATGGTTGGGGCTATTTCTCATCACACATTATTCCATATTGCAGATATTGAAATTCTTAATAACATACTTCTTGTTAATCCTTGGATCCCTGAAGTACAGGTAGTTCCATCTACTCTTCACCAATGCCTTAAGTTTCCCCATGATGGGATTGAGGTTACTATTCCCATTGATTAATAGCCATACCAATATTGCAAACATCTCATAGTAGAGTTTCAAAATTATAACTATTACTCCCAAGTGGGAAAGTTTTCTTATCCCCTCAGGATGCAGAAAGTCCATCTAGCCCAAGTTCCATAGCGAGTACAAGCATCTATTCAAAACAACATCAAATATTTGAGCATCTTTCTCTTAAGTTTCCAAATGTCTTTTCCAATTAGCCTTTACTTAAGAAAGTATATTATGATTCCTCATTTTATCTAGATCTTTGGGAGGAATAAAAAATAAGATATTGGAAAAGAAGATGATCATGACCATACATTTCTTACAATTCTAGAAGATGGATCCACACTCCTTATAGAGAGCACAACAAAAGTGATTTTGGGAACCCATGAGGATCCCATAAATGTTTATCTTGGATCTTCCCTTACTGAAGTAGAATGTAAACATAATATATCCATTCTTAAGGATTATATAGACATCCATCTATTTGTTCACCCTAATGTTAAACCAGTCAAGCAAATGTTAAGAAAGATGCATCCATGCATCACCCTTTTGGTTAAGGCTGAGTTGGAGAAGTTGCTAGGAGCCAATTTTATCAGACCACTAGACTACTCTGAATGGATTTCTAACATAGTGCTAGTAAGTAAAAATACCCTAGGCAATGTGTTTGTACTGATTTTCATGATATCAACAAGGCATGTCCCAAAGATGATTTTCCTATACCCTACATTGACATGATTGTCTACTCAACTATTGGGTATGAGATGCTATACTTAATGGATGGATTTTTTTGGTTACAATCAGATTAAGATAGCCCTTGAAGATCAGCATAAGACTACGTTCACCACTCCATGGGGGACATTCTATTACCAAGTTATACCATTCAGTTTAAAGAATGATAGAGCCACATATCAATGTGTAATGATTGTCATCATCTATGACATGGTGCATGTCATTGCTGAGGTCTATGTTGATTATCTACTAGAAAAATCAAGAACAAGAGCTAGACACCTTGACATTCTATGAAGAATATTTGAGAGGCTTCATGCATATAAAGTCCACTTGAATCCTAAGAAATGTGTCTTTAGAGTCATATCAAGAAAATTTCTAGGTTTCATTGTATCATAATGAGGGATTGAATTCAACTTTATGAAGGTCACCTCTATTATGGAAATGCCTCCACCTAACAATCTTAAATAGTTATGAGGTCTACAAGCTAAGATCTAGTCTATATGTAGGCTCATTTCTCAACTAGCAGATAAGTACCACCCATTTACCCATCTCTTAAAGAAAGGCATGACATTTTAGTGGGATGAAGATTTTTAGATAGCATTTTCAAAGCTTAAAATATACTTGGCCAATCTACCAATCTTACACCCTCCAACATAAGGAAAGCCACTACTTCTTTACATATTGGCCATATAATATGCACTAGGGGCACTTTTGGCTCAACATGATGATCATGTTAAGGAACACATGGTTTATTATGTAAGCCATACATTGGTAGCCTATGAAGATAATTATATGCCTATTGAGAAGGCATGTTTAGCTATGGTGTTTGCCACTCAGGAATTGTGACATTATATGCTAAATAACAAAAAAAATGTTACCACCAAGTTAGATCCTCTCAAGTTCCTCTTATCTAAAGTAGATCTCCAAGGATGCATAGCTAAATGGATTATGTTCCTTAGTGAGTTTGATATTTAATACCATAATTAAAAGGTAATCAAAGTGTAGATTATTGTGGACTAACTTGTGGAAGCTCCTATCATAGCCACTCAAACTCTCAAATTTGACCTTCCAGATGATTCTATCATGACAATAGAACAAGCATCACAAGATCCTGAGTAGTGGATACTCTATTTTTTTACATCCTTCACATCTTAAGGATCTAGAGCTGGCATATTGTTGATAACACCACAAGGTGATTTGATCCCCATAGCCTTTCATATACAACTTTAGTGTATAAATAATATGGTCAAATATTAAGCATTATTTATAGGGCTCTATCTTGCCATACAGTGGGATATTCAAGCTTAAAGGTCTATGAAAATTCATAGCTAATCATAAATTAGACAATTGATCAGTATCAAATAAGAGATGATAAGCTTGTCCCATACAAGCAAATTGTTGATAACCTTAAAAGACATTTTAAATCTCTGCAGTTTGAGCAATTTCCACAAGTCAACAACAGGTCTACCAATGCCATTGAAATAATTGGTTCCATGATTCAAATTAATGATAGTGATAAAGAGTATATTTTCTTTATTGAAAATCTTCTTTAGCCAGCACATATTTTATCATATTTAAAGAGGATATGCACCATTGTTGATCTTAGTCTCTCACTTGAGCTACCATGGTACCAAGATTTTTATAATTATTTCCATAGCCATGTCTTTCTTGCTAAGCTTTCCAATAACCAATAAAAACTTTTCCTTCATCACTTGACACATTATATCCTCCTTGGAAATACACTTTATCAAAAAGGCTATGATGGAATGCTTCTTCATTATTTATCTTTGGGAGAATAGATGATTGTATTAAAGGAGGTTCATGAAGGAATATGTGGGGCCCATACCAATGGTGTATTCCTAGCAAAGAAACTTCTTGGAATAGGCTATTATTAGCCTAAAATGGAAATAAATGCTTTTAATTATGTAAAGAAGTGTGTTCCTTGTTAGTATCATGGAAACTTGATATGCACCTTCCTTACCAGTGTAGCCAACTACAACACCATGGCCATTATCAACATGGGGTCTTGATCTCATTGGGAAAATTAACCCAACATATTTAGATGGCCATAAGCACATTTTGACTACAACCAAGTACTTTATCAAATGGATTGAGGCCATTCCTCTCACATATTTTATTGGGAAACAAATAGCCAAATTCATTCATTACCATATCATCTGTCGATATGGCATCCTAGCCCATATTATATTTGATAATGGTAGATCCTTTATAAACCAAGATGTGAAAGATCTTTGTGTAAAATTTAGGATCAAGCATAAGAAATACAATCCATATAAGCTGCAAGGCAATAGACAAGCTGAGGCATCAAATAAAACCATTCTAGCCATCTTAAAAAAGATTGTCAATGATGTTGGCCATAATTGGCACTTACAACTCTTTCCTACCCTCTAGGCTTATATAACCAATCATCACCCCCAACTGGAGCTACTCCATACTCCCTTGTTTTTGGCACTAAATCTATCATTACAGTCGAGATTGAGATCCCATCATTAATAATATCATTGGATCACATTGAAGATGATGAATACTATAGAGCCTCATGATTGCAAGAACTATAACTTATTAAGGGTAAGTGTTTGGCTACCCTAGAAAACTTGTAGGCCTATCAGAATAGATTGTGGAAAAGCTACAAAAAATGCATTCTCCCTTAATAATTTGAGATTGGTGACTTAGTTTTGAAATAGAACCAGAAGAACATGAATGCTAAACCCAAAAATAAAGGCAATTTTTAGCCTAATTGGTTAGGACCATATATTTTCATAGTGAACTATGGATCAGAAGCATATCAATTGGCTAAACCTAATGGTGAAGAAATTTTAGAGTGCATGAACATCATACACGTTCAGAGATGTTATAAGCTTGAACAGTTTTTGTCCCTTGATTAATTATGATCTTGATTATATCTCATAAGCATTATAAACATCTTCATCAATGGTTCTACAAAGCAGTTTAGCTAGGACAATCTTGTGTAACTTTTGACAGGTGAATAACTACATATTTTCATTACAAATATTTTATTGCTTTCTTGTTTTATCAATAATCTTACTCTCATTGATTTGTGAGTATGGACCATTGTATTTGGCTTATCTATCTTATTGGAACCTTTACTCTTAGGACATGCATCTCCTCAACTAGATGGTCCTAACTTGTGCATATTTTATCTGAAGAACACCAAAAACATTAGAACATGATCCATAAAAGAACAAATAAATTATCTCACACTTTTATACATTTGTACATTCACATTCTACCATCCCATTCTCTCATCATTTTACAAGAAACCATTAATTTTGAATGCTCTCACTGTTTTGCGAGCAACCATTAAGTTTGAATGCTCTCACTATTTTGTGAGAAACTATTAAGTTTGAATTATCTCACAATTTTGTGAGCAAATATTATGAAATAATGCTCTTTCCATTTTTCAAGCATAAGAACACCAGTTCATCTCATCTTATCCCACAAACTTGCCATTTTGTAAGATCATTCTTTCTCATCTCATCAACTTCTAATTTGGTAGACCATTCTCATTTGTTTCTCATCTCTTCCATTTCTTCTATAACATTAATCATGTTAGTTTGATCATCATTTTTATTCTATCCCATTTCCTTGGAGAACTAAATTTGGCTTGAAGTTCATGTTAGAACATGCATCCATGGAACTATGTAGGTAACATCCACTTGTCTTATACATCTAGAGTTAGCTCAGCCAACCCCTTCCTTTTCTTCTCTTCCCCAATTTCTTATATCATTGTTCCTTTTTAATAAGGAAAAAAATGTCATTGTTCTTTGTTATGATGGGGTGGACAGTAACACCTCTACCACACATGCATGAACATTTGTTTTTAAGCTGCACTAACTTCTTTTTTTGTTTGTGTGTGTTTATTTAAGTTTTCTTGGTGTTTTGTTTTACTTTCACACCTCTATTTTTATTTTTTCTCTTTTTCTCTTTTTGTTTTGTGGTCTTGAATTTCTCTGTCTTGTTCTTCTATTTGATTTTAGTTTTCTCTTTTGTGTTCAAGAATACCTTGATGGTCCACATGAATCTTGATTATTCATATCTTGGTCTCATGTCGTTAAGATGTTCTTGCCTTTTGTTTTTAAATATTTTTTATTTCTAATTAAGTCTTGATAGATCATATATTGATTTTAAGTTAGTTTAATTTATGTTTACCTTTTTCTTTATTTTTTTGTCTAAATGTAAATCATTTTTACTCTGGTTTTAGTCATTATTTTACCATTATCCTTAGTTATATATATTCACATTTGAACTGGTTCACTGCAATTAGAATTTTATGTCAATCTAAGTTATTCATACTTAAGATGGCTAATTTCTTTTACTATATCAAGCATTTTGTGCTCAGGTCTCAAGGTCTTAATGTCAACATCAGCTCTGATGAATGATTCTCAAGAACATCTTGCAAAACCTAGGCTCATGATGTGGAATTAGGCTTCTAGGTAGCATGCATTTTAATACTCAATTTTATGCTTAGATGTGCATCTATTTTCATACATTGTGAGTCTAGTCAATTCTTGGTCATTTTTTATCATTCCTCATTCCATTCTCTCCCAAACTTGGGTGAACTACATTAGCTTGAAGTTCATGATGGAACATGAGTCTATAGAACTATGTAGGTAGTAATTAATTTCTATTAAGGTTAGCTTAGATATCTCCATTCTTATTTTCATCTCTCTTATCACTTTGTACATTCTCATATGCTTGATTTTATATGGATTTCTAATCCATTACACCATCGCATGTCCATTTACACCCGTTCACTTTAACCTATCTTTTGGGTTATATCTTTGAGTTATTCTCGCTTGCCAATTTCCCATGCTAGGGCACAAAATGTAAACCATGTTTAAATCAAATAAACTCTAAATAGGAAAAATCATTCTTTATTATTTATCAATGATCAAGATTTACCCTACTAGAGCACACCTATTTCATCATGATCACATTTGCTCTACTAGGTCACTTCTTATTATCTTATCTTTGGAAACCCTGTTCTAGTGGTGCTTCCCTTCTTGAAGCTTAACATTCTCCGTTTTCCTCTAATTCTAAGTTGTCTACATTAAATCCCATGATGGTAATTTTTTACTATGCAACTTATCTCAAGATTGATTAATGTTGTAATCACACAACTTATACTCTCAAATTAGGTATGTTTAAAGTGTGTCCCTTACATTTATGGATTGTATCTTTCCTATTCCCCCATTTAAAGGGCCTATTATACCTCTAAATATAGTTTGATCATTGATGGTAATCGCATGTGTAGGCATTAGCTCATCTGGATATGATCTTTTCTTTGGGTTAATCTCTCACTTTCTCTCTCTTTTAGAGATTTCATCCTTCTCTTTCATCCTAGTATGTCCTATCGAGGGGGCGTCATGGTCTATTATAATTTATTCTTGACAAATATTTTCTTTCCAAAGATGTCACTTCACCTGAATGTCTCGCTATGCCTTCTCAAACATGGGCAAAATGTAGGCATCCAATTCCTTACACCATTTGTGTTGAAATAATCAATCTTATAGAATACACATTATAGGTCAAAATCCATATAATGCACTAAATGGTTTAAACTTGTCATTTACAAATGCCATTTTAAGTCAAAGTATCAGTAAATAGGGTAATGCATTTTATGGGCCATCTAATTTTCATCATATCATTTCAAGTCAAAATGACCATTTCACCATTTAGTGTTCTAGATCACTCTTTTCTTCTAAATTCATTGGTACACATCATGTACCTTTGTTATTTTATATTGGAAACATCCTAAATGGGAATATGGTTCTAATTCATCTAGCATCACTTTCTAATTCTTTCCAAGTTAAATTATAACCCACTAATATGACTTTCTGGTCATTTTGATTAGTTGAAGGTCAATTTTCAAATAAATGCACAAATTTTGATTAACCTTGCTTAAGTCTAATTAATATAAATCAAGGGCTTAAGTGGATTTTCCATGAGAGTTGTTGAATATTTATTTTTTAAAAATGATTCTTATTATCTACATCACCTAGTGACATCATCTATGGGGTAGCATCCATCAAGCTATAAGTGCATAAAATATCAAGATTATGGGTCACCCATGCCTAGTTAATGCCTCCCATGCCTCTTCAATGCCCCTTATTCCAAGGTTATCTTGAGAATAATTATGGATTTAATTCCAAATATTAGGATTATCCTCAACCACACATTTTCATCTCAAGATGGATAGTTGAGGTTGATCCTGACCAATCTCAAAAATATATAAATAGAGAGGCCATGAACATCATTGATAATTTATTTTAGTGTAAGGTTATTATGCTCAAATATCTTCAAAGATTGAACATTTCAAAGTTATAATGCTAAATTATTTTTATAAAGCTTCATTGATAGGCTAGTTTAGTGATTCCAAATAAAGATCCTAGGTTTTATGGAGTGTTCTTGAGGAATTGGAGGAGCTTACCACCATTATTGACAAAGACAAGGATGCTTGATTAATGGAGAACATTATTTTGAGCCACATGGGCATGGTGAATCCATTTGGGAAGGTAATATGGTGTTTCTTTCTTTCATTTTTTTCTTAATATCCTTTGTAATTCCCATAAGAATAGATAGGATTAGTTATTTATATCTTTATGCATGTTTCATGGTTTATGTACTAATGCTTGACTAATTTTCTATGTAATCCTCTTTACAAACACTACTCTTAGTGGCTCTTTTGAAGGCATTCCTATAGAATAAACTTAGACACAAAATCTTGTTGGAATATGGTGTGGGCACTTGTACTATAGATCCAAGAACTAACTCTAACCCTAAGGAGGTTAAGTTAAATTCTAACTTTGGTTGATTCTTAAATAACCTTGATTGAGTTGGGTTAATCCTGAGTTGGGTCAAAGAACTCATGGAATCTTACCACCTTAGTTTCATATATTTATGATCCATGGAAACTCACTTTAAATATTTTTGAGGTTTTGACACATTTTTTTGGAATATTTAGGAAATAATAAATCACTTTATCTCCTTTGACCTTTGACTTCATATTTAGCTAAAAAAATCTTTTTTGGTAAATGAAATTCACTAGCTTGAATTCGAATCTTTATTTATGGAAGTTAATTAAGGTTTGTAATGTAATTAATATTTATTAGTGTTTTTTGAATTTTTTAAACTATTTTAAATGTTTTGAATTAATATCTTGATAGAACAAATGTGTCAAATTACTAGGTTATAATTTGGATAGGGTTGAAACCAAACTAGGTTATGGGTGCATACAGGGTAATACACCAAATAAAAAATCCTCGACATGTTTCTAAGTAATTAAATCCCTTAGGTAGATGAATTAATGAAACTCATGTGATTTCTATGCTTAAATTGTTTCATTTGTCAAAAATTAAATTGAATCCCAATTTAGGCATGAAATTGTCCAAAATTGAGTGTCTACTCTAAATTCTAGTGTACCTATGACCAATACACAACCATAAGCAAGAAACCCATATAATGTCACTGTCAATCTATAATTAATTTTTTTTATCATATGGTTTATAATTTATAAAATTATATGGTTAATTTGTGAATACATGTACCTCTAAACACTAATCATAACATAAATAGCTATTCACCAAATATGAATTCTAACTTTCAAAGAACCAATAGATAGTGGAAAATGAGACCAAAAAATGAAGGTGTACCTATCCCATTAGATAAACGTAACTATAATAATAAAAATAATGCTTCTAACATGGTGAACCTTGCTAATTTAGCACTACCCACTTGGTGTATGATACATAATATTACTTACCATGTTAAACCTAATTTTTTAGAGTTCATACTTACCTCAAACATATTACAAAAGGAGATGGAAAACTTATAACTAGTCCCAACACCTAAAAATAACTCTAATTAAGGTGGAGGTAACCTTAGAATAATCATAATCTTGGAGACTTATGAGTTTTTATTCAAAATTGAAAATGAGTCAGAGGATAACTTAGATGAGGTCCATGTGTTTAAACAATTTTAGAGGGGAAACAAATATCAATTGAGGAACAAATTTTTAAATCCATTGACTTCTTCTAATCTTCTAAATAACACTCAAGTTTTTCTTGATGAGAACTCCAACAATAAACCATTTCCCATAAATGACCCATTATAACCTATCAAATCAACAACAGCTCCACACCTCCAAAAATTGAGAAACTAATAGAGACAATCAAACATAGATATAATATTATTATGACCTAAAATAAATGAATGCTCATATCACAATGTTTAACTTGCTTCAAATCTTAAACTAAAATTACATGTTACTCAAATAACTATCTTTTCCTAAAGGGAGAGAAATAAATAGGACAATGATTTCCACATTGCCTTATATAAGGAGAAAATGGAAATACCTCCTTTCTTAATAATGACACATATATTTGATAAGAACTTATGTAATTGTTTTTATGGATTTAGGTGCTTCTAGTAAAGTGATGCCCTACATATCTTGTCAATAGTTAGGTTTTGTTGGATCAACATACTCCCCACTTTCTTGATTTTGCAAATTGGGGACCCTTATGAATGTTTAAAAACATTTGAACCTTGAAAGCTTGCTTGAAGAGGATATCTTTTTTGGAATTTGAAGATTATCCACTTGAAAGGGATATACTTTATACATGTTTAATGATAATGGCTATGTTTTTTGACTAACTTTACTAATGGTTTGTCTTTAAAGATAGAATTTTAGGTCTAATAAAAAAGGCTAGGTATTTTATGAAGAAAACCCTAACTTTTGAATTTAAAAGTTTGAGGGAAGACTTGTTCAAGGTTCCCAAATAAATCAACTTATGAAAAGTTTATAATTATCTATATTTAATTAGGTTTATATTGGTTCATTATTTAGTCAAGTTTTCTTTGGTCAACTCATTACTTATTTGGGTTTCTTAACTCCTCTTACTTTAGTGTCTTCTTTATCAATTCCTTGCCTCTCAAAGCCCGATGACTTATTACTTGTTTAAACTTCATGCATACTTTTAGATCTAATGGATCTCGCTATCTAACAAATCCAATCTGATAGTGTGAAATCATTGAAGACTTTTCAACATATTATAACCTTGAGGCCTAGCAAAGGGACATATTTATCATCCCTTAAAATAACCCCATGTGTTGTTTTAACATAAATATATTTAGTAGAAGACTTTTAACCTAAGTCATATCAAATCTTGGAGCTCATTAAGTTTTCTACATCTTCATAGATCTAATGGTCCATGATTCATCACAAGTTTAAGAAACCAATAAAAAAGGACTTAAATGATATCAGAGCCTGAAAACTTGGTCACATGGCCTAAGAGTGTATTTTTGGCTTAAAGAATAATGTTTTTTTCAACATAACATGATCATAAGGCTTAGGATTAAGTCCTCTAATAACATTAGATGAGCTTAAATTTGAAAACCTCATGTCTATCATTTGATGTCTATGAGAATGTCTTTGATGTTCATGAGGCCAAAAAATTTAACATAGTCTAAAGTTTCAAACCTAGTGAAGGGATGTATCTCTTGACCCTTAAAAATACCCCTTCACACATTTTAACATGAAAAATTAATATAATGGATTTTAACCTAAGTTTTTATCAAAGTTTAAGACTTATTTTTTGTGCATCTTTACAAATCTGACAGACCATGCTTTATCATTGGATTTGATCTAATGGTGTGAAATGGTCAAAAAAAATTCAATCAAGATAAAGAAAAAAAAGACAACCAATCAGAAAAGACTTCAGAGATTGAGATCAATGAACCACACTCACTCATAGATCCAATCTAATGATGTGAAATGAAGGAAACCTTCAAAGACTAGTGACTAACTTATAAAAGGACTTTTGTGGGAGTAACACAAGTGAATTTTATAATTTTCCACCTCCACCATTAAATCTAAAAAAAACCTAGTTTTCCAACATAAATCTCTAATTATTTCCCAATTGAATCACAATTTCATATAAAAGAGATACAAATCACCTTGAAAAGAGCTAAAAACACTCAATGAGATCATGTAGTCTAAGGGAAATTAACTGGTTAGAGGAACATGGCCATTTCTAGACAACAATGGAGTGATGAAGTCAAGGTTTATTTGTCTATAAATACTAAAATGAGATGTTACAAGGATACAAAATTAGATGTGGTAGCCTTAAATAATGGTATGAAAAATTGGTCTAAAATCTTGTTTATAATCAACCTCTAACAACCCGTAGCCCCAGATGAGCAATGAATTATTGAAGTTCACAAGAGACATGAATATTTGGTATAAATCTAGATGTTTGGCATTTACCTCATAGCAACCAAACTAGAGGTACTCCATTGTATCGATATCCTAGCTCTTATGTTCATTGATTGTAGAGTAGATGGAGACTAGACAATAAAAGAGTATACATCAATGAGGATTACTTATATAACTTGAGTAGCCTCTAAAAGCTACTGTAAGCTTCCTAGGACTCACATAGACCTCCCTAAAATTAAGGAATGAACCACTAAGAATGACATAGATAATATCTTAAGACCATGGCTAGATAGAGGAACTCATGTAATGAGAAACCATGATGGTAAAATACTGATTGTATAATTTAGGGAAGGGATTAGAATCGCCATGAATTTATTGAATAGGGATTTTGGAGTAGAAATCACGTCCTATGTTGACCACAGGTGGGTCTCCTATGTCTATTTCATGTTAAAAGAGAAGCTAACACCACCTATTCGAGAAATGAAAAGTATCCATCTAGGGAGACACTTTAATGGAATTA
Organism: Torreya grandis; assembly: GCA_037957365.1. NCBI lineage: Eukaryota > Viridiplantae > Streptophyta > Pinopsida > Cupressales > Taxaceae > Torreya > Torreya grandis. Next base: position 4,633,359 of record JARHVA010000632.1, on the reverse strand, counting down.
AAAGGAAGACAAGTTAGTTGTTCACAATGATGTATTACTTATTGGATGCCTTCATGGCCTCAACCTAGTTCTCTACCATCAAGAATTGGTCCCCTCACAACAAGATTACCATTTCTCACCATTACTTCAAATTGCACATAGTCAAGTATAGAGACCACATGTAATTTATTTATGAATTCATATATCTCACTCTAGTTGGGATAATTAATGTAAGTCTAATGCCCAAGGTTCCCCCCTTATCAGTTAGTATGTAGAATCTATTAGTGACATGTGGCTCTATCCAGATTGTATAATCATCAGAATTAAAGGTTGCCAAGCTCAACCCTATAGGTCACCAATGCATGTCCCAATCAAGCTAGCTAAGTAGGAGATAACTCATAAAATCCTTCATGGTATAGACCATGTATGCAGAGAGAAGAAGAAATGCATCCTACATCTCTTCTTGAATCTAATTGGGAAGATAATGATTCATGGATGGAAGCAACTAGAGTTCTTAGGAAGGAATATAGAGACATTCTACTTCTAACTAGATGACCTCAAGACATGGGATCTAAAGGGCAATGTGCTCTCTATTATACAATCCAAAAAACTATCTAAGGTACCTTATGAACATCAATTGGGTCCATATGACCACTTATATACAAAGGTGGCCAACTTTAAGGAAGTGATAGCTAGGTTCAAGAAACATGGATTTAAACTTAAACATAGATTACACAGGGAAGAAAAACCATCAAGATAAAGATGGAAAATTAATCCCTTGAAATTTCCTAATTTTTGCTTCAAGGGCACCTTTAGGCCTACCAAAAGTGAATCAAGGTCCATGTCATCAGCAAGTGCCCAAAATTAAAGGACCTAATGAACAAAAGATGGAACATAGACCAAGGGAGGGACCCTCTACCTCAGCTCTACCTCAAAGACCCCATTTCCCTATGGAATACCTTAGAACATTATGAAATAGTGGAAGAAGTCTTCAAATAACTTATGGATGCATATGGGTCAGACATGGAAGGAGATGAAGATGAAGGAGCCACAACTAAGGTGGAACTAATTAGAGGTCCTCAAGATAAAGAGATAGACAAAGGCAAAGGACTTACCTTAGATTTGGTCCCTTTAACCAAAAGAAAGAGGGAGATAGATATGGATTTCATGCCTAGAGCCTCCAAGAAACCCAAGTGGATTCACCTAAAAATTGAGGTGAACTTATTTAGTGATGAATTTCCCATACATGAACCTATCATCCCTAACTAGGTCATCTATGGGAGGTTCCAAGAGATACCCTCTTAGATGAATTCATGGGCTTTGACTAGCACTACCAATGTTGAAGTCAATGATGAAGTCTAGCTTTGGATCTTAAATCTCATGAAGGAGCAAGAAGAGAGGAGAATGATTGAGGCTACTAAGGAGAAAAACAAGAAAATAAAAGAATCAAGGTAATTAAGAGGGGATAGTCTCAAAATCCTAGAAGCTTTAAACCTTTTAGAAGCAAAGCCAAAGGTACAATTTAAGCTTGATACAGCTACATTAGAGAAGGTCACTACAAATAAAGTAACTATTGGAACTAAAGAAGTCAATCTCTAAAGACTGGAACTATTTATAGGATTAAGACCAATCCAAGGCTAGAAAATAAGGGAGCACCCCATTCATGAAGAATATATTTTAAGTCTGATGGAAGCCTAGTTAGCAATGGTTGTGGTGGGAATTTAGGGAATGAATAAAAAATTATTGAACTTGGAGAAAGAAAAGAAAGACTTGGAGGCCCAAGTCTCACTATCAATTCTAGAGGACCTATTGAATATGTTAAATAATTAACTCTTGGCTACCTTTGAATGATTAAAATAAATCAAGCTTAGGCTTAATACCTTGTAACTTCAAGCTAAGAAGGCACAAACATTGATATAATAATGGCAAGAAACCAAAGACCACGTGACAGAGTAAATCAAAGTACACATCACTAAACAACCTTTAAACTTCAAGATTATCAAAGAAAAGTAGTTGAATGCCTTTTAAGGGATCTTGGTGGATAAAATATAGTAATTAAGTTCATGGTATAACAAGGCCAATGATTTCATAGAGGAAGATAAGGACTTGGTGAATAGAATTGAGAAGTTGCTAAGAACCTTATTGATGAGCCCTCCTCAACCTACTACCACCGACCTAATGCATGACATGTAATTCAAGTAGGGAGTCCAAGCCTTCATCTAAGGCATCAAGAATGATAGATAGAGCTAATCAAATAAGGAAAATTCAATAGTCTTTAATGTCATCCTCACCATAGGGGAGTAGATTATAGAGGTAAGGTGCATACAAGAGGTCACCATCATAAGTGACAAATAATATGATACATTGGTTGAATAGGAAGAAGAGATTCTAATGAGACCCAAAGTGGATTTCGAGTTAATCAAAGAAAAATACACCAAGTTGAAAGACTTCCTTCAACCTAAGTGATCAAGGGGGACCACTAACCCAAGATCAAAGTCAAGATTATTATTTTGTAAACTATATATGCTAATTTGTTTACATATATTAGTCTTTTGATCTAATAAGTGCCTAACAGCCATATGTACTATACAGTTCTTTATAAAAGGATAAATATCCTTACCTCTAATAAAATTTTGAAAGAAAGATGACCAATATACTACCTATGTCTTCTATAAATAGACAAGTGTTACCATTTTTAAAGGGAGGGATTTTGAACAATTGTATAATAGAGAAATTAATACAATTGTAATTCTACAAATATTGTCTGGTGTTGTGTTATATTATTTCTAATTTCTCTCAATCGTATCTGGATGTCTTATATTTGAATGGTTCTTAGATAGATGAGCTATATTTCATGTTCATGAGGTTTCAAGTTTGTGATGTGCTAGACTTGTTTAAGGATTCTAAGTTTACTTCATTTTATTTGATCTACATTTGAATGTTCTTAAGAAATTCATATAAATATAGAAAAATCTTTAAGTAATCTTGAATTTTACTCATGATCTTTATATTTTCCTTTGAATCTTGCCTAATTTTTTGTGAAGCTTGGGATTATGCTATGTTGTATCACTAATTGGTTAAATGCATGCTTAAATTGAATAGAAATTTGTCATTATGTTTGAGACTAATGCTTTCAATTGTGTTTCTTCTCTGCCTTACCTTACCTTTTGTTTATTTTTTATCAATGCTCACTTTAGTTTAAATATCATTGTAAATATTCACTTGGATTAGCTTAGAGTTATAAATCTTGACTAGGAAGACTACAAGACTACAAAGACTTAGACCTTGGTGGCTCCCAACCAACACATCAAATAAATTTTATGGGTATCTCTCATACTTTGCTAACTATTTCACCATAGACATACTACTTGTCACAAACTATAACTCATGCCTTGGGTTATTATAGTTCTAAAATGAGAAGTGTTCATCAACACTAAGGAATAATTTGTGGAGTAATTGGAAGCATCAACAAGAGGTGGTCCCCATTTGTGCTAGAAGGAGGGCCTTCTTTGCAAGTATTATTTTTTTCTTGGTTAAGCTTAGAGGATCTTTACATCTTTTTGTAAAGATATTTTATATGTGAGTGTTTTCTTACTCATCTTTGTGCTTAGTAAGGCACAAATCCTTGTTCTTTTTAAATTTTAGTTCAAACTTTGGTAAGTATGGCTTTAAGTCATAGAATTCTTTATGTTTGAGGTTCGAACAAATTTATTTTGATTAAATATTGATGTTATCTTGTGAACTTTGAGTCTAATTCTTTATAAGGATGCAAATTATGGTCATTTTTACATGATTCAACACATCTTTGAGCTAATTTAGTTAAATATCGATGTTATTTACATTTTCATATGTAAATCTTTGAAAATTAAACTTAGTGTGCACATTATTTATCATTTTTTGGAAATTAATGTGTTACACCATACATCAAGGTAGGATTCTTAGTTATCAAGCTTAAACTACCTATAATTAGGACTAGATCTCATTCAAAAACTAGGAAACCTTTACTTGAACTCAAGACACACTGACGGGATAGAAAATATAAAGGAAGGTGTAGACATTCAAAATATTTGCCATCTTCATCCCTACAAGGAGTTCTTGAATTCAACCTTCGACTAGATATGGCTTGGATTGGGAGTTCTCCTATTAATTTTTTAGGTATAGTACATGATTTTCCATGAAATCTTGAGAAATATTTGCCTATGTTTAGTTAAATTGGTATGGTCACTATCAAGAAACATGTCAAGTACTTTAAATCTACTTTAAGTCTTTTAAATTTCATTTATAAGGATGTAGCTTATAGGTTATTCCCTTTTACATTTAAAGACACTACCTATGAGTGGTTCTTAAGCTTGCCTAATAATTGTATCACTTTTTGGAATAAATTTGACACCATCTTTATTGATCAATTTAGGAAGATCATTAGCCCCTATGTCATATATCATTAGTTTACTACATCAAGAGAGATGTAAGTGAGCCTATTAAGTCTTTTAATTCTAGATTTCAAAAGATGTTTAGAAGAACCATATATCCTTACAATCCTAATGAACCTTTGGCCTTAGAAATATACAAAGATGTTGCGGATCCCATGACTTCTATGTTTTTAAAGAGAACCCTTCTAGTTATTACTACATTAGCTCAAGCTTATTTACAAGAAGTGGTCATTAGTGACCAAATACAACCTCAAGGGAAAATGGCTTACATTATTCCAAATATCAACCCATAGATGCCAACCTTGAACCTTTTCCCAGCTAATAACTAGAATGTTCCAACTCTGAAACAAATACTAGCTCTAATTATCTTGCCTACTAGTCATGCTACTCCCAATCAAAACATAGTTTTCTTAGGTTAGAAAAATACTAATAGATCTCAAATAAATGGTCAAAAAGCTCTAATAATAGTCAACACTACTAACAATAGTCAAGATCAAGCTTCTAAATCTCTTCTAATGAAAATGATTCCATACTCAAGATGGTCCAAAATCTTAGTACAAACTTCTTATAATTGTAAAAGCAAGTTGGTAATGATAACGATAGATTTAGAAGGAACTTTACCTTAATTTTTTTTAATAGACCTAGAAATCAATTTCAAAGTGACATCTTCTTTAACATCAATAAAGCCAATGAGGCCTCTTCATCTATCAAGAAAACTATTGACATCAATCTCATAGATATTTCCCTACATGATTATTGTAGAGTGCATGCCTCTTCTAAACACAGTGAGATAGATTGTATTGAATTATATAAAGCTTGTGAATCCTTCTAAGAAGAACTTGACACCTTTGATGTTATCCCAGATAAGGAAAATATTACTAGTACTTCTATATATAAATCAAAATATCAATTACACATGATGGAGACCTTCCAATTTCCTTTCTAAAAAGATAATGAGCCTGATAATATTCATGAAGAAATCCAAACATTTCAACAATTACTAAAGATTTAGCCTCTAAATAATAGGGATCAAAGACAACCCTTGACTAATTATACTCTTCCCAATAACTATGGGACTCCTCTAAATACATCCTTAAGGAATGATCCAGAGCTACCCAAAGATAGTTCTTCTAATACTTTAACTAAACCTTTGAATAAGACTAGATAAAATATTGTTGAGGACATGAAGAAAATTAAGAAAAATATCACTCTACATGAACTGACATATATAACTAAGCAAAGAGACTTTCTCTTAGAATCATTATCTAAGAAGCTTGGAAAACCACCAAAAATGATACTACCAATGTAACTATGCAAGTGGCAAAAGTAGAGTCTCCACCCTTTCTACTCATAGTCAGAGTGTTTGGTAAGAATGTCCATAATTGTCTACTAGATTCAAGAGCTTGAAATAATATTATGCTAGTTAGAATTTTGTGAGATCTAGGATTGAACCCAATCAAGTCAGATGAATTAGTCAAACAACTAGATAAATCAAAATTCAAATTCATTGGAGAGATGTTTAATGTGCATATTCAACTAACAAGTGAACCTAGAGTTCAATAGTTTATTGGCATTCAAGTAGTAGGCATCCCTAGTATTTAAGGGTTACTTCTAAATAGGGAGTAGACCAAAGCTTTGAATGGGTACATGTCCATTTACTATTCTCATTTGTGGTTACCATGGAAGGGTGTTCTTAATCAAATAAGGGTTGAGAGAGATTTGAGGATGAACAATATGATAATTGAGTATAATGAAGTTAAATAAAGGGTCAACTTCTTTGATTCTAATCTTAGAATCTTCACCTTAGAAATTGCATAAAATATAGATTCTTAAACACCTCCTCAAATTCCTAGATTATGAAAGTTACATGTTGATGGAGCTAGATGAAAATTAGGATCAGGAACTAGCATTATGTTAGTAGACCCTATAGACAAACACTACCATGCATCTTATAGGTTAAAATTTCCTTACACTATTAACTTAGCTAAGTATGAAGCTCTTATTCTTGGACTATAGCTTGACATCAAACATAAAGTCAAAGAGTTTTTGGTTTATGGAGACTCTAAACTTATGGTCAACCAAGTGAAGAGTAAATACCAGTGTAAGTTATCTTACTTGAAGAGATATAAGTTTAGGGTATGGGATTTGATTGAATCTTTTGATGCCTTCAACATCTTAGCGATTCCAAGGGAAGAAAATAAGGTTGTTGATGAGCTTACTTCTACTACAACTAACCTCATGCCAAATTGAGATTCCCTTGACTTTAGAATTGAGTTGGTACCTTTCCCATCAATCCCTAATAACATCAATAACTTATATGTTTTTAATGATGATCAGTATATCATTGATTTCTTGACCAACTTTGGGGACTTTGAAGCCCATATCATTGATGAAGTGGATGAAAGATCTCTTGGAAAGGAACCTAATGATAAGAACATCCAGCTTAGTGATAATAATATACCTAAAGTGATGATCTCTTTATAGAGGTTATTTGATCATGATAAGCTTATATAGGTACCTAAGGTACCTAAAGTGAGTGGAAAAGACTACTAGCCAGTCGATCTTGGTCTACAATACCAACCTCAACCCATCAACATAGGGAAAGTATGCATTGAAATGGAGAATAAGAAAACAAGAGAGTTACTAAAAAATTACAAAGATGCCATTGCTTGGTCCTATGAAGACATGAAGATATTTGACCTAAGTGTCATAACTCATATAATAGCTCTCAAATAAAACTACAATCCTTCTAGGCAAAAGCAAAGGCCATTCAATCCTATCTTAGAGCTTATGATCTATAAATAGGTCAAGAAACTATTGGATGCAAGGATTGTATTTCCTATTAAACACTCCACTTGGGTTGGAAAATTGGTCCCAGTAAGAAAGAAGAATGGGGAGATTAGATTATGCATTGACTTTAACAACATAAAAAAATCTTCTAAAAAGGACAACTTTCCTTTACCTTATTTATACCAAGTCATATAAGTTATTTTAGGGTCAGCGATGATGTCCTTCTTGGATGGATTATCAGGTTATAACCAAGTGTCGGTTGACAAAGAAGATAGGATGAAGAAAACTTTCATGACCAAGTGGGGAACCTATGCCTACAAGAGGATGCCCTTTGGGGTTATCAATATAGAAGAAACATTTCAAAAGGCCATGGACCATGATTTCCAAGGTCTAGTAGGCAAATGTATCATCATCATATATATATATATATGAATTTATAGTTTTATCCAAGAATAGAGAAGATCACTTCATACACTTTCAACAAGTGTTTGAAAGGTGCAAAAGATATGGTATTTCCCTCAACCCAAAGAAGAGTATGTTTTGTGTCATAGAGGGGAAACTACTAGGCCATGTTATCACCAATAAATGGATATCTATAAATCCTAAAAGAGTGGAATCCATCTCCAAAATTGAGTTGCCTAATAGTAGAAAAGAGCTTAAGTAATTCTTTGGGAGAATTAACTTTATAAGAAAGTTCATCTCAGGCTTTGTTGAAATTGTCAAGCCTTTGAATGACATGTTGAAGAAGGATGCCAAGATCTCTTGGAATGATGAATCTAAGAAGGCTTTTATTGATATTAAGAAGGCAATCACTAAAAATCCAATCTTCATAAGTCTTGAATTTTCAAAGGATTTCTATCTATATTCATTTGCTTCTAAGCATACTATGGATGTAGTACTAACTCAAAAAGTTGATGAGAATGATCATCCTGTAGCTTTCATGAGAAAAATTTTCAAGAATGTAGAAGTGAACTATTCTATGTTTAACAAGAAAGCTTATGCATTGTAAAAATCAGTTAAGAAATTTAGGCATTACATCCTCAAGATCAAGGTGCATGCTATCTTTCTAGACCCAACTATAAAGCTTATGCTGAGCCAAAATGATCTTGAAGAAAGGAGAGGCAAATTAATGTCAGTTTTGCAAGAGTATGATATTGAAATGAATATTTCCAAGCTAGTGAGATGCCAATACTTAGTTTAAATGATTGATAATGTAAACCCCAAGCTCCATGTCATATAATTCAACCAACATAACTTTCAACCTAATGAGTAGTATGACTCCATCATCCACTTACTTATCAATGGTGTTTGTCCCCTAGGACTTAAAAGAGACCAAAGGAGAGCCTTGAAGCTCAAATTATCTCATTACCTCATCAATAATGGAGTCTATTATAGAAGTAACTTTGAGGGAATGTATTTAAGATATGTATCTAAAGAAGAAGCAACTCAGATCATGACTACCTTCCATGAGAAGCTATAAAGTAGACACCCTAAATGAATAACCAAAACTCACAAGATCCTTAGAGTTGGGTATTATTAGAATACCCTCTTCAAAGACAGTCAAAAGAATGTGAGGTAATTTCATGCATGTCATATATTTAACATAAAATATCTAAAGGTGGGCATGCCTTTGCAACCTATGATAGCTGACAAACCCTTTGCATGATGGGGGTTGGACTTTATAGGGATTATTAACCCTAATTATTTTGATGGGCACAAATTTATCCTTAATACTACTGACTATTGTAAAAAGTGAAGTGAAGCTTTTTCCACCAAACATTGTAGGATAGAATAAGTAATTAAATTCATGAAAGAAAACATTTGCACAAGATTTGGAACCCTAGTCTCTTTGGTCTATGATAATGGATTTGCCTTCACTTCTATTGAGATGACTGAATGGGCATATGACAATGGAATCACTCTAAATTTTGCATCCAATAATTATCCCCAAGGGAATGGAGTCCTAGAATATATAAATAAGAATTTAATGAAGGCTATCAAGAAGTTTGTTGAAGACAAACCTAGAATGTGTCATAGTCTCCTCAAGTTTGCATTATGGGTGGATAGAATTAGAATTAAGCAGGCTCTCAAGGCTTCACCATTCTTATTGGTGTATGGCCAAGAACCTATTTTCCCTATCACCCTCAAGTTTTCCACATTTAAGTTCATGTAGGATTACATAGAATAAAATCAAAAACTTGCTAGCTCAAGGTAGATAGATATTATTTAGATGGAAGATGCTAGACACAAAGCATTTGCTAACTTTAGCAGGAATCAAATAATAATGAAAAGTCATTTTGATAAAGGATCTAAAATCAAAGTGTTCAAGAAAGGAAAACTAGTCCTCCTTTGAGACAAAGCTTCAAATCCAAAAGGGAAGCATGGAAAATTCACACCTTTATGGATTGAGCCATATCAAATTGCATAGACATTGGGAAATAACACCTTTAAGCTAAAAGACCTCTAAGGAGTAGAGTTCACCTTTCCCACCAATGGGTAGTATCTCAAGTATTACTTTTTTGCTGCTCCACAAGGGGTCTTCATGGAGTAAAATATGTAAAACTTATTATATTAGAGTAGGTAGGATAACTAGTTTCTTTTATTGCTTTCCCTTCTTGCTTTACTTGTACATATTTGTTTACTTCTTACTTGTCACTTTATGTTGTGTGTTTGCTTTATGTTTTATTTAATTTTGCTTGGTTGTGCTCTTTTGTTTCCAATAAGTCCTATAGATAGTAATTGATAAAGTTTTCATGATATTTCTAAAAATTCTAATGCTTTTAAGTCTGGATATGAATCTTAAAATGATGAACATAGGTTGTCACAAAGCATCATGATGAAACTCAAAGACAATGGTTTAGATTGATACAGAAGTTAATTATCATGATAATTCTTAAGCATAATCTTAAATCAAGGTTTGGTTGAAATAATAATCATATGTGTTAAAAGAAAACTTAGGTTGTTGAGGCACATTTCATGCTAGCACTTAAAACACATCCTTGTCTAGGATAGAGGTTACAACTAAAAGTGATTACCTCAAGAATCAAACACTTGACCAAATCCCTAAAACATAGCTATATTGGTTCCCAACCTTTGAAAAAAGACCTAGAAAATACAAAAAGGAATAAACTTATTACAAAATCTATGGAAATTGAAGCAAAGGTGATTTTGGTAACCTCTACCAGGGCTATGGATGCCTAACTGGAAATAGAGTAAGGCTTTGAGTGGAGCCAAATGTATCTCTATTGGGGATATAGATGCCTAGCTAGTAGTAGACCAATGCCCAAGCCTTCCCTGAACTAAGAGAAACTATTCTTAATGAATATCCAAAATGCTCCAAGTCAAGTGTTATGACCAAAGGCATGACATGGATGTTGTCTACCAAAGTTCCATGATAAATAGTAAGTAGAATCAAGTCACACACTACATGTTTATATTTAAGAATTTTGAGTTTGAATTTTACACATATGAGTTTTATACCAATCAAGGTTTGATTTAGACAATGTTATGTACCCAATAGATGAAAGACTTATGTATTGGTCTAAACCAGAGCCGTAGGCTATAACATATTGTTATGTTTCCCCTATGAGTCACCACTATGAGTCACCACTTGTTGGATCAACATACCCCCCACTTTATTTCTTTCACAAATGGGGGACCCTTATGAATGTTTAAAAACACCTGAACCTTGAAAGATTGCTTGAAGAGGTTATCTTTTTTAAAATATAAAGATAATCCACTTGAAAGGGATATGCTTTATACATGATTAATGATAATGGTTATGTTTTTGGACTAACATTTATAATGGTTTATCTTTAAATATGGAATTGCATGTCTAATAAATAAGGCTAGGTCTTTTATGGAGAAAACCCTTACTTTTGAATTCAAAAGTTGGAGGGAAGACTTGTTCAATTTTTTCAAAACAACTCAACTTATGAAAAGTTTAGAAGTATCTAGATTTAATCAAGTTTTCATTAGTTCATTACTTACTCAAGTTTTCTTTGGTCAACCCATTACTTTTTTAGGTTTATTAACCTTTCCTACTTTGGTGTCTTCTTTATCAATTCTTTGCCTCTCAAATATTGATGAATTATTACTTATTTAAACTTCGTGCATCATTATAGATCTAATGGCTCTTGCTATCTCCCAGATCTAATCTGATAGTGAAAAATCACTGAAGACTTTTCAACATAGTATAACCTTGAGGCCTAGCAAAGGGATATATTTCTCAAACATTAAAAGAACCCCATGTGTCTTTTTAACATAGATAGACTTAGTATAAGACTTTTAACCTAGTTCATATCAAAGCTTGGAGCTCATTAAGTTGTCTGCATCTTCACAGATCTGATGGTCCAAACTTCATCACAAGATTTGATCCAATAGTAAAAATTGGTTGAAGGCTTTCAACTTAATCAAAAATTAAGCATACAATCAAAAATGACTTAAATGATATTTGAGCCTAAAGACTTAGTCACATGGCCCAAAGATTATATTTTCATCTTAAATAACAATGTATTTTTCAACACAACATGAACACAAGGCTTAGGCTTAAGCTCTCTAAGAATGTTAGATGAGCTTAAATATGATAGATTCACACCCATTATTTGGCATCCACGAGGATGTATTTGACATTCATGAGGCCATAAAATTTAACATAGTCTAAACTTTCAAGCCTAGTGAAGGAATGTATCTCTTGACCCTCAAAAATACCCCTTTGCATATTTCAACATGAAAACATATTATAATGGCTTTTAACCTAAGTTTTTATCAAATATCAAGACTTATTTCATGTACATCTTTATAGATCTAATGATCTACACTTCATCATTGGATTTGATCCAATAGTGTGAAATGGTCGAAGAGTTTTCAACAAGGATAAAACATAACAAATATGACCAATCATAAAAGACTTCATGGATTGAGATCAATGGATTGTACTAGCTCATAGATCTAATCCAACCATGTGAAATGAAAGAAACTTTCAATGACTAATGGTTATCTTCTAGAAGAAATTTTATGGGAGTAACATGAGCAAATTTATGAATTCACCAACTCCACCCTTAAATCTACAAAAAACCTTAGTTTTCCAAAATAATTCCCTAATTCTTTCCCAATTAAATCACAATTGCATTGAAAAGAGATAAAAATCACCTTCAGAAGAACTAAAAACACTTAGTGAGATCACTTAGTCTAAGGGAAATTAACCAATTGGAGTTACATGGCCCCTACTAAAAAATAATGGAGAGATGAAGCTAAGGTTTTGTAGAGTAAAAGAATACTCTACATGTTATTTTTAAGTTTTAGTTGTGTGCTTCAAATTTTGTCCCTGTGCATTTTGGTTTTGAGGCAGTTGAAGTTTTGACACAGAGCATGGGCACAAGTTCCTTTTCCCTAAATTTTTTCTAAGTATCAAATTTGTGCAAAATATGCCAAGTGTTATTAACCAAGACACATTTTATAATTTCTCTGAGTTGCTCAAAATGTGCCATGTGTCTCATAGTAATTCAATGAAACGTGACAAGTGTCAGTATCTGCATTTCATAATTCTTATGCATTTCAAAAGATTATTTTAATAATCTTATCTCAGGGTCAAGAGGAAGGTGCCAAATGGAAACTATTGAAGGCTTCAACATGTTTTTATAAAAGCAGTGGAGACCGCCACATGCCCCTAGCTAAAAGTAGTAGAAGTTGCCAAGTGTCGACATCTACCATTTCTTCATTTTGTTTTGCTAATTGATTAAAGAGTATGGTGGGCCCCAAGTTTTATTTCTAAAGTCAGTGGAAGCCACCAGGTATCACCATCCATGTAAATCTAAAATGAGGCCCAAATTTTTCTATAATATAGCCAAAGCCCTGTAGAGACCACCACGTGTCACCTTCCACAGGATTCTCAAAATGTAGCTGAAAGCAGTGAAAGCTACCACATGTCATTTATTAAAGATACTCAAAAAGTGCCACCTATCCCCATTATCCCTTTGAAGTTGTTTTAGAGAGAAGTACTATGGGTCCCATTTTTTATAAGTGGTTAAAGTCTCAAAGAAGTGGACTGTGATAGATGTCAAAGACAGAACACTCCTGAGCAAAGACACAGTAAAGAGTATAAATTACGCGGAAAGTGTTATGTGTTTTTTGTAAGTGCCACAGAAACTACCAAGTGTTATTTTTTGGTGCCTCTTGAATAATGAGAAGGTTTTCAAGTAAAGTAACCAAATCACACTAAGAGTCCCAGTTCAGTTAGAGTTCATTTAGACTGTTGAATAGGGAACATGCGAGCAATCTAGAGCTAGTTCGATGCTATAAATATGAGTGTAGAGATCATCATGAAAGGAGGATCATTAAAAGATAGAGAGAATTTTTTGCAAGAGATTATCATCAAGAAGTTTTAGACTTTTAGCTGTGACTAGGAATATCATTTGCCTTTATTCTATTTTCTTGAGTTAGAATGTTTGTATAACTGTGCATGTTTCTATTGCTTTTATGTGATTAGAGAATTAATAAGAAGACTAAATTCTATGCCTTTATTGATATTTTCTATGTTACTACAAAAATATTCTAAGTTGTGAGCCTTTGATTCCAATGTTTTCATATTTTACATTGATCATGCATTGATTGCTCTTTAATGTAATTGAATCTTGAAGATAGCTTCACTGTGCTTAGAATTAAGGGTCAAATTAAATTTAGGCACATTGCCATAGTTAGATTTTCTTTCATTGAATTTGTGTTTCTATTTAATTTCTATCCTTTTTCCCACAATACTTTTTGAGATAAACAAGAGCCATCTTCTTTAAAATCTAGAGGTCATTTCAGGTCGCAAGTCCCACATTCCTGAAACTTCCCATTGTTGGTGTTGGAAACAACACAATTCTAAGCATTAATAGGTTTATTTGTCTATATATACTGAAGGGAGATGTTACAAGGATACAGAATTGGATGTGGGATCCTTAAATAATGGTATGAAAAATTGGTCTAAAATCTTCTTTGCAATTGACCTCTTATAACCCTTCACCCCAAATGAGTAATGAATTGATGCAGTTCAGAGGAGATATGAAGATTTGGTAGAAATTTAGATGTTTTGGCTTCATAAAATAGCTTCAAAACTAGAGGTACTCCATTGTATCAATATCTTATCTCCTATGTTCATTGATTGTAGAGTAGATGGAGACTGGATAATAAAGGAGGGGACATCAAAGAGGGTTACTGATATATATATATATAGTAGATTTTGAAGGCTAATATAATCTTCCCAAGACTCATATAGGCCTCCCTCCAATCAAGGAATGGACCACTAAGAATGACTTATATAAAATTTTAGGACCATGGTTAGATGGAGGAAATCATGTAAGGAGAAACCATAATGGTAAAATCCTAATTTTATAATTTTTGGAAGGGATTATAATCATCATGAATTTTTTGAATATGGATTTTAGAATATCAATCACATCCTATGTTGACCCTAGGTGGGTCTCCTATGTTTATTTCATGATAGAAGAGAAGTTGACTCCACCTATTGGAAAAATGATAAGTATCCATCTAGGGAGAAAGTTCAATGGAATTAAATGGAAGAAAAACCAATTGTTCACAATGATGTCTTACTTTTTGGATTCCTTCATGGCCTCAACCTACTTCCTTACCACTAGGAATTAGTCCCCTCACAACAATATTACCATTTCTCACCATTACTCCAAATTACACATATGAAGTATAGAAACCACATGCAATTCATTTGTGATTGCATATATCCCACTTTAGTTAGGATAATCAATATAATCCCAATGCCAAATGTTCCCCAACTCATCAGGTAGTATGTAAAACCTATTGGTGACATATGGCTCTATCTTGATTGTATAGTCATGAACATTTAAGGTTTCTAGTCTTAGCCCTATAGGCTATTAGTACATGTCCCAATCAAGCTAGATGAGAAGGAGATAGCTCATAAAATCCTTCATGGTATAGACCATATATGTATAGAGAATAAGAAATGTATCCTACATCTCTTTCTATATCTAATTCGTAAGATAATGATTCATGGATGGAAGCAACTGGAGATCTTAGCAAGGAATAGAGAGGTAGTCTACTTTAAACTAGATGACCTCAAGACATGGGATCCAAAGGGAAATGTGCTCTCCCATATACAATCCAAAAAACTATCTAAGGTAACTTATGAACATCAATTGGCTCCATATGACCACTTATACATAAAGGCAACCAAGTTTGAGGAAGTGCTAGCTAGGTTTACGTAGCATACATTAAAGCTTGAACATAGATTATAGAGGGAAGAAAAACCATCAAGAGAAAGATGGAAAATGAATCCCTTGCAATATAATGTCCTACCTTCTACTTCAATTACACTTTCAAGTCCACCACAAGTACCTCAATGTCCACCTTAACAACAACAACCACCTCAACAACAAGTGCTCAAAATTAAAGGACCTAGTGAATAAAATATGGAACATAGGCTAGTGGAGGGACCCTCTACCTCATCTCTACCCCAAAGATACCATTCCCTTATGGAATACCTTAACACGATTGCCTTGGAACCTTATGAAATATTTTAATAAGTCTTCAAAGAAATTGTAGATGCATATAGATTAGACAAGGAAGGAGATGAAGATGAAGGAGCCACAGTTGAGGTGGCACTAATTGAATGTCTTCAAGCTAAAGAGATAGATAAAGGCAAAGGATTTTCCTTAGATTTGGTCCCTATGACTAAAATAAAGAGGTAGATAGATATGGATTTGGTTCCTAGAGCCTCCAAGAAACCCAAGTGGATTCACCCAAAAAGTGAGGTGAACTTGTTTAGTGATAAATTTCCCATACATTGACCTATCATCCTGACTAGTTCATCTATGAGAAGTTATAAAAGATACCCTCTCATATGCATTCATGGGATTTGACTAGCACTACCAAAGTTGAAGTTACTGATGAAGTCTAGGCCTAGATCTTAGAGCTCATGAAGGAGTAAGAAGAGAGGAGAATGATTGAGGCTACTAAGGAGAGCAATAAAAAAATAGAATAATCAGGGCACTCAAGAGGGTTTGGTCTAAAAAAACTAGAAGCTTTAAATATTTCAAAAGTAGAGCCCAAGGTATAATTTAACCCTAAAATATTTACACTAGAGAAGGTTACTACAAAGTAATTATTGGAACTAAATAAGTCACTCTCTAAAGAGTGGAACCATTTATAAGACTCACTCCAATCTAAGGCCAGGTATTAGGGGAGCACTCCATTCATCAATAATATATTACAAGTCTAGTGGAAACATAGTCATTAATGGTCATGGTGTGAATTTAGGGAATGAAGCAAAGAATCTTAAACATGGAGAAAGAGAAGAAAGACTTGGAGGCCCAAATGTCTCTATCAATTCCAGAGGACCTAGTGAAGATGTTAAATAAATACTTCCTAGATGCCTTTGAATGATTAAAATCTATTAAACTCAAGATTAATACCTTGTAAAGTGAAGCCAAGAAGTCACAAGTATTGATATAACAATGGAAATAAACCAAAGACTAGGTGATAAAGTTGATCAAAGGACACATCACTAAATAGCCTTTGAACTTAAAGATTATCAAAGAAAAGCAGTTGAATGCCATTCAAGGGATCCTGATGGATAAAATATAGTAATTAAGTTCATGGTATAACAAGTATAATGATTTCATAGAGGAAGATAAGGACTTGGTGAACAAAATTGAGAAGTTGCTAAGAACCTTGTTGGTGACCCCTTCTCAACATACTACCACTAGCCTAATGCATGACATGGAATTCTAGAAGGGAGTCCAAGCCTTCATCCAAGGAATCAAGAATGATATCCAAAGCTAATAAAATAAGGACAATTCAAAATTCCTTTATGTCATCCTCACCATAGGGGAATAGATTGTAGAGGCAAGGTGCATATAAGAGGTCACCATTAGAAGTGACAAAGAGTATGATACATTGGTTGAACAAGAAGAAGAGAGTCTAATGAGGACCATAGTGGATATTGAGTTAATAAAAGAATAATACACTAGGTGAAATACTTCCTTTATCTTAAGTGATCAAAGGGCCTACCAGCCCAAGAGCAAAGTCAAGATTATTCTTTTGTAAACTATATATGCTAGTTTGTTAGCGTATATTAATCTTTTGATCTAATAGGCACCTAATAGCCATATGTACTATAGATTTATTTATAAAAGGACAACTATCCTTACCTCTTGTAAAAATTTTAAAGAAAGATGACTGGTACACTACCTATGTCTTCTATAAATAGACAAGTATTACCATTTATAAAGGGAAGGATTTTAAGGAATTTTATACTAGAGCAATTAATATAATTAGAATGCTAAAAATATTGTTTGGTGTTGTGTTATATTGTTTTTTATTTCTCTCAATTGTAGGTGGATGTCTTAGATTTGAATGGTTCTTATATATATGAGATACAATTCATGTTCATGAGGTTTATAGTTTGTGATGTGCTAGACTAGTTGAAGGATTCTAAGTTTACTTCATTTTATTTGCTCTACATTTGAATGTTCTTATGAAATTTAGATTAAAATAGAAAAATATTTAAGTAATCTTGAATTTTACTCATGATCTTTATATTTTCCTTTGAATCTTGCCTAATTTTTGGTGAAGCTTGGGCTTATGCTATGTTGCATCACTGATTGATTAAATGTATGGTCAAATTGAATGTAAATTTTTCATTATGTTTGAGAATAATGATTGAAATAATGTTTCTTCTCTGCCTTACCCTACCTTTTGCTTCTATTTTATCAATGCATAATTTAGTTTAAAGATCATTGTAAATATTCACTTAGATTAGCTTAGAGTTAGAAATATTAACCAGGAAGAATACAAGATTGTAAAGACTGAGACTTTAGTGGTTCCCAACCACCACATCAAACAAATTTTGTGGGTATCTCTCATAATTTACCAATTATTCCACCACAAAAACTACTTGTCACAAACTACAACTCATTCCTTAGATTTTTTTAATCCTAAAATGAGATGTTTTCATCAACACTAAGGAAGACTTTGTGGAGTAATTGGAAGCATCAATAGGATCAAGACCTAAAAATCTAACAAAAATTTATTCATTTGGATAAAATAGAGTTTAGGGTTATAGGTGAGTTGACCCACATTCATATGTAGCTTGAATCTAATCCTATGGTGTAATAATTTATTGATATTTAGGTAGTAGATATACCTGATACTTATGTTATGCTCTAGAGGCAAGATTAGTCAATAAAATTAAATGATTAAATGGTGATTGACTTCTCTTACATGTGGCTCCCACAGAGAGGCATACCTAACCAAATCAAGATTGAGTGGATGCCTAAGATGATTCACCTAATCATCCAATATAACAAAATGAGTGATATATTCTATGAATAATCTGATCTTGGTGTCAATATGGTTGATAAAAAGTTAGAAACATATGAGATTCATTTCAACAACATGATTACCATGGAATAAAAATGAAAATTAGATGAGCTAGATCAGCTAGATGAATATTTTTTCATTTGTGAGCCTAAAGTCAATCAATTTCTAAGTTCTTCCCATACATATAAAAATATAGAAATAACCAATATAAACATAGAGATAATTTACCAATATATCTTGTTAGTAATATAAATTTTTGAGTTAAAAATTAGTTATCTAAGATATAGATACCCAGGTGAAAATAAAAACATGGTGTTCTCAAACTACAACTCATTCCTTAGATTCTTGTAATCCTAAAATGAGATGTTTTCATCAACACTAAGGAAGACTTTGTGGAGTAATTGGAAGCATCAATAGGATTAAGACCTACAAATCTAATAAAAATTTATTCATTTGGATAAAATAGAGTTTAGGGTTATAGGTGAGTTGACCCATATTCATATGTAACTTGAATCTAATCCTATGGTGTAATAATTTATTGATATTTAGGTAGTAGATATACCTGATACTTATGGTATGCTCTAGAGGCAAGATTATTCAATAAAATTGAATGATTAAATGGTGATTGACTTATCTTACATGTGGCTCCCACAAAGAGGCATACCTAACCAAATCAAGATTGAGTGGATGCCTAAGATGATTCACGTAATCATCCAATAGAACAAAATGAGTGATATATTCTATGAATATTCTAATCTTGGTGTCAACATGGTTGATAAAAAGGTAGAAACATATGAGATTCATTTCAACAACATGATTACCATGGAATAAAAATGAAAATTGGATGAGCTAGATCAGCTAGATAAATATTTTTTCCTTTGTGAGCCTAAAGTCAATCCATTTCTAAGTTCTTCCCATACATATAAAAATATAGAAATAACCAATATAAACATAGAGATAATTTACCAATAGATCTTGTTAGTAATATAAGTGGTTGAGTTAAAAATTAGTCAGCTAAGATATAGATACCCAGGTGAAAATATAAACATAGAGATAATTTACCAATAGATCTTGTTAGTAATATAAGTGGTTGAGTTAAAAATTAGTCAGCTAAGATATAGATACCTAGGTGAAAATAAAAACATGGTGTTCTCTTGTAGAGAACACACCACTATTCTAAATAGATTAAAAACTACCTCCATTATAGATGATATGACAAGAAGCTATTTATCTTGAGAAGAGATGAATAAATTATTTATTGAGGAATAAGATATCCTTGGTACACCCAAGATAGTTTCATTTTATGAGGATACCTAGGATTATGAAGAGGAAATTTACAATGTTTCAAGTTGTTATGATAAAAGTATATCCATTTTGAATATCTTAATACATGCATCTACTATTGAAATCCTAACTATAAGCTTGTTGAAAACAAAAGAACAAAGTGGTATCTTATTGGGCATTGAAGAAATGAATGAATAATTAAATGTTATGGCAACACCCACCTCTCAAAGTCCCATGTACACTATTGGTTATCTTATCTATGGCACTGAGATTCAAGAGTTTGAGAGTTTCATGGCTAAATGAAAAATCAACTTCCTATAATAAAACTTCAATGTTAGGTTGGGCAAACAAGTTATTATGGTATGTTTTATACCCAACCCTGTCCCTTTCCACTATTTGATGAATGTGTAGAGGTATCTCTCTAGTTCTATCCTAAGTTTTTTTTACAAGGTAATCATGTATAAATTGTTAAATTTAATGCCAACGATTGGAATAATTTGTATTAAAACTTAACATGTAGGATCTTTAGGGTAGTGTGAATGAATAGAAAGATCAATGCCTTTTTAGGTGTGAATGTCCCTCTATTATGCTCTATACTAGTTTTCTTCAAATCCTAGACATGAATACATTCTATATCAGGTGTATAACTAGCAAGGATGTCCCATTTCCTATAAATGGGAAGTTCCTCAAAATCTATTTCTAGGGCTGAATTATCTAGGCAATTACTATAAATACCTTATCTTTCCTTTTATTATTTTATTTCTGATTTGTTTTCTTATTTTTTGGTTAGTTTAGTTTGCTTTCCTACTCTTTTAGTTTTTTAGATGTTAGTTTAACCTTGTTTCCTATTTCCTTTTGGTCTAGTCCACTTGTTTTGTCTTATAAGGTCCCTTGTTGCTCAAAATAGTGAAGTAAAAAAGGCTTATGTATGGGTAGCTAGTGTGATTCTCCTAGTGCGTAAGTAATTTGATTAGTTTATGGCTTTAGATTATGTTTGTGAATTATTTTTGATAGCTTATTTATCATATGTGATTTGAATTTGTATGAGTTAGGTAAATTTGGGTAAAATTATCTAGTGAATGAATAGATTCTCTCAAATCCAAACAAATAATTCACATCTTAATGGTTTTTAGGTTTGCTTGGACAAACTTGCTATGGTGAAGATATAGGTTGAAAAATAGATAGTCCTACCTTTCACTTGTTATAGTGGTCTGAAACCCAATATAAAATTACTAAATGATAAAGAGAAAAGATAAATAAAGATAATAAAATAAAAGAAGCAATGCAAAGAAAAACTCTATTTTGGGTGATTCAAGCAAGTCCACCATAGGATTTTGATCCTAGTTAGAAGTGAATCAAGGCCTAGAGTGGGATCAAAGACAAATTTTTTAGGGATATGGACACCTGTCAAGTAGCAAATCAATCTCTAAGCAATCATTCTCAAGGTAGGATTCATTAGCTTAATGATCATGTCTATAGTAACTAGCCTTTGTCAGTTCTAAGAAATGGTAAATTAACTTACAAATACACACCTAATCAATGATAATGTCTGATTTGGTATTTTAGTCTCTCCCATATTCTCCTCTCTCAAATCCACTTATGTTCCATATGATTTGGGTTTGTATACATGCGTCTATCATTTCAAAGAACTCAATATTATCTTCTAATAGAGTCTCTATTTGTTATTTCTTGTACAACATGCCTTAATTATTCCAAGAATAAGGGAACCTCTTTTTATAACCTTTTGCTCTGCTCCTACATGCACTCACAATTCATGGGTTTAAAAATTACAACTTTATTTCATGTTTCATTTAATTTTCATGAAAAATTGGGACTCAAAACCACTACTATTAGAAATAATACATCTGTGCGAGTCAACTTTATATTTTACACATAGTGTGAAGATAGAGTTATAACTTCCCAATTTGCATTTAAAGGTTGGATCTCTTAGCTCTCTTATCTCTCTTAGCCTATTTTATGAGGTAATATTGATATTAATTCATTTTGAGATCTTGAAACCTATCCCATTATGAAAACAAAGACTAAAAGTAAATTTTCATATATAACACTTGTCCTCAAAGCAGAGTTTTGTTGCACTTCCCTCAACCTAGACTTATACTTTACTTGATCTCTCAACTCCATACAACTAACCCATGGGGTAATTTTTATTTTCATGTCTATTAGGTCTCTAAAACCTATCCAATCCTCTCTACCTCACTCAGTTAAATAATTTTCATGTTTTTATCATTGAGCAAAAATGCACTCTAAACCACTTACATGGTCTCACAGGGTAGACATTTTGAGTTTGCCCTAATATCCTAGATTACTCAAGTAATATTTTCATGTTTTATGCCTTTTCAACCTCTATAATTATATTTATTGTGTTTATTATGAAAATTTGAGCAAGTTTCATGTTTTACACTTCACTTTGAAGCATCATCCTGGTCTTTGTTTTTGACTCACAAAATCTTGATTCTTAGGTGGAAGAAACTTGCCTAGTTCCCTTGTTAGGTCTTCTTGAGCTTAAATTTTCTTATATAGACCTAATAAAACTCCCTAAGGTGAAATTGGTATTATTTAAAAATATCTTTTTCCCAAAGGTTTATTTTCAAATTCTTATATATCGTTCAGTCTCTCCTTGGTAATGAATTTTCTAGGTTAAAACTTTTGGTTAAGTCATAAACCTAATCGAGATTTCACATCATGATTAGGTCTAGGTAGAGGCTTTAGTAATAAATTTTGATCTAATCAAATAATAAACTATGAATATGTCTAAAAGATGAGTTTGGGGTGATTTTATTTATGTTCAAGCTTAAAATCTTGACTAAGTCTTTTAGTCTTTATTTGGCCTTATGATAAATCCTTGTAAAGTGGGCCTACTATTGTATGTAGGGTGTGAGTCCTAACTAGGTTATAGTATTTCTAACCCCAAAAAACACCTACCTACATTTAAAAATATGATGATAATTATGGTTTTAGCCCCAAATTAAATTATAGGGACACCTTTTCCATTTTAAAACAATACAAGTCAAGGGAAAATACTTGACTGGGTTGGGGACCCCTGACTCAAATATCCTGACAAGGTTGATTGGGGTCAAGGGCTTGACTGGATTGAGGACATCTAAGCCCCATCCATTCATTTTTAAATAGGAGGTTAATCCATACCAATGTTCAATTCCCTTCTTTAAATGTTACATGGGATTTTCCTAACCCAAGCCCCATCCAACTCCAAAATAAAGCTCCTTAATAGGAAATTTAAATGGTCCAATGTTGTTTAGGATTCCATTGGTCTAATGTTATTTAGGATTCCATTATAAAATTAGGTCAAGATGATGAAAATAAGATAAATGTAGTTCTAATAAGGACTTGAAACCTTTATTAGAACTATTTAATTAAAAAATTTGAAGTGGTGAATAACAATGTGAAATTAGAAGCCTAAGTGCACAGAGTAACCTAGATAAGACTAGCTAGGACATTTTATAGAAGTAGTTGGGTTATAAACCATTTCTTGGGCATAAGGTGTCTAAATTAAGAACTAATTGATGTTATGTGATCATTATTCAATTATGATCATCCTAATACCTATAATTTTTGTGAATTTTTCCTAGGGAAAGATTTATTTTTGTTTTTATGTACTATTCATTCCTTTTAATTGCATGTTATAATTTGTATTTTGGTCTTATTTTTAGGATGAATAGTGAAAGTGGTGAATTTGGGAGGAGAGGAGGTAGTTGATATCATTAATGGTATTTGGTGGAAATTTTGGAGGGAAAAACTCCCCCATGGAGAGATAATGCTCTATATATTTCTTTAGTTAGACATTATTAGGGTTGGGAATTTCTCCTTCACGGGAGAATTTTGTCAATCAAACTATTTATTTCTACTATTTTATTTTATTTTCTCTCCCTCAAATCCTCCCCTACCATTATTCTATAAAAAATATAGAAGAATAAATGTAATGAACTTGAATATGATTGTAAAATAAGGGATTATTAATCAATATAATACTTTAGGATTACATGATTTCATTTATGCATGTATATGGTATTAGATGTTGTGATTTTTCATTAGCTTATTCTCCAATAAGATTTCACTTGTTGTGTATTTGATTGTACACTTACTAATTATTCTAGTGGCTTGTTTATGGATCTCATTCATTTTTTAGTCATATAAAATGAAAAAATTGGTAACTTGAGTGTGATTGGTGACATCCATCCCATACGTCCCTCTTTCTTGATTTAATGACCCTCATAATAATATTTTCATTTATTTTGAGTCATCCATAGGCTTTCAATGCCTCATTTTAGCTAGTCAATACCCATTTTCCATGCTTATACCATCCTCCTAGGTCTTGAGCCTAGGGGATAGGAGCACTAAGGGTGGACTATAGCACTTGACCCTAGGGTGTCCCCTTTCCACTACTCCTATCCAATCATATTTTGAGGCCAAATGATCATTTCCTTTCAATTCTTATCCATCTTCTTACTGGCCTAATATGATCACATCCAACATAAAAGTAATATATCCCTATAAAATCCCATTCAATGTTCATTTAGAAGGCATTGAAAATTATTTTCAAAATAAAGTAAGAATACAAGCTAGACCACTCAGGCAATCTTCCCTATTCTATGCATACAACTAGCCAATATAATTACAAGTTCATTCAAACACTTACACCAATCTCTAGCCACCTTAAGCACACCTAGTTTAGCATTTTCGCATCTGCATAACACTATTTCACTAAGCACATAAAGTGAGAGAACTACATATGGCTTGATACCTCTTAAATTTATTTGTATGTAGGTAACATGCCCACATAATGGGTGTGGATACACTTTAGTGAATATTACACACACTAACCCCTCCTCTTTCTCAAAATTGGTTAAAACACAATGGATTCTAGGATTTGAAGATAAAATCAGCTATATAAGGAGTTTTGTGGACATCCAATAGTCAAAATTTCATAAGAAATGTCTAATAGACATAATGAACAAAACCCAAAAATCTCAAGTCTCTTAGACAATAGTGACAAAATTGGACTATAGCACTGGAACTTAGGGTGTCTTATTTTTGTGCTTCTATCCAATCATAAAATGAAGGATAGAAATTGATTTGTGATAGTGTCTCGGTCCTGAGTAGTGAATTCTAGCCTATGTCTTAGTCATATCAGTTAGTTTCTAGCTAAGTCTTATTTTATTTCCCTTATTACTATTTGTAGAAAAGTTTAAATTGCAATAAAATTATATGAATTAGGAGGTTAATTATTACATATTTATTTATTAATTTTACTACTTATACCCTTCAACTAAATTAGGAATAATAAACCAATATTCCCAAAAAGGTTAAATCATTTGGTGAACTTAACTTACTTCATTTGCACATAAAAACCCTAAAAACCCTAATGTAAATTTCCTACTAATTTTTTCATATATTTTTTCTATTTTTTACTAGCATATTAAAATAAAAAATTAGCATTACATTTTAAAATTGTGTAGTAATTTTCAAATAGTTTTCTTTCAAAACCTAGTTGTCCATACTAGGTCTAGGTATTTCCCCAATAATTTTCCAATAACTTTTTAATTTTTGACTAGCTTATTTAAATCAAAAATACACTTCAAATTTCAAAATTCAATAGTAATTGTCAAAAACATTTATTTTTCAAAACCCTATTTGCATCTACTAGGTCTCTTTAAATCAAAAATTTTCCAATAAATTTCTAATTTTTTACTTGCATACTTAACTCAAAAATTCACTTTAAATTTCAAATTTTCATAGTAAGTTAACAAATAATCATCTTTCAAACCCTAGCTACATACACTAGGTCTCATTATTTCTTGAGGTATCACCTTACAAGTGTAAGAGATTCATATCCTTTTTATGCATATTACAATTCATTGTTTAGATTATATATATTTAACCTTTTCTACCATTATACAAGTTATTTTCCTTATGCCACCTAAGCTCCTTACATCTCTCCCATTGAGATGAAGTACAAGACTTAGTGGTGACCCTCCTAAGTTTACTTAGATTTCTTTCAATCCAACTGTATACCATGGATAAGTAACCATCTCAAACTTTTATTATAGATCTTACACATCCTGATTACACTAATTTTGATGAAGATAACTTTGATAACAAGTAGTCTAAAAAAAAAAATGATTATGTACACAATGATGCTTATGCTCCACCACATTAAACTATTGATCCACTTCCACATATTATTGATATTGAAGTTGTCCTAAAAAAGACTTGATTCTACAAATATTTAGAGAAAGATGAGGTAAAAACCTTAAGATCATACTCTTATCATGTAATCTATCATGAAAATTAAAAAGGCTAAGCAAGTTGAATTTTCTATTCCTTTAGAGTAACTAGTTTCAAATGACACTATGATGGAAACTATATCTAAAAAATCCCCTATAGCAGCCCAACCTTATTCTATACCACTAGCTACAACTAGTAAATCTTTGTCTCCTAATGTGGCATCCCTTATGTAAGAGATATGATCTCTTCAATCCAAGTTACTGCATCTTGAGCAAGATTCCTCTAGACCAACACAAGATTTGGTTTCTTTTACCCTAATGCATACACCATTGACATGCCACATTGATTTAACACCCTTGCCACAAGGTTTTTTTCAACCCAAGATTACTCAATATGATAGCAAGGGTGATCTAGAGACATATTTGAGATCCTTTCACCCAACATACTTGGAATATGTACTAAACAATTGGCTACTTATAGAGCTATTTTCATGGAGCCTAAAGGATTATGCTTCACAATAGTTCTATAAACTACCAAATTAGTTATTTAATATATTCAATCCTTTATCCTACATGTTCCTATCTCATTTCATCATTAATATTGGTGATAATGTTTCTTATGCCCAAGTTGCACAATAAAAACAAAGGTTAAATGAGCATCTCATAGATTATGTTATTTGATATAAGACTATCTTGGCTAAGATGACTAGCCCCATGGCCAAGTAATATTTAAAATATCTCTTCAAATAGAATCTCTTACCATCTTTCCATCAATCAATTATGTTCAAAATATTCTCTTCTTTCACTGAATTGTGTCACACACTAAAGGAAAGATAAGTCAAGTTAATTTCAATGGGAAAACTCAAGTGCATGAGCACATAAAAAATAACAAAGAAGAGTAACATCAAAGTCCCATAAAAAGTTAGGGTCAATGATAACAAGAGTCAGAATCAACCTATAGTCAATATGGCTTCCAATCCCCCTCAATAATTGGTTCTATCCATATCTCCTCAGTGAACTTTTACCAATTGACTAGGTTCTCCAGCTAGAGTTTTAAAATAGCTTTTGGAATGTACTATAATATCTCTCCCTATTTGGGAAGTTGATCCAAAAAATCCTCTCCCACGGGGATATGATCAACATGCATTTTCCAAGTTTCATAGGGCACCAAGCCATACAATAAATAGATTCATTAGTTTGAGACACAAGATTTAATATTTGATAGATGACAATCATATTGATCTTATCACTCTAGTTGAGCCTCCTCAAGCTAATCCAACATAGGATAAAACATTGAAAATATTCTTTGATCATTTTCCAAAGCATTCTTAACAAGAGATAGGGGATACATCAAGGGTTCACCATGCATATCATGCACATCCTCAACTAGATACATACATGGCA
Source organism: Torreya grandis (assembly GCA_037957365.1). Classification (NCBI taxonomy): domain Eukaryota; kingdom Viridiplantae; phylum Streptophyta; class Pinopsida; order Cupressales; family Taxaceae; genus Torreya; species Torreya grandis. The sequence goes on along the minus strand of JARHVA010000632.1, from coordinate 4,605,854 downwards.
CCTTTAATGGAGACACATCCTTTGAGTAACATGATTAGTGTATATAATTCCAAAGTTCTAGCTATACCTTCCATCTCCTTCTTAGAGTATGGGATCATTGAAGATTATTTGGATTATCATGCACTCTTATCAAATCTTACATTCATAATCATCCTTTTCATATTGTTCTTATAAATAATGGATTCAATGTGAACATGTGCATTATGACATTACTAAAACATTTAGGATATTTATAGTAGAATATTACCTCGATGGACATAGTTATCAGTGGATTCAATGGTTACATATAGATTTCATTAGGTGTGATTTTACTTCCTCTATAAGTTGGTCCAACAAATGTGGCTACATATTTTACTATAGTTCCTAGTGTAAGATTTTTTGATATGTTACTTGGTTGACTATGGATTCAAAATAATTGATTAGTACCTTATATAGTTCATAGATGCATGAAATTTATTCACACTAATTATGTTTTTATAGTTGGTGGAGTTCCATATCAATTATCACTCCCCACTTTAGATCCATCTTCTACTTTGTAGTAACCAGTTTCAGTTCAGTGACCAATTTTAGTTTCTCCATTAGTTTTATTTCTTCCTCTAGTTCATATTTAGACACATTTGAGGCATCCATCACCAACATAGAGAGTTTATCCACTTCTATAGAGGTCTCTTTTAGAGCATCCATAGTTTCAAAATTATAGATAGCTTCTAGCTACAATATTCACACCTACGATAGTATAATTGAGGTTTCATACCAATAATCATAGAGCACATATGTAGAGAGCTTCTCATACTACCATATGGGTACCTAAAATCCCTACAATTTTATCCACTTCATAATGTTATAGGGGTACCCCATAATTGGTTTCTACTTTAGATGTTTTAGAATATTTTCAACTTACACATCTGTTAGAGCCACCATCTTAGCCCTTCCATCATGCTTCATGATCATGTATGATTCATCTCCTTGATAAAAGACACCATGATAGGGAGTATCCCATGAGACTCTTCAATTAGTATCATCTCTTCTTAGTTTTACATGTACATATTTTCTTATGATTGATTGTACATAGCTCATAACATTTCAAAAAAATCCAAAAATATTTAAATAACTCAAAAACAACAAAAAACATTTTGATTGTATGCAATATCCATGATTTACATTTATACTACTGTGCTAGACTTACATTTGTTATTATATTCTATTGTTTGTTAATTTATCTACCTTACCATGCTTCACTTGATCTACTTTGAGTGTGTGTAGTGACATCCACCTCTTTGATTTCTTCACTCTACTCATTAAGGGGTCATCCTACTTATACATTCAAGACATCAATACATATACCCACTAGGGGAATATTCTTTATGACTACTTCATCCATGTTATGTTATTCCTACACCACACACTCTAGTTATCATGTTGATGTACATTATTTACTAGCTTAAATAGATTACTCTATTGGCACTTCACTAGTATATAACACTTATGTATTTATTATCATATAAATATTCTTGTCTTACATATTTTCCCATTCTTGCTTTGATTAGTTAGATGTTATTATATTTCTAGGTCTTACATGCTTTCCTTTATTTCTTTATGTAGCTAGATTGATTACATTCCCCAATTCCTATTTGTCTTCTATATGTGCCTTAAGACATTTACCAATGCCCTTCACCTTTAATCCTCTATGTGATTATGGATTTCATGCCAACCTTGCTTATTTTTAATTGTGTGTATGTGGCATTTGAACATGCCTTACATGCTTACTTTCTAGTTTGAGTGACATGTGCCCATGTCCCTTATTTGTTTTTCCCCTTATCCACTCTTGTTTGCTTCTTGATTTTTACTTTGTGTGATTTTTTCTTGATCACATTTTGATTATTTTCAATTCCATGATCCACATCATGCATTATCTTGATTTCTTGGATGCCATGATGGATAGCGTGCTCCATCCCTCCATGACAATTAACAACTAACAACTAAAAAATAACCAAACTTATATTTATAATTTATTACATTACACATGCCATTACATTTTTATATCTATCTAGGCATACCCCTATTGATCTAACAATATCTCATCATAAACCATGTTATATCTTGAGATATCTTGTCGATTATCATTGCTATATCATGTATTTTACAACATAACACACTTGTAGGGATCTTTCTTGTATGAGCAAGCATTCAAGTTATTCATTCCTACCCTCAAAAAAGAGGGAAAAAAATAAGGGGTTTTTCATAGAGATCAAAGCTCCTACCAATTTAAAAATTAGTTTTATAATACTTAGAACAACAATCAAAGGTCAAACCAAGCAGAACAGACTAGAAAATATTAATGATTCCAAAATAGTTTTCAATTTCAACATAGGACAATAGCATTAGATATAGATAATAACACTATGCACTAGGGTATCTTGTTTGTGGTACTCTTATCCAAATAATAGAAAAACTATATTTTCCAAAAGCAAGAAAAAAAGTAGGTTCAACTATAGTTTTGCACTTTTAAAGTAGTTTAGAATCAATAGTTTTCAATACACTTTTTCTCAAAGAATCTAAATACAAGGGAAATCATGCACAATATGATGGATCTCACTTATATTTTTAGATATGATAGTTCGTATAAATTATAAATCAAAATCCATGTTTTAGACACTAGGGATTGGGGGTTATATGCATAGCATATTTCTTTTCTTATCTTTCCAAGTTTAGCATATTACCTAGGTATTCTCAGTAGTTACATGCCGTACTCTATCTAAAAGTGGTTGGAATCACTTCATATTATTTTTAATACAATCCTAACCTTCACATTTTAGAATGGATTTCATATAATCATAGTGCCTAGATTTAGAGAGGATTTCATACAAGCCTAATCTCCATCTTTTGGAGTAGCCAATAGTGGCCTAATTGAAGGCATACATTCAGATATCCATGCCAACATTGTCAGACTACAAAACATTCAAGGAATTTAAGATCCATCTCATGTGACACTCATTTTATATTAGTATTAGTTTATAACTTCACTTCATGGGGAAATGATAGAGCCAAAGGATTACCTAGCCTTTGTATTCTTGAGCCACCTATTCAGAGGGATTAGACACATAGTCTAAACATTGATTAACACATGCATGACCACCTTTCTTCACTTAGTGGGTTATGATGGAGCTAAAGGTCTAGCCTTCTCATTATTGATTCACTCTTTGGTAATTGATCACTCAACTCTGTTCATGATATTACTCTTGATATAGCATCATCTAACATTTGTCAGCATCATAATAGGTTTTGTATTAGTTTAGTACTTGGTGAGGTGTATTCATTCCTTTATCTTCCTTTATCTCTTACCAAAATTTGTACATTATTATTTGACATATAACATATCTAGTAAAAACTAATTTACTCTTTTTTATCTTGTAGATTCACACTTCACATTGTGCTCTCTTTATGCACACCCAACATCGCAACAGCTTCATGAGTTTCACCCTTGTAGGTAATTTTAGGTACACTTTTTATTTTTATTTTATCATAGTATTTCACTTTTCTTCATCACTAGAATAAAGGGGGTCAAATGTAGTCATATAAACTATAAAAATTGGTAACTTGAGTGTGATTGGTGACATCCATCCCATAGGTCTCTCTAGCTTTCATGACCCTCATAGGCAAATTTTCATTAATTCCCAATCATCCATAGGCTTTCAAGACCTCAGTCTAGCTTAGTCAAGACCCATTTTCCATGCATATTCCATCCCCTTAAGTCTTGAGACTATAGGATAGGATTGTTAGGGGTGGACTATATCACTAGACCCTAGGGTGTCCCCTTTCTAGTGCTCATATTCCATCAGATTTTGAGCCCAAATGACCATTTCCTTTTGATTTTTATCCCTCTTATTGATAGCCTAATGTGAGCACATCCAACCCATGACCAATAAATCCTTATAAAATCCCATTCAAAGTTCATTTATAAGGGGTTGGAAATTATTTTCAAAAGTAATCAAGAATACAAGACCACTAAGACAATCTTCCCTATTCTCTGCATACAGCCAACCAATATAATTACAAGCTCATTTAAACACTTACACCAATCCCTATCCACCTTAAACACACAAAATTTATCATTTTGGTATCTTCATAACATTATTTCACTAAGCACATCAAGTGGGACAATTACATATTGCTTGATCCCTCTTCAAAGTATTGGTATGTAGGCAGTGTGCCCACACAAGAGGTATGGATACATGTTTAGTGAATCTTACACACACTAAATCTCCCCTTTCTCAAAATTGGTCAAAGCACAATGAATTCTATGATTTGAAGACAAAATCAGCTATACATGGATTTCTAAAAACATCTAATAGTCAAAATTTCATAGGTAGGGTCTCATAGACATAACAAACAAAACTTAAAAATCTTAGGTCTCCTGGACAACAGTGATAGAAGTGGACTATAGCATTGGAGCCCAAAGTGTCCTATTTTTAGTGCTCATGTAAAATCATAAAATGAAGGCTAGATTTTGATTTGTGATAGTGTCTCTATTTTGCATAGTAAATTTTAGCTTCTGTCTCAATCATATTATTCAATTTCTAGCTAAGTCTTATTTTCTTTCCATTATTACTATTTTTTAAAAATTTCAAATTGCAATCAGATTATACAAATCAATATCTTAATTATTACATATTTATTTATTGATTTTACTACTCAGACCCTTTAACTAATTATAAATACTACACCAATATTCATAAAAATGTTAAATCACATTCATAATCCTAAATTTGTCATCAATATTTTGCATGGTTTTATTTTTCCTCTTTTCCCTTGTCTTTTTCTATTTATTTTATTAATTGTTAAAATTAGGGTTTGGAAATAATGTGAATCAAAATGTTTATATGAATATTATTTCTATTTATCCATTACATTGTTATCTTATGAAATGTTAAATGAATGGAAAGAATGAATCTAAAATCAAGTAAAAATACATAAATTATGCAAAACTTGGAATGTTGATTTAAAATTGGTTAATAATATGGAAGTAAATGAACATGGATATAATTATTATTTTATCCATTGAATATTTTTGCATTGACTAAACTCTAAACATTAATGGTGTATGCTAAAAACCAATTGTAATCATTAAACAACACCCTATATAAAGTTAATTTATTGCGCAAGTTCTAAATGTTGGTTTGTTTATTTTATTCATTATAATATTTTGGTTTAGTAAATAAATGAATGCACCCATCATCATCTTTAAACCCATACAGGAAACCTATATTTGAATAAAAATAACAATCACAAATTTTTTGAATTGTTTAAATACCCTAAAAACCACTAAAACTATGTTTTACACCAACACAAGATCCCTTGAATCAAAACTATCACAATGCCCTATTGAGCAAAGATTGACATTACCTAACCTGATAGACAAAAATCTTAGGGAGATTATATATAATTTAGTTTCAAGAGAGGAAATACATGAGGTGAGACTAGAAACTTGGTGTGTGTTAAAATACACATCAATAGAACTGGTGTTATAAGGAGCACCTAAACTTAAGAAAAAACATGCAACTAAAATTTTAGTGGAAAACTTAAAACTTGAATACTTATGATAATTTCCCATGATCACATATTTTTGAAACTAAAGTGGAAAGATAATGGATACCCACCAATTCAAAATATGTAGGCACTAATTTTGAGTTCCTTGAACTTAGTGAACATTTTAAACTAGGGGAAAACAAAGGGAAACCAAAAACTCCATAAGTATATTTAGAAATTATCTCACCTACTACAATAACTCCATTTATCAACCCATTTGTTTCCCCCTAAAACCCATCAATGGAAATAAATTCCCTTTTCTTGGTGCAGGTGGATGTCATTAAATGTTTGAAGTCCTACCCATGATTTTCCAAAGAATTTGGATAAGTTTTTCCCAAAGTAGACACCTAAAATTTCAATCAGTCTAAGAGCACATTCAATCATTTAAATATGCCTTGATCCAAATGCATGTTTAACACAAAGTTATGGCTTATCACCTCTTTTTTAGTCCTTAGGAGAGGTTGCTTATGCATGGTACCTTGGCTTACCAATGGATCTATTACCTAATGGGTTGGTTTAGAAATAGGCTTTGTTAATCATTTTAGACTTCCCATTGATATGATTGTTCTGTATTATCACTTTGTAACTACCTATAGGGATTTAAATGAGCTTATGAGTGTTTTCAATTCATGATTTCACAAACTCTTATTATAATTAAAATCACTGAGGGGGGGGGGGGTGGGGGGTAAATTAGTGTAAAAATTTTACTTTCAATTACATAGATCATTCAATATACTTTCAAACCAATCTTATAAGAAATCAATACATAGAGAAGGAATCACATAGACAAGATGAAATTTATCAACACATGAACACAATATATATGTGGAAAACCCTCATGGGGGATAAAAACCACTAAAACCCCATTTTTAATACTATCCTCTAAGTAATTTATAAACATTTAGTGAGACACCAACCCCACAAGGAACACTAACCCCTGACTAGTCAAGCACTAACTCAACTAGTCCTTTAGCAATCTCTAATTGTAAGGAAGATCCAACCCATATTTGACTTGGAACCAACCCAAACATTTAAATGACAAATATTAAAGCTCCAACATTCATGTAATCTCTAACTCCCTCTTTACTAAGCACCAACTCAACCAAGACAAGCTTGATCACCTCAAGACACTTTATTACTCAACCAACGAATGGTGAACTCTTCTTCATCTCTCTATATTATATATCTATATTCCAATCTATGTAATACACATATAAAACAACCCAAATTAATATATAATTTTCTCTCAATATCCAATCAACTCATTTAGCTCTTGAACCTTATACCTCTTCCAAATAATCATCTAGGCTCACTTTCATAAAATGCCTCTTACTAGGTTCATTAGGTCAAGTGATCTTGCCATCCACCTTAAAAAAATATGTTATATATTCATTATTTATAATCTTATCCTTTTTATGTTATATATTAACTACTACTCCTCAAATAGCTCTTTTATTTGCTTATATTCTCATTTCTTCAACAAGTTCATATACTAGGTCTAGAACCTTGATCTTAAGTACGAATATGATCTTCACTTCTCATGGATGAAAATATGATTTTATATTAATGTATTAAACATTATTTAAATAATTTTATTACTCACACACACTCTCTTTTTCTCTTCTCTTATTCACTCTAGAAATCCATGCACTCATCCATACAAAATTAGGTCAAATTAACCTTGTATATATAAACGTAACCAAGTGTCAAACATGATAGGTTATACATGACTATTATAAAATATTAAATTAATTAAATTAAATATTTATTAAATTATTAAAAAAATTACATCAATCTTCCAAGACCTTTCATAGGCTTTATTTCTTCATTAGCCCTCAACTAGGCCTAGTGCAATTAGGTCTCTCTCAAGCAACATGTTACACTTATCCACCTTGGATCAATATGAGACTCTACAAATAAATTAAACGCATAAAATAAAAATAAAAAATATATTTTATAAAATTAATATATTTACACACCACCTTTTATTCTAAATCACACCTTGAACCATGTCATTAGGCCTACTTGCCATTAGGCCTACACACATAGAAAAAGTCTACCTCACACAAATTAAGAATAAAATAAAATTTACCATAAAAAAATATGAATAAATCATATTTATATATTATTAATTACCTCATGCTCATCAAAATTTCCATTATGCACCACCAAATTATGCATAAGACCTCAAACACACTCTTATAATATGACCACTCTGAATTGTCAAATGCTACCAATCTATAGTCCAGAACATTTGAGTTTCCACACTTTAACAAGGGAAAAATTGACTCTAAATGAATTACCATTAACTTTATAGACCTATATAACATATTTATAAGCAATATATTATTCAAATCTATCTAAAACACCTTAGACTCATCTCTTCTAGATGACTACTCAGAAATGCCAATAGGCCTGTCAATAAAGTCATAATAAATGCTATATTTATCACTTATAAGGGCACTTAGAAATAATCTCATGGAAATATATATATATATATATATATATATATCACAATCAAATATATACAACATTATTTTTGATGTCAACCATTAGTCTTATAGACCAATTTCTCAAGCTTCTCATACACAGTACTTACACAGCCAAATAGGTCTTTTTGCCTTTCTATTATAACTTCTTAAAATATATTTACACATTATATAAATCATATATATATATATATATAAATCATATATATATATATATATATATATAAATATATATATAAATATCAAAAAACATAAAAATGTTTATTCTATCCATTTAATTTTGTTATAGAGTCTCACTCTCTTCACTCCATCATGCATACTCAGACTTCTCAATCTGTCTTAAGACCCTGTTATGGTGAACATGACTTAAAGAAACTATATAATCAGTTTAATGAAATTATAATTCATGATTCTATTACTATTATACCTTAATCTCAAAATAACATTCCTTTAATATTTTAATTTGGCTCATAAAGACACAAGAACACTTTTCTTCTAGGTCTATCTAGTCTGCAGACAACACCAAAACTCTACCTTCTAAAATTGAAGATAAAAACACATCCTATATTTAATTACAAGCTTCCAAAAATAATGTATAGGATGTAAAATTAAATTTAAAAAACACCATGTCTTTTATATACTAAAACTTAGATCAAAATTCTTTAAAATCACTCTTGTAAGAAGTTCACTCAAATCTACTAGTCTACTAAAAAACACAACCAAATTAGACAAGCAATAAGTTCACTCATAAAAAATGTCATGAATAAATTCCACTTGGATTTTGTTCATGAATGATTATAATTATTATTTTATTTTTATACCATGGAAAAATTATCAATATTTTAGTCTCTATATGCATTTATTTCCTCACTAGTTATTTTAGTTGTTACCATAGTCAAAACCTTTGACTTTGACCTATAATAAATACACTTATAAAGAAATTTAAGACATGCCAACACATATAGGTTCTTATTATCAATTTATATAAAAAATTTACATTTTACATCATAAAAAAATTATAGATATATTGTATTTTTCAAGCACTTATTTCTTCACTAGTCTCTTATGCATACACACAGTTTGAATTTGAATCCCAACCTCTATATCCTAAAGTTTAAACTTGAAAATCTCTGGCACATCATAGTTTACTAGAGGAACTTTGGAGCCTTATATATTATACTATGGATCTATTCAAAACACCAAATTTTTAGGGTACCTTATTGATACTAATAACATCTCCATATTTTAACTTGACCAAGCTTGAATTTATGAGTACCTAGAATAAATTCACAAACTTCTCAGTACATTCATACTTGTGTGATGGTCTATGATGGTCTGGTATTTCTTAGGCTAGATCATGCACTCTTATCTCTTCAAATAGTTAAATTAAACACCATAACTTCACCGAGACATATATGGACTCCTCAGAACCTCTTATTTGTCATCACTAGCTTGAACATTTGCCATATAATCTCCAAGATATCAAACATAAATTTTTTATGATCGATTCACTAGTACCTCATGCTCTTCTTGACATAAATGACAGACTAAGACATTAATAACCATGCTCAATAATATTATCCTTTGTCATTAATGTCAAACACCCTTAGAATGTATTCTTACCCATTTGAAATCCATCATTCTAATCTTTCTCCCCCTTTGACATTAATAAAAAAGGGTTTTCTACAAACTTACCAATTGATCCTTGGACCTATTCTTACAAAAATCATGCCATGCATACCTAAAGTAACTAAAATAGGATCCCCATATCACCATGATCAATTTTAGCTACTTATCCTTGCATTTTATTGATCAACCTCTTAAAGCAACATCCAAATTAATTTAACCATGTCAAAATCCATCATCTACAAGCTAAACATTCATAATCTCTGGCTTACTCTTAGTGACCTAGAACACTCAATGAAAATATACAAAAAATCTTTCAAAGTTGACCTAGATTATTTCAACATAGAGATAATAGCTCCCCCTTATATCATGAACACATATAAAACCATGATTTGTTGCTTGAATTTTTCCTCATAGAGTCATGTCCATACACCTTATTGAACTTGATTTAAGACAACATCACCCATGGTGATCAACATACTTCATGTCAATATCTAAAATTATAGGACCCATATGACATCTTATAAGAGTCACCAAAACTTCAAATATGAATCAAACCACTACTACTTATCTCCATTAAGTTTTAAAAGCTTAACCCTTTTAATCAAATCATGAAACCTCCTAGAGAAAAAATTATCCCAATATAACTGTGAACTCACAAGAACTACCAATCAAAATTACAATTCAAAATATCCTTAGGCATTTCAATCATGGCCTCTAATAGAATTAACATATTTATAACAACTTGACAAAGCTCTCCAAATAACCATACTAGATTCCATAGACTAAAAAGTGTCTCCATGAATCCTAGAAGAGACACCCCATACATAGGGTCCTAGAACAATGTGAACTTAGGATATGTCCACATCTCTTCTCTTACTTCCTTGTCCATATTTCACTTAGTAGATTGATTTATTTATTTTATATTCCTTTCAGGATTCTTTATCTTATTTGTCTTATTATCTTCAATGTCCATATTGCTAGTAGATATGTTACTTACCTTCTCATCTCTTGTAGCCATCTTATTTTCAAAAGAACCATCACAAGAAGCTGATAAAAGGTGTTCTTAATAGGAATATTTCTCAATTAAAATAAGTGTTTCACTTTGAATTATAGGTTTCTTAGGGCTACTACTCACTATCCTTTGAACAAATCTTGATAACAAGAGTTCCTTATAGACTTCCCTATTTGATTCTTTCTCTGTTATAACAAGTAACCCATTTTCATCTTGGGGTTAATTTAATCTTCAATTATTAACTTTGGTCTCTACACCCATGTTTTAATTTTATCATTTAGTATATAAAATCCATTTGGATATAATCTAGAAATGTGACTAACATTATGACAAAAAAACATACAACCTCACTCATAACTTTTACTTGATGAACACTATGATCTCCCTTTGATTGATTGCCTTTCTTTCCATAGTTTCATGAATGTTCATTCCTTAATAAAATTTTACAATCCTTTGATCTATGACCAAACTATTTACATGAAAAATATTCACCATTGAAATGATAAGCATACCTTATAGAATTTGGCTGTCTCGCTAGTTTCTTCATGTTGCTTTTCATGATTCTATCCTTCTTGACTTGAACTAACTTTTTTTTTCATTCTCAACCTTGATCATATTGACTACCAACTATTCAAGCTCAAATTTCAAGGAACCTAGCTTAGAATTAAACATATCATATTAAGTCTCCTTTGATCTCAACCTTTTATTAACAACCTCTACATGATTCTTTAAACACATGATTATCTTCTAATTATCTTTCTCAACCTCACTCAACTTGAGTATGAGCTGCTCCAAATCTATTTTGATTTTCTTTCTTTCTTATTCTCTTGAGCTTAGACTTGTAATTACAACCCCTAACTAAATATTTTATTATATTATAATCCATTATGGAATATTTTTCCATGTCACATTTCAAATTACATATCTACTCTGTAAGTTATTTGATGACAAATTTCAAATTTTGATTTTCTTTCCTTAGTTACTTAGACATTTTATGCTTCTAATATCACCTTTAAGCTATCAAGCCTTCTCCAAAGGACTTTCTATGATACTAATTATTGGAATCAAAACCATTGAGAAGGGGGGAAGGTTGAATTAGTGTACAAAATTTACTTTAATTCCATATGTCATTCAATAGACTTTTAAACTAATGTAGTAAGTAAACAATGCATAGAGAAGGAATCACATAGACAAGAAGCACACATGAACATAGGATATATGTGGGAAACCCTCATGTGTGATAAAAATAATTGACAAAAAACTTTTAATAATATCATATAAGTAATTGATTAACATTTAATGAGGCACTAACCCCACAAGGAGCACCAACCCCTCACTAGTTAAGCACCAACTCAACTAGTCCTTTAGCAAGCTCCAACTTATAAGGAGACTCCAACCCCCTAAGTGACTTGGAACCAACCTATCCACCTCAAGGGAACATTTTATAATCTAAAAAATGTAACTCATCTCAAACTCCCCCTTGAATAAGCACCAACTTAGCCAAGATAAGCTTGATCACCTCAAGATACCTTGTTGCTCAATGTTGCTCAACCAATAGATGGTGAACTCTTCTTCAACTCTATATCTTATATTTTTAGATTCCACTCTTTATAATATTCATATAACACACCTATAATGAATATTTTATGGTCTCTAAATATCCAATCAACTCATTTAGCTCTTCAACCTTCTACCTCTTCCAAATAACCTTCTAGGCTCACTCGTATAATATGCCTCTTACTAGGCTTATTAAGTCAACTGATCTCATCAGCCACCTACAATAATTATGTTATATTTCATGATTTATAATTTATTATTTTCTATGGTATATATTACCTACTAATTATCTTTAAATATCTCTTTTATTTTCTTATATTCTCATTCCTCAACTAATCCTTATCTATTCATACTAGGTCAAGAACCCTTAATCTCAAGTATAAATTTTATCTTCACTTCTCATGGATGAACCTATGATGTTATATAAATTTATTAAACATGATTTACATCATTTTTTTACTCACATACACCCTCTTCTACTCTACTTTTACTTTCTCTACAAATCCATGCACTCAACCACACAAAAATAGGTCAAATTAACCTTGTATATATACACAACCAAGTGTCGAGCATGAATAGGTAGGCACAAACTATTATACAAGATTAAATTCACTAAATTAAACTTTTATTAAATTATTAAAACATTACATTAGTTTTACAATACCTTTCATGGACTTCATTTCTTCATTAGACCTTAACTAGGCCTAGTGCAATTAGGTCTCTTAAGCAACACATTACACTTATCCACCTTGGAGAAACATGATCCTCTACCAATGCATGAAAAACATCACATAAAACTCAAATATACCATTTATAACATTCATATATGTCCACACAACATTTTATTCCAAATCACTCCTTGAACCATGCCATTAGGCCTGCACACACAGAAAAAGTCTACCTCACACAATTGAAGCATACACTCAATTTTCCCATATATATATATATATATATATATATATATATATATATATATATATATATATATATATATATCCTTAATTATGTCATATTAATCACCAATTCCATTTTACATCACTAAACATTTCATAAGACCTAAAACACACTATTGCAATATGACCACTTAGAACTGTCAAACACTACCAATGTATAGTCAATAAAATTTGACTCTCCATACTTGGAAATGGGAAAATTTTATTATAAAATTATTATCATGAACCTAATAGACATGTATAACATATTTAAAGTTAATTTATTCTTCAAATATATCCAAAACACCTCAGACGCATCTCTTCTAGATGACTACTTAGAACTGCCAAAATGCATGTCAATAAAGTCATAATGAATGTAAATTAAAAATAATCTCATGTAAATTAATATTTAATTTTTTATCTATATATCATCATCCAATAGATATAAAATTGGTTCTAATGTTAACTATTGGTCTTACAAACTAATTTCTCAAGCCTCTCATACATAGTGCTTACACAACCAGATAGGTCATTTTATCTTCCATTTTATAACTTATTAAAAAATAATTTCACCTTATATAAAGATTTTATACATGATATACATATCAAAAAACATCAAAATGTGTATTTTATCCATTTACTTCTGTTATATATTCTCACACTCTTCACTCCATCATGCATACTTAGACTTGTCAATCTGTCTTAAGAATTAGTCATGCTAAACATAAATTAGATCACATATAAAATAGATTTAATGAACTTATAACTCATTATTATGTTAATATTATAACTTAAAAACAACTTAACATACTTTTAATACTTTCATTTATCTCATAGGGAGACAAGAAAACTTTTCTTCTAGGTCTATCCAGTCTGTAGGTAACACCAAAACTCTACCTTCTAAAAATAAATATCAAAACACATCTTATACTGACTTAAAATATTAACAAAATCATTTATATTACATATATGTAAAAAGAAAAAACATTTTGTTCTTTATATACTAAAAATTAGATCAAAATGCTTTAATAACACTCTTTCACAAAGCTCACTCAAATCTACCAGTCCACTAAAAAACATAGTCAAGTTTGATAAGAAATAAGTTGATTTTTATAGACTTCCATGAATAAATTCTAATTTAATTTTGTTCATTAAGGAATCTAATCCATCTTTTATTTTTATATCATTCTAAAATTCTCAATATTTTGGTCTATACATGCATTTCTTTGCTTCCTAGTGTTTTTGGTTTTTACCATAATCAAAACCTTTGAATTTGACCTAAAATAAATGCACATGTATATATATTTAAGACATTTCACCACCTATATGGTATTATTCTCACCTTCTATAACAAATTTCCTTTTTACACCATACACAAATTATTGATATATAGGATTTTTCAAACACTTCTTTGCTCATTGGTCTCTTTTGCATAGACATGGTCAATTTAAATTTGAATCCTAATGTATATATCCCAAAGATTAAACTTGATGGTCTCTGGCACATCACATTTTGGTAGAGGAACTTTGGAGGCTTATATATTAAACTATGTATCTATTCAAGACACCAAATTTATAAGGTAACTTCTTGGTACTAAGAATAACATATCAATATTTTAGTTTGACCAAGGTTGACTTTTTGAGTACATGAAATAAATGCACAAATTTATTAGTAAATTCATACTTGTGTGATGTTCTTTAATGTTCTAGTCCTTTTTAGGCTAGAGTATGAATTATTCTCGCTCCAAATGGTCAAATGACACACCTGGACTTCACCAAAACAACTAGGGATGCCTCACAAACTCTTATTTATCCTCACTAACCTACACATATGACATATAATATTCAAGGTATCAAAAAAAACTTATTTATCATTAATTCATTATTACCTCATGCTCTTATTAACATTAATGACAACCTAATACATAATGACCATGCTCAATAACTCTATCAAAGGTTAAAATATCTATACACTCAAATAGAAGTGGTTGCCATAAAAACATACATAAGGGGTTTAGACTCAATGATAATCATGTTCCCTAGAGAACTTGTAAGAACTATCTTATCCTTTTACATATCATAGAATAAATATGTAAAAACTAAGAAATAAATGGTTCCATAAGGATATATATTAGGTCGTTTTCCATCACTAGGCCAATTGGGTGCTTACAATCAGATCCCAATGATCTATAATGTTCTTCAACACCAAACACCATTTATTAATCCAATCTTGGGTACCTTATGGGAGCCAAGTATCATTCACAATATAACACCCATGAGATACATGCCTACCATTTTACCTTATACACATCCCAATCATGTTTTACGTTATCTAATTAATAAAAAACTAGTTCATGTAGTATATAATAAGATGTCATGCCTAAAAATAGTAGTTATGCTTCTTCTAATAAAAATCAATAGGATATCCCATCATTTATAAACACTCAAATGCCTACTAGAAATACTCATAATCAAACATACCATGTTATCCCTATATTTATAAATGTTAGTGCACTTATGACCAATCCACAACTATAAGTAGGAAACCCAAAAATTGATGATGTCAACCTAGAAGTAGCCAATTTTTAGTAGATGGTTTAGATGTTATACAATAATATGGTTAATTTTCAAACATAAGTTCCTCAAAATACCAATCACTACACAAGTATCCATCCACCAGATAAGAATTTTAACTTCCAAAGAACTAACTAAAATTAGAAAATGAGACTAAACAATGGAGCTATACTTAACTCATTAGATAACAACAACCATAAAAATAAAAATAATTATTCTAATATAGTGAACCTTATTGATTTATCAGTACCCACCTCATGTAGGATACATAAAATGACTGACCATGTTGAAATTGATTATGTGGAGTTCATCTATGCCTCAATCATCTTCCAAAAGGAGATGGAAAACATAAAACTATTCCACACACTTGAAAATAACTCTAATCAAGGCAAAGGTAATGCAAAAATAACCCTAGTCTTAGAGAATTATGAGTTTTAATTCAAATATGATAAGAAGCTATACGATAACTTAGATGAGGTCTATGACTTTAAATAATTTCAAAGGGGAAAAAGTTATCAATTGAGGAAAAAGTTTTAAAATTTGTTGACTTCTTCCACTCCTCCAAAAAATAATCAAGGTCTACTTAATGATAACTCTAGTAATAACCTATTTCCCTTATAATACCCACTACATTTATCAACCCAAGAAGAACTCCACACCTCTACCTATTTCCCTTATAATACCTATCACATCTATCAACCCAAGAACTACTCCACACCTCCACAAACTGAAATCCAATAGATAAAAGAAAGCATTGATACAATATTGTATATGACTTGAAAAAACTAAGGCCAATATCACAATGTTTGACTTGCTTCAAATATTGAACCAAATGTACATTTCTCAAAGAAATATCCACTTCTAAAGGGAAATAAACCAATAGGACATATGAGGTCCACATTACCTTATACAAGGATAAAAATAAAACACATCCTTTCCTTTTAATGATATATATTTTTGGCAAGAACTTTAATAACTATCTAGTGGATTTAGGTGCTTTTGGTAATGTGATGCCTTATACAATTTGTCTATACTTAGATTAACACCTACATAGTCTAACAAAAAGGTTGTTCAGTTAGATAAAATAGAGGTTAGGCTTATAGGTGATTTGAGCCACATTCATATGTAACTATATATGATCCTAGGGTGCAATAATTTATTCATATTTAGGTAGTGGATATACTTGATGCTTATAGTATGTTCTTGAGCCAAGATTGGTTGATAACATTGAATGGTTACATTTAAATTGACTTCTCTCACATATGTATCCCATGGAGAGGCATACCCAACCAAATCAATATTTAATTGGAGCCTAAGATGACTCACATTATCACCAAATATAAAAAAATAAATAAGATTTTGTATGAATAATCTGAGTTTAGTGTCTCACAGTTGAGAGAAATGTTTAAAATTATGAGAGTCTCTTCATCAATGTGATAACCACATAATAGAAATCAAAATTAGAGGAGTTATATCATGTGGATGAATAACATTTCCTATTTGAAATTGAATTCACTCCATTAATAATTGTTTCTGATACCCAGCCTATCCCTTTTCATTATTCAATGAATGTGTAGAGATATATATCCATCCTTATATTATGTGTTGTTTACAAGTTAAATATGAGTATATAATTGAATTTAATGTTAGGGATTTGATTAATTTGTATGAAAACATAAAAATAAGGATTTATTAAGGTAGTATTAATGAATGATAATAACAATGCCTTCATAGGTGTGAATGTCCCTCTAGTAGGCCATCTACTAGTCTTATCTAAATCTTAAATGAAAATACATTCCATATCAAGTGTCTAAAAAGCGAGGATGTCCCACTTCGTATCAAATGTTAGATCCTCAAACTCTACTTCCAAGCTTTAATTAGCATGGTAGTTCATGTAAATACCTTATCTTTCCTTTTATTTCTTTGTTTTTTATTTGTTTTTTGGTTTGTTGGTTAGTTTATAGTTTGATTTAATGTTTTTTTTTACTTTATCAGTGTCAATTTGGCCTTCTTTCCTATTCATTTTTGTTCTATTCCACCTATTTTACCATTTAGGTTCCCCTATTGTTAAAAATAATGAAGAACAAAATGCTTGTTCATAGGTATGCGAGTGATGCTCCTAGTGGATATGTAATATGAGTAGTTTATAGCTTTAGATTCTATTTCAAAATCAATTTTAACTATTTAAATATTGTATGTGTTCTAAATTTGTTTGATTTGGGTTAATTTGGGTAAGAATATCTATTTAATGAAGTAATTCTATTGAATTCAAACACAAACTTGTCATCTTAACAGTTTCTAGGTTTGCCTAGATGAACTAGCTATGGTGAAGATCTAGGGTGAAAATATATAGTCCTAAATTTCACTTGCTATAGTGGTCACAAACCTAGAATAAAATTTATATAAAAGAAAGAGAAAATATAAATAAAGATAAGCAAATAAAATAAAAGGAGAAATTTAAATAAAAATCTCAATTCTGGGTGATTCAGGCAACTCCATAATGGGATTTTCAGCCTAGTTAGAAGTAGATCAAGGCCTAGATTTGTATCAAAGACAACTCCACTATGCATATGGAAACTTGTCTATTAGTGCACCAATATCTATGAAAACATTCCAAGATATGATTCACTAGCTTGATGATTAGATATGTAGTAACTAGCCTTTTTAAGTTCCAAGAAGCAATAAATTAATTCACAATCACATACTTGATCAATAAAAATGTCTAATTTAGTCCTTTGGTTACTCCTATCTTATCCTCTCTTGAATATGTTCACATTCCATATTTAGTCTCAATAAGATAATTTGGGTTTGTATACATATTTATATCATTTTAAAATACTCAAGAGTATTTCTCATAGAGTCTCCATTTTTTTTTCTTTCACAACATGTCCTAATTGTTCCAAGAATAAGGGGACATCTTTTTTTGACATTTTTATCTACTCCCACATGAAATCATAGTTCATGGGTCTCAAAACTACAACTTGCCTCAATGGTTCATCTCAATTTGCATGCTAAACTAGGACTTGAAACCACCACCATTAGAAATACCACATCTATGTGAGTCAACTTTGTATTTTACACTTAGCATGAATATAGAGTTGTGACCTCCAAATTTACATTTGAAGTTTGGATCTCTTATCTCTCTTAGATATCTTAACCTAATCTAGGGGATCTTATTGATGCCAATTCCCTTCAATCTCTTTACAACCTATCCCATTTTTATGACCAAGTTTGAAGGTAAAGTTTTATATCTAATAATTTACCTTGAAGAAGAGTTTTGTTGCACTTTTCTTATACTCAATTTTTATTTTGATTACTCTCTCAAATCCTTATAGTCACTTCATTGGGTCATGTTGAATTTTATTCCTATTGGATCAATGGAACCTATTCCTTTCTCTCCATCTCACTCTCATGGATAAGTTTCATGTTTTTTTCAATGAATGAAAATTCACTCTAATTCCACCTATCCCACTTTTGGGGTCTCATAGGGTACACACTTATAGTTTACCCCACTCTCCTAGCTTGATCCAATAAGCCTTTTGAGTTCCATGCTCCTTTAGCCTCCAAAAATAGATTCATTATGTTCATCAAGAAATTTTGAGTAACTTTAATGTTTAACACTTCACTCCAAAGCATCATAGTGGTCTCCATTTTAGCCTTGTAATATCTCACTTCCTAGTTATAAGAAACTTGCCTAGTTCCCTAGTTAGGTCTTCTTGAGCTTGAATTTCTTTCTCTAGTCCTGATCATACTTCCTAGTGTGAAATGAGTCTTAATTTTAAAATGTATTATCTATTAGTCATTTTGAGTTTCAATCACTTTCAACCTCCAAAAATGGATCCATTATGTTTATTAAGTAATTTTGAGAAACTTTCGTGTTTTACACTTCACCTTAGAGCATCATCCTTGGTCTCCATTTTAGCCTCACAAATCTCACATCCTATTCAAAAGATGTTAGAATTAGATACTAAGAGGAGGGGGGGTGAATCAGTAGATAACAATGTACATTCAATGCTAAAACCATTCCATGAAACATACATTCACATAAGATCAAATAGTGCATAGAGAAATAACCAAATAAGCACAACAAAAGAGAACACAAGAGATTATGTGGGATCCCTCCTAGGGGATAAAACCCATTAAAACATGAACATATACTACTATCCTATAATTATAAGATCTAATTTATACTAGAACTAACTGATCAATGAGCACCCAACCCTTAATTTAGTCTAGCACCCACTAGATCTTTAGCTAACACCAACTATCAAGAAGGATACAACCCCCTAGATGATCAAGCACCAATTAAATCCCATCTAAACTGATCTCCAACTTTTACCTAATATTTTACACACTTTATTATGGATTCCTCTTACTCTAACACCTACAAACTCACCTCTCTATCTTATACAATCCACTTAGGCTCCTTCGCTCAATATGCCACTTCTAAGCTCATTAGGTCTAATGACTTATATGTCCACCTACATCAACTTGGTCAAGAAAATATGACTGATCCTATTCACCCTATGATTTTTCTCAATGACCTTATCCTTCTCTTTCATAGTTTCCTCCTTTGCTTAATTCTATACACACTCAGCTAGTCTGAATAGGCCAATTAGGCCTTGCCTTTATACTACACACTTCATCTAACCCATCTTGGTCATATAAGATACTTATCACACTTGTTTTAAACTTATAATAGGTCTAAATAGATGTTACATTGGTGATATAATCATTCCATAGTTTATTCATACTATTTTAGTCCCAAACTTCAATTAAGACTTAATGACACCTAAAGCAATTAGGTATGTCCATGCATACGTTACAACTTGGACCTCTTAGACCACCTTCATCCTTCACTAATGGATGTACCACATCAAACCTAACTCTAATACACCATTTATCATTCCCACATAAGTACATACCACATGGAACTCTATTTCACTTAGGTTTTCTCGCCTTTTAGGCCTTCATACATAGAAAATATGTCTCATAGAATTGAAGTATTCAATTAACTTTATCAAATAACCCATTCTAAAAATTACAATAACATATAATAAATGACCTTATAAACATCATCATGTCCATTGGACATCTTCACTCAAGCTCCAATCAATCCAAAATTAATTCTTCCATAGGATCATTCAGACTGGTCAAACATAATCAAAGTATAATCATGTAAATGTTCATGTTTATAAATTGTAATAGTACTTAAAATATATCTAATTTACATGGATAGGTCCTTTTATTATTATATACAAACCTCCAATAATTGGTTTTATTTTTCTATCATCATTTATTTGTCTAACAGACTAATTCCTTATATCACTCTCTCATAGACTCAACATAGCTATACAAGCCCTTTTGTATTGAATGGTTCACACACTTAAACTATCTCCTCAGCTACCAAATTTTTTTTAATTATTTATTTCATCTTATAAAAACATAAATATTTTCATTTGATGCATCACTATTTGTCATAAGACCTCAAAGACTTCACTTTCCTTATCACAACTGGAGGAGTCAATCTAGCTCAAAATATAGTCATGTTGAACATAATTTCTCACACTTGAGGAAACACTTAAAATATATTATAATTAATGTACAAGGTCATTATACCTTACTATATCATCCTTCAACACAAAATTCATGTGATTCAATGACAACTTTATTCCTATAGATCATTCTCATTGTCATGGGTTCTACTATCTTATCTTACACAAACAAGTCACTTTGTGAGCACCTTATAGCTTGTGTATAAGAACTAAAAACACTTACCAATCAAGGTAATATGAGGAAAAGGTCCTGAAATAAGATCCCAAACAATTGGATTCATCTCTACTCACTTGGAACTCTTCCTTAAACACTTTTTCACTCTACCTAGTTTATTTCATTATTTTCACTCTTTGGCAGATTAGTGATAAGACAATTTCATTGATCAAAAAGATTGAAAAAGTGATTTTTCTTATCAAACCAAATCCATGAACCTAAATAATAGTTATTGGTCTTCAATATCCAATAACTTACATGTGTTGACTTGGTCAACTCTACCTATAGCCTCAAATTATTTAGAAACAAGTATTTTTATGTAGCTTCTACTCACTGCCCTCACACATAATTACCAATTGGATGTTCCTAGAGGATTATTCTACAAAATCCAATCATCAAAATTGACTTGACAAAATTTTTGGTAACTAATCTTTCATATCTTTTTAATCACTCCAATATGATGGTTTATAGGAGGGTTTTGACCAATTTACATTCTTGAAAAAATTTCATAAAGATCTATACCTAAAACCACTAAAAAATGCTAAAAAATCCTTATTATAACCATGTGAAACCTATCCAAAAAGGATTAGGTCACTAAGAAAACTAGGCACATGCCAATGAGCATCTCAACCTCCTTCTTGAGCTTGAAAAGCTTCATTCTACATGCATAAGAAAATTTTCAACATGATAGCTTACTTTATCTTCCTCCTCATGACGTAAAAATTGGTCAACACCTTTAACCCACCCTATAAAACCTCATTAAATTATTACATGGGCTCCAACATCTATAAAACTCAAATTGACCCTTCATTTGGACCTCACTAGGTCTCCATGCACATTAGGTCTCAAACCACTAGTTATGCTTGGTCTTTGAGAGAAATAGGAACCTTCTTGTATGGATCTCAAATAAACATCAATATATCATATGAACTCATTCCATGCTCTCAATATTCCATCCATGTTCACATAGGTCATATGCTTCCTTCCTTAATCAAGCTACCAAGCTTGTTCCTTCTTATACCATAATAGACATCTATGCTCAAAGCCTTATTTTTACTAAACCACCTTGATCATCTATAAGAACACTCTTATAGATCACAAATCATCTTAAAATATCTAATAAGATCTCACAATCTCATCATATCATTCTCCATTGATCAATACAACTCAACCACATGGATAACTTATCAAGCACACAAGGTCTTCTTGTCATTTTATAAATGACATCACCACTTTTTCATTACCTTTGAAATTAATGAAAACATTGAAAACAATCTTCCCTTTGTCATTTATGGCAAATACTTTTCTCCTTCTCCCCCTTTTTCATTAATGACAAAGTGGACATATACTCCTCTTATGTTCATCTACATAGTCTTCTGATCCTAAGACCTGACCACATACAAAACTCCCCCTTTATCTATGCAAGATCCTTATCAATTTTCTCAACACATTGAGTTATATCCCCCTAACTCCATGCTCCATCGAGATCAAGCCATTTTGAAACTACGTAACTACATATTATAACAAACACAAAAACTTATTTGCTTACTTTTAAATAGGTTGTTTATAACTTCAAACAAAATCCTCAAGTCATTGATGCTTAATAAAACTCATGGCACCTTAAAATAGAACATCTCAACCATTGGGCTTGTATATAACTTTATAGTCATTTTTCCTTACCACCTGATCCTTGGTTCTTAGGCTCAATTCTACTTCTTAGTCCACTTGAACATCTAAGATCATCATGAACAATTTCCATATGAATCTTAAGAAAATAGACAACTACCCTTTAACATAACCTATATTCTTTATGATATTAAAATAGGATCAAACCAAAATACTTACATGCATTCAATGATCTTTATTTAATTATATCTCTCATGGAACCATTCATCTTCTTGGTAAAGCAAAATAAACATTTCTATTTGTTAATATTCCTCAAACTCCATTCCACTATTCTAAATATTGCACTTTATATCCATTTTTGAGCCAATAGGACCACCTCACATATATGATAATAACTTATATAAGGTCATCACAACATCAAATACTCAAATTCATGCTTTAGAAGCCATCAAGACTCAAAATACTACCAAGCACTCTTACAAATAACATGCAGTCATACTAGGTCTGAGAGACCTTATTCATTTTTATGAACCTATAATACACTTTGACATCTTTAGATATTCAAATATAATCTAAAAAACATCCTAAAATCATTCTCATATCACCTCTAGTCCTTAGAACATATGAATAATATCTAATTACCAAAATGGCATTGGTCTTAACAGACTAATCTTCAAATTTCATACCCCTGCTCTAATCTTGACAACTAAGACCTCCATCATTCATTCAAACAAGTGTCACAAGCATTAAAAACCAATATAGAAAAATTTTCATACTCTCTACCAAAATATCATTAATCTTTTAGAAGCCATCATAAGTCCATCTTCACTAATAATAATCTCCTTAGGGCTTGTTGAAACCAAATCCTTGTTTCACTATCTTTCACCTTGATCTTCCTTTTAAGCAATAATCTGACCACATATAGAGAATTTAAATGAGATAAAATACATTATTAACATATTTAAACACCATGAACAATAATTTTTATCTTCTAAAAACACCCAAAAACTCTATAAATCATCACTATTCTGTGATTCAAAGGATGTTGAGACACAATCAACTTCCATGGAGCTTTTCTTTCATAGATGCACACTTTCAGATCTTTTTCAATCAACCAAAACATGCCATATACTTATTTATATTTTATATGAGTCTTTATTCATGCTTAATAAACATCAAATCATTTTATTATACTTCTAAACCTTTATTAGGCCTTAAAGACCTATTAGGCCTAAGTAGCCCAAAAACATTGTCTCCACATATCTGAAGCAAATACTCAAATATTCCACATATACATATGATTAAATCACATGGGTAAAGCATTACGGACCTCATATTTATGTTCATGATATTATAGACACTCAAAAATAAGGTGTAATACCTCCAACTTATCACTCTCAAATGCTCACTTAGACCTATCAAGAACCTCAATACCCAGTCTTAAAAGACAAAGCTCAAACAACCTGAATACACTTAGTCTAGGCATAATCCACATATCAATGGAAAAATAAATATCGCAAGAACATTTACATTCATTGGTATCCACAAATCGTTCACTTTTACTTAAAAAGATTCATATCTCTCATACCCTCATTAGGTCTCATGGAGACCTAATACAAATAGGACTATCCTTGAACATGTCTTCAAGGTCATTTTGTTTATCAACTTAGGTTTGATATTGGACTTAGATTTAGTATATTCCTTATTCTTCAATATTTTAAACACCATCATGCATACTTCTATGCAAATCTCAACTATGATCTTCACAAACTTATCCATCACTATAAACAAGATGAACATTGTCCTCATCACACCTTAAGTTACTTAGGATCATCTATAGGATATCAAACCTAGTCCAAAGGTCTTACTCTAATACCAATTTTTGGAAGTATATATAAAGATGGGGGTGAATTAGTAGATAAAAATTTACATTTAATTATAAAACCATTCCATAAAACATACATTCGCATAGAATAAAACAATGCATAAAGAAACAACCAAATAAGCACAATACAAGAGAGCATAAGAGATTATATGAGAAACCCTATTTGGGGACAAAACCCACTAAACCATTCACATGCAATAATATCCTATAATGAAAATATCTAATTTATACCAGCACTAATTAATAAATTAATATGCACCCATCAATTTAGTCTAGCACCCACTAGACCTTTAGCTAGCATCAACTAGCAAGGAGGATACAACCCCCTAGATGATCAGGAACAACTCAATCACCTCTAAACTCATACAAGACACTTAGAATTCTTCACTCATTATGTCTCTTCTAGGATTATTAGGTCCAATGAACTATGTGTCCACCTACATCAACTTTATTAGACAAACATGACTTATCCTCTTCATGTTATAATGGTTCTCAATGACATGATCCTTCTCTTTCAAAGGTAATCTACTTTTTTAAAGTCTATACACAATCAACTATTCTAAACAGGTCAATTAGGCCTTATCTTTATACTACACACTTCATCTAACCCATATTGGTTGGCCAAGATACTTATCACACTTGGAATTGGTCTAAAAACATGTTACATGGGTGAGACAATCCACTCCATAGGTCAGTCATATATATTTATTCCCAGACCTCAATTAGGCCTTAATAAGACCTAAATTAATTAGGTTTATCCATGTACATGTTACAACTTGGATCTCATAAACCACCTTTAAAATTTAATAATAGATGTGCCACATTAAACCTACCTCTAATAGACCCTTTATCACTCCCATATAAGTCTATGACACCTAGTGTAGACACTAGAAAACCACACATGATGGTTCTAGAAGTTAAAACACCCCTGGATTGAACCATTACCCAACCTACCAACCATGATCTTGAGATAAGTTGTCTAACTAGAGAAACTAACTTATTAACCTACATTTTCACCCCACTTGACCTTATAACTTTGACCATTGATGGCTGCCTTAACCATCAATGGTCACTATCACTACTAATGATCACCCTAACCTTTGATGGTTAGCTCCCTACTACTTGAGCACTCAAACTCAATTCATAGGTAAACCCAAACACATCATAATTTAATTCATGTATAATACTAATGCATAAAGAATTAAATGTGATTAATGATTTTTACCCCTTATATAACCTACACCTCCATCTCTTTTGCCTATAAAAAGAGAGTAGGATGTGAAAAAGGATCCAAAGATCTAGGAATTTAGTAATCAAGAAATCAAGCTATCAACAAGCAATCATCAAGAGCTTCTAGCATCAAAAACTTATTTTATAGGTCTTCCCTTTAGCAAGTTATTAACTATGATAGAAACCCAAACCTTTTCCAAAATTTATCTTTAAGCAAAGTACCATTACTCTACCAAAATCACTCTTGGATTAGCTACCGACTATCAAACAAATAATTAAGTATATTTGTAAATTTTTAAGTTTTGATTATTTAGCTTCTAACCTAGACCCTTCTACATCATATCTTATAACCTCCCATCATTAACCAGACCTTTAACAATCTTCCACCCATTCATTGACCTCATTATCCCAAGCTTTCTACAACACTTATTAGAACCCACAACAACCATCGATGGTCATCCTAACCCTGATGGTCACTATTGACCAACTTTGACTTTTTGGTTAAATTTGGGCAACCCTAGGTAAAAAATTTTGATTTTAAACTTTTTAATGGGTCTTAATATGTTTTCATAAGAAGTATACTTGTTACATGATGTCATTTAAGATCACATTAGATTTAGTCTTAGTTACATTAGTCTTTTTGTCCATTAGAAGTCATTTTATGAGATTTTGGGTGTAATTAATGCATTTGGAATAGTTAGTAAGATACTTAAGTGTACCAAATTCCTAATAAATGTCCAATAATTTAGTTTAGGTGTTAAGGATGCCAGCTACCTCTGAATTTTGTAGGTTGTTCAATTGAAATTGTAGAAATCAACTAAAAAAGAGGGAAAATGGAACTTGTATATATTTTTTAGAAGTGTGGCATGTGGGGAGGATCATGGGGGGTCTCCTCATATTTATAAAACTCATCTCCATTCTTGGTTTGATCTATAATAGTCATTTGGATGATAAATCCCTTCTACACATTTCTTGCTTTTCTTGATAGACTGGAGTGACCCATAGTTTTTTCCTCAGTATAGGAAGCATAGGTAGTTTTAGAAAAAATAATTTTGGAAGATGATATTAAAATAGGATAAATTAAATTTAATATATGAATTTTTAATATTGGTAAACTATTCATTATGAACCATTGCTAACAAGTTGATTGTATCAATTTGAAACTATTTGGTGAACCCTATAGGTTTTGTTCCATTTCTACCATATCTATATGAAATAGTTAGTGATGTGGGATATAGAGGATGTATAAATCATAATCACATGGCATCCACTCTTGGTTTGAAGTTTCATAGTGTTCAGGTATGTACTCTAGTGCATATTTCAAGGAGGTCCACCAGGTGTAGTTCCAATTGAGATGTCTCTTGGTTGCTAGGTTTTTTCCCCTATAAAAGTTGTATACAACTAAGAAAAAGTGTTCCATGAGTTCTTGGGTAATATCACTATCTACACTCATGTTTTTATCTAACCATAACATTTTATGAGTATCATTCAAACTTATCTTGCTCCATTTGCTAACTTAATGTCTAGTTTCTATTAAATTCCATGCAAAAGCTTACTCATTCTGTGTATGGAAGTGGTAATGGAGGTTTTTAGATTTTAAAAGGCTTTAAATTTTAAATTAGGTCCTTTTACCTATTTTGGAGAGTGAAAATTTTGACTACATGTTCATATACCATGAAAAATAACCACTTGGTGCATCTATCTACTCTTTCTCACATATGTGCATGTGTTTCCATATTGTAAAAGGTGTTCTTAAGATGGTTCTAGGTCTCAAAATATGGAAATAAATTATTTAAAGATTTATTGTGGTATTTGGGTGGTTTTGTGCTAGTTCACCACCATGTTTACCATAATTCCATGCTCTTCCCACATATTCTAACCAACATGCACTTGTAGGCTCCTTGATGATGTCAATCTAAGATGAATGACATGGTAATGAGGTCAATAATTTGAGGTATGAAAGATGAAAATATGTTTTGAAGGTTCTAATAAGTCTTTTGAGTCCATTGTTTCTCTCTATTGCATACCTTCCTAAGCAAACTACATGCTTCGTCATATGCTTACCTATAAGAGGGCTTACATAGGGGATTGAGATGTTATATGAGTGCCAAAGAATGTAATAAGACTATATTTAAAACCCTTGATATTAATGATACCATTAAAAAATTATGTGAAGTGATAGAATGACAAACAATTCATGAGAATCCCTCCTAAGGTGATGACTAAATTTTTTGGAAATCAATCTTTATTTTGAGCAAACAAAGACCTAGGAGCTTTTTAAAGATGGCATATAATGTGGTTGAGGTCAATTTTAGAGGAAATAAGTTCTTAAACATTATATAACTATCATATTATTACACCTATGCCAAATATGGAAGTCCAAAATTAAAATGAGATAGGTTTTTTAAAGCCTCCAATATGCCTAAAAAGTACTGAGATACTTTATTGAAGTCTATAGGCCTAAAGAGCAAATGACCTTTTGTTACTTGGAAGGAGAAACCTTAGAAATTGATATGGGATATGATGTTTTCAATAAAATGAGATGAGGTTATATGGTTTTAAATCATAATAAATGATATTAAGGCTCCCTTGTAATGCCATAAATGTATTGAAATGTACCCTATACAGAAGATGCATACTTCAATAGGGTTAGGTTAGCCACTCCAAATTTGATGCCTATTTGATGATTTAGGATCCTTAAAGGGAGTAATATAAGATAAAACATGGTTTATTGTAACCTCAAATTATTTCAAGGGAATGAAAACATTATGACTAGAGCCATTGAGAAATCCAACATATACCTACAGGCAAGCTCAAAAGGGTAAAATGTTTTAATCAATTGAGACAAAGTAAATAGTGATCTATTTTGATGTTTTAGTAATGTTTTAGGGGAATTCATGTAATTATAAGTTTAATATAAATTTAGTGATCTCAAGGGGAGTCTATCAGGATCCTCTAATATCAAAACTAATCCTAATTACTAAAAGTAAACTATAGGCAAGGAGCCTCAAGTCACTTATAAGCAGGAACCCACTTTAGGTGGTTTAGAGTGTAATAACATGGTGAATGAATCCAAGTCAAGGAAAGGAAAATTAAAAATGATCTAGATGGACATGTAATTGATGTCATTAGACCCTCCCAAGGAAGTAGATAAGCCTACATAGGGTCTTAGACATCTATTTTTACCTATAACAAGGTCTAGACAAGTAAAGGCTACAGTGAAATATGAAACACCTATAGAGGAAAGGGAGGTTTAAATGATTATAACATGATTAAATATGATCTAATTTATGTCATAAAATTCCCAATACATT
This sequence comes from Torreya grandis, assembly GCA_037957365.1. Classification (NCBI taxonomy): domain Eukaryota; kingdom Viridiplantae; phylum Streptophyta; class Pinopsida; order Cupressales; family Taxaceae; genus Torreya; species Torreya grandis. Next base: position 4,576,252 of record JARHVA010000632.1, on the reverse strand, counting down.
TCTAAGGTGCTCAAATTCCCTCCCCACATAGAAAATGGACTACAGTACGTACAAACAAGATAAGAAACCCTTGGTTCAAAGGGTAAGCATGAATAATACTCTCAAGAGAGAGGTTTAAAATGGTTTAAAAAGATACATGATAATAATTTGAAGGTGGGTAGTATTAATAAACAACATAGGAGCATGGAATTGGTGAGGAGAGTTCATCCACAAGTGGATTTGGACAAAATACAAGAAAACAAGGTTTTTAACCCCTTTTTTAGACAAGTTAAGTTGATTCAGTACCTAAATGAGGGATTATGACCTTTAAATTTGGTAAAAATACTAATTATTACATTATAAATCTCCCAAAACTATCATTTTATCATGGGGATAGGGGATATATCCTTCTATTTTGTCTCAGAGATCAACCACTCATGAAAATCAGATCTTTGGTCTACCAAGCAAAATATGAAAAAATTAGTGAATGACCTAAGATGAGGCCTTGGTATCTTAAAGTAAAACTAGATGATGTGTATGTAAGGTATCACTAACATAAGATAAAACCCCCTAGAGTGACTTGATTGTGTATGCATACAGTCTAATTTAGTAAGGTTCCACTAGGCCTAGTTGGCAAATGAGAGGAAAAGTGATGAAAGGAGTGTTGGATGGGTTATGTTATGGCTTTGTAACTATAATTTAAGTGTTTAAGTGTGTAATAATCCATCCTAATCATGTTATATCAGCCAAAATGAGCTAAAATTGTAGAGGGTATGTTAAGCCCACTAAGCTTTTAAGAGACCTAAAATCATTTAGAGGTCTACCTCCATGTCTAACTCTTGGAAAGATATATGGTTGATTTAAACATGATTATAAGGTGTAAATAGACATTTTGAGCTTTTGGAGTGAAAAGAGACCTCTAGGAGAGAAATTTCTAGCCTTGACACAATCTAAGCATGTAAAATGAGAGGAAAACAAGCTCGATGGGTGTTTCCAAGTACTCATATCTTTTCTAAGGATATGAATGGAAACCATAAGTATTTATGGAAGTTAGTAGGGTACCTTTTCATTAGGTTTGTGGAATTTTTAGATAGGTTCAATGTTCAAGTTTTATGAATAAAGCTTAAGAGTTAGAACTACCTAAAACCTTGATTATGAACTAATGAGTAAAATAAGATTGGAGAGCCACCCTAATGGAATATTTTGGAAAGGAAAAATATTATATAATTGGTATGACTCACTAAGGATTTGACACATGTAATGTAAATGTACATAACTATATGACCAACATGCAAAATAGTGTTTTTCTCACCATTTTCTATGTTTTTAGGTTTTATGAGATTTGAGGAGATGTAACCAAGTTTTGAATAACATAAGGACCTATTTTAAATACCTATGGTCATTTTATTATATTTAAAAACCTCTAAGTATTATAACTAGATCTCTCCTTTCAACCAATAACAAATAACATGGTGAACACAATGGTGAAAAGTGTGGAAACCTCAATTAGATGTCCTTTTAAGGTGAAGGTGAGGAATCTAAGGACATGGATAATATTTAAAGGTTTATTTAATTCCCTCCCATTGATTTTTATTTTAAAATTAAGGAAATTTTTATGATAAATGTGAAGGGTAGCAGAAAGGGAGTTTTTTAAAACTATAGGCAATGATTGCTTCTTTTCAAGAGTTTATAAATGAGTAAGATTAGAACCAATGCTTGTAATTTAATTATTAAAGGCATTAAATCTCATATAAATCATTATACCTATCCCTAGTTAGTAGTGGGATGTTCAAATAGATACAAATTATGAAGGCAATTTTTTGTGCTAGAATTAAGAGTTCTATGCCACTTGTCACAATTTTCATGGCTTGGATAGATAATTGGAATTCTTAAAAATGAATTTATAATTTAATATATCTTATCTAATAATTTTTAACTTATTTTATCAATTTTACACATGTCATGTGACCTTTGGACTTGTTTTACTTTGCCTCTCTCTCAAAAGCTATAAATATGTATTCTTTTGGCTTTTTTTAGTAGCCTCCATTGGTTAATGAGTAAAATATAGATGAATTTGTAATTTAAGGAAACTTAAATAAATATACAAGTGATTTTCCACTCACATGTTATACTATTGAGTATTGATTTCAATCTTATTTGTCTTGTCTAGTATAAGTTATTCTTTTCTAGTATGTTACTCTTGATTGTTCTCCAATGTGTAGAAGAGTGATTGTTATGGGTCTTTTCTAGTGTTTTTTTTAAGTCTATAAGTTTTATAGAAGTTTTTTATGATTTTTTTCTCAAAATGAATCATCCAATACCCTCATAAACATTCAATTACCTGTTGAACATAGCTTATGAAATACTAATGTGGTAATCTAGCTTGAGTTCTGAGCTTTGAGTGTAGGAAATCTTGTTTAGTTACAAGTAGTATGAATTAAATCAATGGGATGAGATTAAAAATTGGTGCATCACATTTTTTGGTTTTCTTTTTTTTTTCTCTTAACCCTTTTCATCCACAAGTTGATAAGTAGGGAAGTCCTTCAAAGAGTGCATCAAGGGAACTAGACCTTCTAGAGATTCATCTCTCAACATTGTCACCCATAGCAAGAGGGATATTTCCATTGTGTCACTTAGATGTGGAGATCTATGAATATCCTTAGGGGTGAAAATACAAGTGTCAATATTTTTTTTCATGCTTGGTAGGACTCTAAGTCCTAGAATATTATTCAATATTGGTGTTGGTCTTGACATAGTTACAAATACAAGAGCATCTACATTCAATACCTAGTGACTCCATTAAAGATTTAAAGTCTTTATTTAATAATCATTCCTTAGTTTCCATACTAAATGTTACCACTAGGTCTACTTCTAAAGGTATATCCTTTGATTTTGTTTAATTACCTCCATATTCTACTAAAAGGTTTAGGTTTGTGAATACCCATCCTTATTCAAGAGAGTTGGTGTTTAAGAAGTCTATGTTCTTATTTAGTTCAATACCTAATACTCATAATTAATATTAAAATATGTATATAAATCAACATTTTATAGCATTCACTAGATCATCTCCTTTGAATCTTGCCCAATATGATCAAATTTTAAGAGCAACCCTTAAGAGTCTTCCATATTTTTGTGGAGAGGATCCTATTACTACCATTAAACAAATTAGAAACATTTAAATCTTCTAAAATATCCATAATATCAATCAATAAAATGTGGACATTAGGCTTTTGGCATTATCTATCAAAGGAAAATCTTTGGATTAGTATGGGACTCTACCTAAAAATTCTATGGGTTCATGGGATGAACTAGGAGACCTATTGACTAAGAAGTTTGGAGAGAATAGTGATCATCTATCTATAGCTAAGAAATTAACCACTATCAATATGGAACCAAAAGATCTTATGCAATATTTCAACACTAGATTTCAAAAAACATGGAATGGGATCCTACCTCTTGTGAATCTTACTCCAAATTATACATTCTTGTACTATCTAAAAGCATTGGATAGTGATGTATCCATGATGATATAATCCATTAGTTTAAATACACTCCTTACTACCTATGAGATATATATCAATGATGATAATTATCTTTTTCAAGTAGGTAGGATTTTTCCTAAGCCTTTAATACCATTGTTCCCTAATTTGTAGCCTCCTAATCAAGCTACATTACCTACCTTGCCTCCTTTTCCTAGGCATGATAAATCTACCATGGTCCCTTAAAATGAGATTCATGAAGTAAAAATTTTACTCCAAAGTGTTACCAATGAATTTTTTTATCTTAAAAGGAAACAAGCTCAAATTTATAGGCCATACCAATCCTACAGTCAGTTTGGACAAACCAATAGACCTCCTTTCTAAGGAAGTGCTCAAGGACAAGTTCAAACCACCCAAGCTAGGCCTTATCAAAGCTACAATACTAAATCTCACTCATCCTCTAAATATATTTTTCCCACTAAGAAAAAACTTGGTTTAAGAATATCCATGTTATCCATATTTTAAGAAAAATCTAGAACAAGTTTGCTATGCAAATGAAATGCACAACCAAACCATGGAAATTCAAGGCAATCAATCTTTCCAAGTTTAGAGTTTTGAAGGACCAATACAAAGTGGGTTGAAGAATGGTCAAACACAGTCTGATTCTACCTCATAAATAATTCTGAGGGGGTTTTTTGTGCTATCATTCACTTGGGGAATCTAAGTAATATGAATACTAGTGTTGCATCTAATACTAGGTCCAAGAAAAGGGTTGTTGAAGAGCAACAAAGAGAAGCTCAAGGACATATTTTGGTCCCAACTTTATCCCAAATGGTAAGTGTGTCAAATTAATATCCTATAATTCAATAAAGTTAGAAATTTTATAATGTGAAGATAACTCCTATTCACCCACCTTCACAAGCTGCACCACAAGGAGCTAGTGCCCCTAAAGAGCCCTTAATGTTCAAGAATTCTTCCATTAAAGTTATAGACCAGATGAAGAAGCTACATGTGAAAATATCATTATGTGATTATTTGATAATACCCAGGTAGAAATATATGCTCCAAAAATAATTGCAAGGATTGAGTAAACAAGTTGGCTCATCTAGAAATGAAAATATTGTCTTAGTTAATGAAATTCAACCTACAGATGGTGATTTCTTGATTCATAATTGAATCATAGATAGTGGGGTCAGTACTTCAGCTATGCCAAAGTGTATAGTGGATAAACTAGGCCTCAAATATGAGCCAATAACTAAGGGAGTCTTACAATTGGATGTATCTCTAGCCAAGACTTTCAAGGTAGTTAAAGATTTGAATTTGATAATTCATTATTTTCCTAAATTTACTATTCCTCATGATGTGGTTGTGGTATACTCACCTCCATACTTTTCCCTTTGCTTGTCAAGAGAGTTTACAACTAAGACATGTGGATACTTGATAGCCAATTGGTCCTACATGGTGTTTAGGACAAAGTATGGTAATAAGGTGATTATTTAATTAGAACATATTCATCATAATCACTTGGATCCTTACACACCTAAAGTGTCAAAAGTCAAATATGCCATCATTGATGAAGAGGAAATCCACATTGACCAATCTCCAACATCTTCCCTTGAAGGAGTTTTAGATTTGTACTTAGATGAATGGGGAGGTGAGAATTATGAGCATAATCCTTACAAGTTCATAGAGTAACCTAGCATTGTGGTGTATTTTATGCATGAGGATGACTCTTTCATACCAAAATTAGTGAATCTAAGTGAGAATGTGAATGGTTTATGGTAGGTTTTCTTCGATGGTTCAAGAAGCAAGATTGGGGTAGGTGATAGAGCCATGTTGGTTTCCCCTTATAAATAAAGGTATTATTAAACTTTTAGATTTCAATTATCATGTAATTATAATGTGGTAGAATATGAGGCCCTCATTCATGGCCTTAAATGGGCTAGGAAAAGAGGTGCCAAGGAATTGTAAGTGTGTAGTGATAGTGAGTTAGTTGTGAATCAAGTGAGAGGGCATAATTTGACCAAGAAATATTTGCTTAAGTCCTATAATCATAGAGTGTGGGATCTTGTGAAAGGTTTCCAAAATTTAAACATCACATATATTATAAGAGAGGATAACAAGCATGCTAATAGGTTGAAATCAATTGGAGCTTAGTTTGATGTTCCAAAAGGGATAAAGGAGGATCGGAACCAAACATATATCAAGGTGATTTTAAGGCCATCCATAATAGATAATATCACTAATTAGCAAGTGTTTGATAGTGATCAACAAATAGAAATTTTTCTACAAGAAGTGGCCGAGTTTTATACCAAGAATCAGTCTAAACTATAGCAATAATATGGAGGGTAGATTATACAATTTAAATCCAACAAGCTTTCTAAATTCCTAGTTACTCTTGAGAGCATATTCAATGAGGATGACTAGCTAAATAAAGAGTAGGTAAGAATGTATACAAAGAAAGAGAACTATGTGAAGGAACAAATATTTAAAGATAATTTACTTGTGGTTATAAAAGTATGTACTAGTCAAGAGAAGCATGCTTTCATTGAGTTATGTAAGAAGTTTTTTGATGTCTTTGTATGGGAGTATAGTGATTTAAAGGGTTTTGATCCAATCCTATCTCATCACAACATAGATCTAGATGAGAGTGCCAAACCTATTAAGAAAAAACAAAGGCCAATCAATCCTAAGATTGAACCCCTCATGAAGAAAGAGCTCACTAAGTTGATTGATTCTAGAATCATCTTTCCTATCAAGCATTCATCTTGGTTGGCCAAATTAGTCCATTTAGAAAGAAGAATGGGGAGATCAGGTTGTGTGTTGATTTTAGGGACTTCAATAGAGTCTCCTTGAGAGATCATTTTCTCCTTCCTTCTATGGAACAAATTTTACAAGTTGTGGTAGGTAGTGAGAGGTTTTTTCTCCTTTATGGGTATTCCAGATACAATAATATTTTAGTGAAGGAGAGAGACCAATATAAGATGGGCTTCACTAATAAATGGGGTACATATGCCTATAGGAATATGCCTTTTGAATTGTCTAATGTTGGAGCTATATTTCAATGTGGAATGGATATAGATTTTCAAGGACTAATAAATGACATTATGTTGGTGTATCTTGATGACGTAACAATAATCTCTAAAGATGAAAAAGATAACTTGAATAACCTAAGGCATATTTTTATAGGTGTAGAGATTTTTTAATCTCTCTCAACCCAAATAAATGTGTGTTTTTTTTTATGAAGGCAAGCTCGTAGGACACATTGTCTCAAATGAGGGCTTATCCATTGATCCTGAAAGGGTGAGTGTCATCTTGCCATTGTCTTTTCCCAAACACAAAAATGGTTTAAAAAGATTATTTGGAAAAATAAATTTCATAAGGATATTCATCCATAATTTTTCTAATCTTATCAAGCCTCTAAACTCCATGTTGAGAAAGGATGAAACATTCACTTGGACTAAAAGAAGGAATGAAAGTTTTGAAGAGATCAACCAAGCCATTACTCAAGCTCCTACTCTTGAAAGTCATAATTTTTCCAAATATTTCAATTTGTATACTTTTATAAATGAAGAGGTAATCTTTTCCATGCTTACTCAAGCAAATTTTGAAAATTTAGATAAACATATTGCCTTCTTTAGTCAATAATTAAAAGGCTATGAGGTAAGATATACTTATGTTGAGAAAACATTAATTTTAGATATTAGGAGCCTAAATAAATTTAGACATATTTTACATAATAACAAGATTCACATATTTTTACCTCATCTTAGTGTCAAGGACTTTTTCTTGAGTAGGGAATTGAATGAGAAGAGGGCAGGTTGGATCACAAAAGTGATGGAATATGATGTGGAAATCAAGATAACCAATCTAGTGAAAGGAAAAGGGTTATGTGAGAATCTTGATTTAGACATGAAAAGATAAAAATGATGTTGTTTTGGTACTTCATGATGACCCTATAATAGTTAAAAATTCATCCATTAGGAGTTAGGCATAAGATATGATTCATTTCCTTCAAACCAGTGAGTGTCCGCAAGGTCTTGAAAGAGCTAGAAGAGGGTACTTTAGATTGCAATCCATTCATTATGTACTTGTTGATGGAGTGTTATTTAGAAAATATTTTTTAGGTATGATATTGAGGTGTATTGACTAAGATCATATTTACAAAGTGTTGTTTGAGTTTCATGATGGACCAACAAGTGGTCACTTTGCTCCAAGAACCACAACTATTAGGATTATGAGGGATAGATAATTTTGGCGTAACTTATTCAAGGAAACCCATGATTGGGTAATAAAAATTAAAAAGTGTGATATTTTTGATGGAAAACAAAATCTTGTTGCCTTTCCTTTGCATCCAATCCAAGTTTAGCAACCCTTCATGCAATTGGGTTTGGATTTCATAGGCCTAATCAATCCACCTTCTAGTGTTGGTCACAAGTGGGTGTTGGATACTATAGATTTATTTAAAATATGGGTGGAGGTTTTATCTCTAAGGAGTAAAATGAAAAATTAGTTCTAGACTTCTATGAAGGCATAATAATAAGGTTTGGGGCTCCTTCAACAATAATTTTAGATAATGCATTGGCTTTTCTTGGAACAAGGACAAGTGAATAGGATTTAAAACATGGCATATATCTTATCACCTCTAACTATTATCCCTAAGGGAATGGAATATCTGAGTCCATAAATAAAAATCTAATTAGGATCATAAAGAGGATAATGGAGGAGAACTAAAGGATTTAGCATTCCAAGTTGAAGACAACCCTTTGGGTAGATAGGATTGCCCCAAAGAGAGAAATTGGAAACTCACCATACACACTTGTTTATGGGAGAAAATCTAGACTACCTATTTCACTTGAGTTACCATCTTTGGACCTCACCTATCAACTACAATTGATGGAGAATGAAATCATGGAAATTAGGTTATGTGAGTTGATAGAGCTTGAGGAGATAAGAGATCAAGCTATGTTAACTATGAGAACTCACAAAGATCAAACCAAGAGATAATTTGACAAAAAATCCATGCCAATAAGTTTAAAGGATGGAGACATTATTTTAAATTAGGATGAAGATAGGGCTAAACTTGGAAGACACATAAAGTTTGATGCTTTATGGAGTGGCCCATATGTGATCACACAATGCAAGAAACACAATGCCTTCCAAATTTCAAGGTTGGATGGAGAGGAGATTTATATCCCAGTTAATGGAATATATCTCAAACATTGTTATTAATTTTCTTCTCTCCCCTTGTACATATTTTCTTGTTTTCCTTGTGTTCCCTAAGTACTTATACACATGTGTGAGTTTTATCTTGTGTATTGCTTTATCTCAATCTTTTGGTTTGGTGTGTTTTTTTGGAAAGTTCCTTTAAAGTTGTCTTTAGGAATACATTGACTCCATTTTCCCTTAGTAAGATAATTCTATTGGTCCTTAGTATAGTAGGCATATTACCCCTATGAATCACCATTTTATTGACCAAAATTGACTTTTTGGTCAAATTTGGGCACTCCTAGGCAATTTTTTTTATTATAAACATTTTAATGGGTAATAATATGTTTTCATAGGAATTATACTTATTACATGATGTTATTTAAGGTCACATTAGTTTTAGTCTTAGTTGCATTAGTCATTTTATCCATTTAGATTCATTTTATGAGCTTTTGGGGCTCATTAATGCATTTGGAATGGTTCCAAAGGTTAATAGGTGTCCTAAATTATTAAAAAATGTCAAATAATTTATTTTATGTGTTAAGGAAGTTAGTTACCTCTGAATTTTGTAGGTTATTTAACTAAAACTGTAAAAATCAACTAAAAGAGAGAAAAATAGCTCTTGTATAGATTTTTGGGAATTGTGACAAGTGGGGAGGATCATTTGGGTTCTCCTCATCTTTATAAAAAAACCTCCATAATTTTTTTGATCTATAATATTATTTTTGATGCCAAAACCATTCTACACATTTTTTGCTCTTTTTGGTAGACTAGAGTGACCCTCAAGTTTTTGCTCAGTATGGGAAGCATAAGTAGTTTCAGAAAAAATAATTTTGGTGGATGATATTACACTAGGATAAATTAATTTTAATATATTTATTTTCAATATTGGTAAATTATTCTCTATGAACCATTTCTAAAAAGTTGACTGTGTAGATTTGACAACTATTTGGTAAACCTTAGAGGATTTGCTCCATTTATACCAAATCCATATGAACCAATTGGTGATGTGGGATATATAGGATGTATACTTAATTATAAAATTTTATAAACTCTTGTTTTAAAATTTAGTAGTGTTTATTCATGTTATTTCATGCATATTTCAAGGAGGTACAACCAGGTGCAGTTCCAACTAAGATGTCTCTTGCTTGCTAGGTTTTTTTCCGCTGTAGAAGTTTCATTAAAATGGGAAAGAGTATCCTATGATTCCTTGGGTCATATAAATATCTCCCCTCATGTTTTTATCTCACCATGGAATTCTATGAGTATCTTGTAAGCTTGTCTTACTCCATTTACCAACATTATGTCTAGTTTCAACTGAATTCCATGCATAAGCTTGCTCATTATGTGTATGGAAGTAGAAATGGAGGATTTTGGATTTTAAAAGGATTGAATAGTTGAATGATGTATTTTTTAATGTTTTATATAGTGAATATTTTGACTACATGCTCATTTACCATGCAAAACAACCACTTGGTGCATCTATTTACTCTTTCTCACATATGTGTAGGTGTTTCCATTGTGTAAAAGGTATTTTGAAGATGGTTATATGTTTAAAAGGATAGAAAAAAAATGTTTGAATATTTATTGTGGTATTTGGGTGGTTTTTATCTATTCCACCATCATGTTTACCATAATGACTTGCTCTACCCACATATTCTAACCAAACATGCACTTATAGGCTCCTTGATGACATCATCCTAAGGTGAATGACATTGTAATGAGGTAAATAATTTTAGGGATGAAGGATTAAAATTTGTTTTTAAGGTTATAATAAGTATTTTTAGTCCATTATTGGTCTCTATTTCACATCTTCTTAAGAAAACTACTTGTTCAGTCATATGCTCACCTACAAGAGAGCTTAAATAAGGGACTGAGATGTTCTATGAGTGCCAAAACATGTAATGAAACTATATTTATAACACTTGAATATTAATGAGACAATTAAAAACTTTTTTAAAGTTATATAATTAAAAATAGGTCATGATAATCCTTCCTAAGGTGATGACTTAATTTTCTAAAATTAGTCCCTGTTTTGAGAATATAAAGGCCCAAGAGCTTTTTCAAGATGGAATATAATGTGGTTGAGGTAACTTTTGGATTAAATAATTTCATAAAACTTGTATCCATATCACATAACTACACATATTCCAAATATATAAGTCAAAAATTAAAAGGAGATAGGTTTATGAAGGCCTCTAATATGCATAAGAAAGCACTGAGATACTTATTGAAGTTTATAGGCCTAAAGAACAAATGACCTTTTGTTACTTGGAAGGGAAAACCTTGGAAATTGAGATGGTATGGATGTTTTAAATCAAATTATATGATTTTATATGGTTTTAAATAATAATAAATTACATGAAGTCTCCTTTGTAATCCCATAAATGTATTGAAATGTACCCTATACAGAAGCTGCATGCCTATAGTAGGGTTAGGTTATCTACTCCAATTTTGATTCCTATTTGATGCTTTAGGATTATTAAATGGATTAATATAGGATAAAACATGGTTAATTTTAACCTCAAATTAGGTCAAGGGAAAATAAAACCATTATGACTAGAGCCATTGAGAAATCCAACATATACCTACAGACATGCTCAAAAGGGTAAAATGTCTTAATCAATTAAGACAAAGTAGAAAATGATATTTTTTGATGTTTTAGTAATTTTTTATGGAAATTAATGTAATTATAAGTGAAAGAGACCATTTTTATATCTCATTGGGAGTCTAGGAGGATTCTCTAATATCAAAACTAATCCCAATCACTAAAAATAAGTTACAGGCAATGGGCCTCAAGTCACCTATAGGTAGGAACCCACCTTAGGTGGTTTAAAGCACAATAACATGATGAATTAAGCTCATTCAAGGAAATTAAAATGAAAAATTATCTATATGAACATGTAATTGATGTCATGAGACCCTCCCAAGGAAGTAGATAAGCCTACATAGGGTCCCAGACCCCTATTTTTTACCTACAATATGGTTTAGACAGGCAAAGGCTACAATAAAGTATGAACTACCTATAGAGGAAAACAAAGATTAAATGATTAAATATGATCCAATAGATTAAATAACATGCCAAAGACATTTTTAAGGTGCTCAAATGCCCTCCCCACTTGGCAAATAGACTATAGTCCATACAAACAAGCTAGGAAACCCTTGGTTCAAAGGGTAAGCATAAAGAATACACTAAAGAGAAAGGTTTTGGATGGTTTAAAAATATCAATTATAACTTAGGATATATTAATCTAAAATCTCAATGAGTAATCAGGTTCATGGAAAGGACTCACTCAAGATATCAACATGCAAAGGAGATGTATGGAACTGTATGGACAAAATGCAAAATAGTGTTTTTCTCACCATTTTCTATGTTTTTCAAGTTATATGAGGTATGAGGAGATAAAACCAAGTTTTTATGGAATATAAGGACCTATTATAACTCCCTACGGTCATTTTATTTTATGGGAAAACATCTAAGTGTCATAACTAGAGCTCTCCTTTTAGCCAATCAAAATTGGCATGGTGAATGGAAGGGTGAAAAGTGTGGAAACCTCAATTAGATGTCATTTTAAGGTGAATTTTATGGTTATAGGTCCATGAATAATATTTATAGGTGTCTTTCACTCCCTCCCATGGATTTTAATATGAAATAAAAGGAATTTTTTAAGATAAATATGAAGGGTAGTGGAAAAGGGAGTTTTTTAAAACTTCAGGTAATGATTACTTCTTTATAGGATTTTAAAAATGAGTAGGATTATGAAAAATACATGAAATTTAATTATTTAAGGCTTTTCCTCTCATCCCAATAATTAGACCTATCCCTAGTTAGTGGTGGGACTTTCAAATAGATGCAAATTATTAAGGTAGTTTTTAATGCCAAAATTGAGAGTTTATGCCACTTTTCACAATTTTCATGGCTCGTAGGACAATTGGACTTCCTAAAATTACATGTATAGTTTAATATCTCTTATACATTCATTTTTAACTTATTTTATCAATTTGATACATGTTCAAGTGACCTTTGTACTTCCTTTGCTTTGCCTCTCTCTCAAAAGCTATAAATATGTATTCTTTTGGCTTTTTTGAGGAACCTCCTTTGGTTAATGAGGAAAATTTGGAAAAAAATTAATTTAATGAATATTTAAGAAATATAAAAGTTATTTTTCCACTCATATTATATAATATTTAGTATTTATTACAATCTTGTTAGTCTTGTCTAGTATAAGTTAATCTTTTCTAGCATGTTACTCTTGGTTATTCTGCAATGTGTAGAAGATTGATTGTTACATGTGTTTCTAGTGTTTTATTTTAAGTTTATAAGTGTTATATAAGTGGTGTATAATTTTTTTCCCAAAAATAATCATCCATTACCATCCTAAACATTCAAGCACCTACTGAACCTAGCTTATAAAATATTGTTGTGACAATCCAGCTTGAGTTGTGAGATTTGAGTGAAGGAAATCTTGTTTAGTTTAAATTACTATAAATTAAGTCAATAAGAGGATATTAAATATTTTTGAATCACCTTTTTTAGTTTTATTAGTTATTTTATTACCCTTTTCATCTAAAATTTGATAAGTAAGGAAGTGCTTAAAAGAGTGCATCAAGGGAACTATCCCTTTTAGAGATTGATCTCTCAATATTATCACCCACAGTAAGAGGGATGTTTCCATTGTTCCACTTAGATGAGGATATCTAGTAATCTCCTCAAGGGTGTAAATCCAAGTGTCAATATTCACCTTGAACCACCAATGTTCACCCAACTACTAATGGTCACCTTAATCATTGAAAGTCATCCTGATTACTGATGGTCACTATGGTAGGAAATAATAACAAGATATTTATAATCACTTACCCTTAACCAAATTCCATTTTCTATCTTTCTACCTATTCATAGAGTTCCCACCTATTTTTTGAACCTAACCTGACCTATTTAGCATTAGTATTGACCTACTTATTGCTATAATTAGTCTATTTCATTTATCAATCATTTATTTATTATTGCATTCCCTATTATTATTTTATGTCATTTGATGAAAGTACTTCATATTTATTTCCTTAAACTTAACCATTCTAAGAGAGTGAATTGATATCCTCCTAATAAGCTCATGCTTCTTGGATTTATCTCACACTAGGCAATCCATATTGTTATCCATGTAACAACCCCTTTGTTTTAGTATATTATTATCTATAGGTCATTATTACCAAGATAAAGAGGATCTCTTCACAATCATCTAGATCATGTGTGCATAAATAAATAGGTTCTTATACCATACCCATATTTAATTTCTTCTTCTTTTCCAAGAAAATAACTTGAAATTAAGAGAAACATTTTGGTGTGCTCAATGGGAGCTAGTAGCATTTAGGTGCCATTTTCTTCTTTATTCTATGCTCATATAATGAAATCAAAATTTATTTTGTTTATAAAATAAACATTTCATACATTGATTGATTGTATGTTTATCTCACATAATTAAAATTAAATCAAAGTAATTCAATCATAGATTTAGTTCTTTATCACACACCATACCAAACCACTTACATTAATCAAAACATCATAAAAATTGGCATAAGGACCATCTAGGGTTTCATATCCTAGTGGTTCACCTTCACCCTTTGTCTAACTTACTTGGATTTAATTACCAATAAGAAAAACCAAAACCTAGCTCTCTAGTTGAGTCTAAACTCTAGGAATCAATATTTACTAGCTAAGTACCTACCACCTTTATTGTTGAGGTGTGTAAAGGGAGGGAGTAGGCCAAAATACCAAGACACATATTTATTATTAACATAGAACCTTTTTATATCCTTAAACACCTAAAACCAACCATAGACTTTTTTTTTAGTACCTATTATACAAACCAAGTTCTTCTTCACACTTTCCAACTAAGGCATAATCCACTAGTGAGATAAAAGGCACCCTAAGATTTTAAACACAATCTAGTTTATTTCTTTATTGCCTTGAGATATTTATCTTTTATTTTCTTTGTGTTTGAGTTGTGATCTTTCCTTTATTCCTTTTTATTCCTCACATGGTTTTTACTAGACAATAGTTGAGGAACCAAACCAAATAGGAACCACCTTCCTCTTCTAATTCTTCAATGAAGTATACCTCAGATGTTAAGGGTTACTCCCACCTTTATACAAGCCCTACCATTCCTTGGATATTTGTCCAAAGTGTTCTATATTTCACCACTTTCCTTGATAACAATCGTATATCTCTTCAACATTTTTCTTAATACCCTATCTTACCACACCTCTGCTTTAGTTCCACCTATAGATGCACCTTATGGGATGCATTCCCATCTTATGGGAGACACATTTGTTGTCTCTACCTCTAACTAACCTATAATCACTTAGACATATTCCTCCACCAATAACCCATCCACTACCTCCATCAAAACCTAATCAAACAACCCAACCAATAACCAAACACCACCTACACCAACTAATAACCCCTCCAACATAGAGTAAACCTCACATTTGATTACCCATACTCCACCCACCATGGGGATACCTTCTATCCATATTTCTAATATTCCCCTTATCACTATCAACCCACCAATCTACACCCCACTTAAAAATGTGGTGCTTTCTATAGCTTATACCCTTCCACCTATCACTATTAGAGTTACCAGTCACCCCCAACCAATTAACCCATTCATACCTTCAACCCAATATATATCAATTCCCCAATCTATCCATCCAATCATACCTCCAAATTAACCCACATAAACCCCTCAATAATTACCTATGACACACTACTCATGATATGTTCTTATCCATAAGGATACATAGCTCTATCTTTGACCCAACCTCTTGTACCTATTAACCCATATTTGGAACCTCTACCCAGCCTCTTATGCCCATTACCCCTTATGTGGCATCATCCCAACCCTCAATAATCACATACCAACATGTGTTATCTTCTCAACCTTATATTATTTATCCATATATTACATCCACTAAATCCCAACAAAACTTACCATATAATTATAGAACTCCCCAACCCCAAATAGATTTGGTCAAAATATTGATGGACAAAATGACTAACCTAGATTCATTTATCTCTGATGATCACAACCTCTTATCTTATGAAAAATAATTTAATGAACCTATTCACCCATCCATCCATATCTAAACTTACCCTCTTTAATGGGAACTACCCAAATTTTATAAATTCCAAAGTAAAGAAGACCCACAACAACACATAAGAGCATTTAGGCATTCTTTCTATTTGATTTCTTATGATGATTTTCTTATCCTTTGCACCTTTCCTATGTTTTTATCTAGATTAGTATATTGATATCACTAAGCACTCCATGTTTTTTTCCCCAACTTTCCCAAACCTTTTTAAAACACTTCTAGATTAATATATCTAAGAAGGTCTCCATCACTGACCTATACTCCTTTAGGATATTTGATGATGAATTAATTACCAATTTTGTATCCTGATGGAGAGGTCTTATCAACCAACTCTTTTTCTCTTTACCCCAACCAAATTTCATTGGAATTTTCTCTCAATATTGTTCCAAATTCATCTCCCCTACTCTATAGGTTCAAACCTTTAGAACTTTTGATGAGGCTTTCACCATAGAACATAAACTAGAAATAAAAGCCATCGATGAGGGGAAGTTAATAATAAGATATAAAAACTATAGATTCAAACCCAATTACCCTTCCCCATCCAAAAAAAAAAATGAATCTAACCACCCTAACACCAAACCAAAGGTATCCACAAACATAAATATCCTTAAAATTGCTCCAGCTCTGGTTGTAAACTAACCTAACTATACCAACTCCTCTAACTCCTCCAATCAACAAACCCAAAATCAAAATTGGGATACCCTAAAATAATACACTCTGATAGGGGAGTCATATTCTTCATTTTTGGATAAGTTACTCAAATCCAACATCATACCCCCGTAAAACATCCCCAAAAATTTGATGCTTTTTCATCTATGCTTGATTGGTACAATAAGAGTGATCTATGTGCTTTCCACCATGTCATTACACATGAAGTTAGTAGGTGTAACACCTTCAAAACCATTTTTGAAAACTTGATTGATAATGAAGAATTTGTATTTATAATCCCAATGCACCCCAAAATTATTCACTTGACATATTTCAACAACCTTTTTCCAATCATGCCCCTTCTACCTACTGTGATGAAAATAAACCAAAATCATATCACACTCATGAGGTTCATAAAGTTAATGTAATTATCAATGAACCTATTATTAAGGAAACCACTACATCAACCACCTCTTCCTCCACTCCACTTATTAAAGTGGTAGAATTACCCCCATTCCTTTGGATAGACAAACAAAGGAAGAAACCATCCTCATTCCTTCACTTGATGAGATAAGGGACTTACTTTCCTCCCCCATCATGACATCACCCCCTCTTTCTTTAGAAACCATTCCACAAGGAGAGATCACCTTATCTACTCCTATGGAGGAAAGATCCTCCTAAATCTTGAAACCTTTCATCAAGGATAAGGGTGAAGAAACCATTCCATTACCTTAATCTATGGGCCTAATATTTTAATTAGATGCCCAAAGAACCAAACCAATTTACAAACCCTTCTCTAGACTAGTCCAAAGCCTAGAATTTTATTCTCAACCCAATACAGATTGAGCCACCTTTGGGCACCATCTTGGGCTCCCCTATCAAAACAAGCAGGAACATTTAACCTTACCTTCATCCACCCCATCTTCAATCACACCTACCATTAAACTTATAATCACCTCAACCCCTTCATAAAAAAGCTTTTTCCCAAAACCGTGTAAGAACCGTCCAAACCATCTCCATCCAAAATTATCAAATAACCTTACACCTCTCTAATCAAACCTATCAAGAACCTAGGGATGCTTCCTACTTATAACCTTATCCACCCATCTTTGAAGTTGGACTTAAACCCATCTATTCTACTAAATAAGACCTTATCAAACCAAATAAGAAGGTGGAACCACCCAAACTTCCACCTATATCAAAAATAGTACCACCTACTTCCCTCTTACCTTCCATATTTGGACCACATCCTTCTTCCATCTTAGGACCTCATCATTCTATCAAGAAGGTGAACCATCCCAAAACTACCTAAACTAAACTTCCTCATTTTATTCTACCCCCTCAAAACCATCAAAACTCCACATCATTCTTAACCAAACTATCTACCTTTTCCCACCCACCTATTTCCAAACCTTTATCATCTCAATCACTCACTTCCAAATCTTTCACCTTTAAACATTACACCTCAAAACCATCTAACACCAAGAAATCCAAATCAAATGCACCTACCAAAACCATTTTACCACCCATAATTTATATGGTTAAGCCTACTTCTAAGAAGGCTCCCACCCTAAAAACCAAAAGCCCATCACCCTTAACACTTTTTATTGAATCTTATTCAAACATTTTACAAAGGTTGTACAAACTTCTTCCTTAAACCTACCACCTATCAAACCCTTTAACCCTTAGAGTCCTAAACATTCTTGGTTTAATGACATTTTAATCTGCTCATACCACAAGACACCTGGGCATGACACAAATAACTACAAATCTCTCCAAATACTTGTCCATAACTTATGGGATGAGGACATATATTATTAGATGAACCTCTCTTAATCTAATTATCAACCCAACCACTAAAAAAACCAATAAAAAACTTACCAACTCCCTTAATCTCATCTAAGATTTAGGAGAAACCAAAGCATCCTTCTATCCCAATGCCTCCCCTCATCCACACTATCCATATCATCACTTGATCTTGGGCCTATAAAAAGGATAAGGGAAAGGCAAAAGTGTCCATTCCATGGACATATCCTTCCACCCCTACACCTTCCAACTAGACATGAGTTACTTCATCTTCACCTTCATCAAAACCCAAAATATCTATTTTGGGTGCCACTCCCTCCAACCCTTATGAACCTATCTAGTGAGTAGTTCTGAAATAACTTCACCACACATCGATGAAGATGAGCCTAAACAAACTGATCAACACTTCACCCCATCATTGCTAAGTATTGATAGAGACCCTACAATCTATATAGTTCCAACTCAAAGACCCTCAACCTTTTGTAGCCTTTATCAGATCTCTTTGACTTTCTACCCATATCACATTCAAGGATTCAAAAATACCCTCCATTCATCTAGATGATTTATATCTTCCCCTCTTCATCATTGCATACATCAATCAAACCCACATCAAAAGGGTGATGATTAATGGGGGAGATAGTATTAATATTATCTACTTTCATGCTTATGACCAACTCTAGTTTCCAAAGAATATCATGTTGGAAACCACAGCAGTCCTCCATTCCTTTAATGACACTATGGCCAGAACCTTGGGGACAATCATCCTCCACATCCAATTAGGACCTCACATGCTTCTAGAGATCTTCTATGTTATAGAAGGTGAGTTATAATACAACATCTTACTTAGATTCCCTTGGATTCACTCCATTAGTTATGTCCCATCCACCTTACATCAATGTGTCAAGTTCAAACATAAGGGTTAGATCAACACCATACAAGCTAAACCTAGTCCTTTCACATCTTGCAACATGACATATGAAACCAAAGATGTTCTTCTTTCCCTCTCATCTACTTCACCACTAACTAATAATAAATCCACCCATACCATTGATGAAGCTTCAACTAACTCATCAATCCCTTATTCTTAGATCCCCATAAGGGACCCATTAAAACCTATGTTTCAAAATCTCTCACTAGGAAAATATCATCTTTTGGACTTGGATGCCTTCCCTACTCCTTAAGAGTATGGGAATCTTGACCATAAGCTTGGTTATGGTCCCAATATCAGAACCATCATTCTTTTTGAGCTTCCGAACCACCAAACCAATTTTATCTATGGAGGATTTGAGCATCCACTTTTTGCTTCCTCCACCACCTCTTATACCTGATCATTTACCTCTAATTTATCCTATTTGGAAAAACAAGAATTTGCTAAAGTGTACCTTCATAGGTGTACCTAAAATGGATTTGGCCTTGATTGTTTTTAACATGACCCCATGAATTA
Source organism: Torreya grandis (assembly GCA_037957365.1). Taxonomy (NCBI): domain Eukaryota; kingdom Viridiplantae; phylum Streptophyta; class Pinopsida; order Cupressales; family Taxaceae; genus Torreya; species Torreya grandis. The sequence goes on along the minus strand of JARHVA010000632.1, from coordinate 4,556,539 downwards.
ACTTTGATAAAAACTTATAAACCTTGTGAGCTATTTGGCCTTAGGTTCATCCCACCAGAAGAATCTACCAATTCACCTAAACCCTTCACCACCATTGATGAGGATAGTACATCCTCACTAAACCCATCTCTTTTTAAGTCTAAGGATTTTGAAACCATCATGTCTAACTTTTTTTTAGTTAGTACCATTAGTTTTGGTCCCCTAACCTATAACAAGGGCAATTAAACTAAAACATTTCCTTTGATTCATCATAAAATGGTAGAAAATGATTCTCCTACCATCCACACCACCCAATATCAAGATGATGATACCATTCTCACCTATCTCATTGCAAGGGGTTCTTCTATCCAAAAATAACTTCCTCCTAAAAACCAAACCATGCTGAATGAATCCACTATTGATATCAACTTGGGTACTTAGGATAACCCTTACATTAAAAATATTGGTCAATCCTTAGATTCCTTAGAGCAATAGGATTACATTTCCTTCCTTTGTGACCAAAGCATAGAATTTTCTTGGTCCTATCAGGTTATGCCCATAATCAACCCTTTCATATCTCTTCACAAATATTGTCATCCATCTTGACACTAAGCCTATTAGGCAAAAGTTTCATAGGATACACCCTCATATCTCCCTTCTAGTCAAAGAAAATCTTCAATATCTCATATTTCAACTTCATCCAACCCATTGGCAATCCCTAATGGGTTTTTAATATCATTCCCATCACCAAAACCACAAAGGAACTTTTCCTCTATGTTAACTATTGTGACCTCAACCTTGCTTATCCAAAAGATGACTTCCCTTTACCTAGCATCGACTAACTTGTTGATCTTATAGCCAACCATGAGATGTTATATCTTGTAGATGGTTTCTTAAGATATAATTAGATCTTGATTGCCATTGAGGATTGACATAATACTTCATTCATCACCCCATAGGGAACCTTCTACTATAGGGTCATGCCATTTGATTTAAATAAAGCTAAAGAAACCTACCAGCATGTGATGACCTACATAATTTGTGATCTCATCCATAAAATCATAAAGGAATACATAGATGATCTCCTTGGGAAATCCAAATATAATGAGGATCATTTAGAAGTTCTCAAAATTATCTTTGAGCACCTAATCCATTTCCATGTCTGACTCAACCCAAAGAAATGTATTTTTGGGGTCCTATCAGAAAGCTTCTTGTTTTTATTATCTCTCTTTGAGGAATCAAAGTAGACCCTACCAAAGTTAGATCAATCCTCAACATGCTACCTCTAACACACCTTATGTAACTCTACAGCCTACAAGGGAAACTCTAACCATCTATCATTTCATCTCTCAGTTATCAAATAGATGTTAACCCCTTCAACATCGTCTCAAGAAAGATACATCTTTTAAGTGGATTAAGGATTACCAACAAGCCTTTGACTCACTAAAAGAGTAACTTATTTCTCCACCCATTATTATCCCTCTTAAAGAAGACCAACCCTTCTACCTTTATATCTCTACTACTGACCATTCCTTAGGGGCAATGATTTCTCATTGTGATTAAAAAAACAAAGATAAAGTTATCTACTATATAAGTTGAACACTTATAGAGTATGAAATAAGTACACCCAGACCAAGAAGATTTGCCTTTCCTTAGTCTTTTTGGCTTCCCAACTTTGTCATTAATTCTTAAATCACAAAAACTTTCTCATCAATAATATTGACCCACTAAAATATATGCACTCTAAACCATACCATAACTAACGTATGGTTAAGTATCTCATGCTCCTAGTTGATTTTGACCTTGAGTTCCTCTAGAAGAAGTTGATTAAATGGGAAGTCATTTCCAATCAATTGGCCAAATCTCATTTTCCAGACAACTAACCACTTCCTCATGTGTTTCTAGATAAGTCCATCATGACTCTTTCCCAAGAGGATGTCACCTACCAAATGAACATGTTTTTTGATGGCTTGAAGTGCTAGTGAAATGGTGGTATTGGAGTTATTCTCATTCCCATATATGGTAAACCTCTTCCTCTTTCTTTCAATATTGATTTTGAGTGTAACAACAATATATATGATTATGAATCCCTAATAATAGGTCTCCAAACCACTCTAGCCTTGGTATTTAAGATGATCAATGTCTTTGGTGATTCCCAACTTATAGTGAACTAGACCAATAGATCTTACCAATCTAACAATGATGTCTTGAAATAGTATAAAAACCTAGTAGATGTACTCTTAGCATAATTTGATCATTACCTTATCCAATATATTCTATGATCTACTAACAAGCTCACAAATATAATGGATTCCCTTGCTTCCTAGATCTAATGTGCACCTCTTGATTCTAATATCTTTGTCACCATTCATCATTTTATCACAACCTCTTATATCCAATCTTACCTCCCTACCATTCTTAGTTTGGAGGAATCTCCATCCAACATTTTGTGTGAACAAACATTTCACTAACTCAACCTCAACATAATTTCTCCCAACATCTTTTAGGAATGATCAAAGAGCCTTTGTTTAGAGTACTTATTATACCATACTAGGGTGAAACCTTTCAACCATGGTTTTGATGGCCTCCTTATCTATTGTTTACATAATCATGAAGCTTCCCATGCTATTTAAGAAACACATGATAGGATCTATGGGGAAAATTTAATGGTTTAGCTATTACTAAATGTATCTTTTACCTCAACTACTATTGGCCCAACCTCAACCAACAATATTGTGATTATGTGAAGAAGTGTGTTAAATGTCAACAAGATGCCAAATTACATCATGTGCTAGCCTATGGCCTTCAAGAATCCAAGGAATTTTACCCATTCTTATAATGGGTACTAGATCTCATTGGGAAAATCAATCCTCAATCTTCATAGTGATACCACTCCATCATCACCACCACTAAGTATTTCAATAAGTGGGTAAAGGTTATTCCTCTCATTTTAACCAAAATTGACAAGATAGTCAACTTCATAAATCATCATATCATCTATCATTTTAGTTTTCCTTATAAGATCATCATCGATAATGGTAAATATTTCAAAAACAAAAAAAATCCAAGGTCTTTATGATGAATTTGGCATCATGTTAATCTTTTCCTTTCCTTATCATCCATAAAAAAAATGAATAGGTGAAAGGCTCTAACAAAACCCTCAAGAAGATGTTAACCAAAATTGTCGATGCTTTTGGTTGGGATTGGTACTTGCACATCCCCTTCACTTTATGTGACTATTGCACTAGCATTTAAACATCTACAGGTGCTACCGCTTTCTCTCTAGTCTTCATATTAGAGGCGATCTTTCCTCTTAAAGTCTATATTACCTCTCTTTGCATATCCTTAAAGGACATCATTTCTAAGAGAGACTATCATTAAGAGAATCTAACATGACTTGAGCTACTTGATGAGAACCACCTAGTTAAACTTAGCTATATTCATGTATATCAAGAACAAGTCAAGCATTCCTATAACAAGGTCCTAAAATAACAAGAATTCAACATCAAGGACCTCATCCTGAAGGATAATCAACATGTGACCAATATGGAGAAAATCAAGCGAGGAAATTTTTATTTTAATTAGCTTGGACCCTACATCATAACCCACAAGTATGAATTAGGATCTTATCATTTATCCTCTTTTGAAGGTAAACAAAAACTTGACCCTCTCAATGTTTCACACTTGCATCCTTTCTTTTTTAAATAAGGATCAAACTCACCTTTTGTTTGACTTAAGATCAGCCATTGATTTACAATATTTTTACCTTACTCACACCTTCATCTTATCCCTTGGAGGATAATCGAATACAACATAGAACCATGTGATTAGCCATCACAATCATAGCCTAATCCTAAATATGGGTACCATGGCTCTACCAATGGCATGGTTATCATGGATATTTTTAATCCCTAATTAGATGGAATCCCACAGTCATTGTCTCTTAAAACCACCCCTTTCACCTATCATTAACCTCTTTGTGCTCTAGTTTTTCCCTTATAAAGGTAAACCTCCAAGCCTATATAGACTTTCCTATGTATAATCTAACATCAAAACAATTTTGGATACACAAATATCACTTGGCTCAAATATCTCTAGCATGGAGACTACTCCCTAGAAGGATAACTACCCAAAATCTAAATTTCATAAAAAATGGACTACTCCCTTGAAGGATAGCTACTAAAATAAATAAATCCAAACTTTGACCACTCCTTTGAAGGATGGATAAGTTAATTTTGTCAAAAAAAATCATTTAAATCTTTATATATCAATAAAATTCAAAAACTTATCAAAACTAACCAATTATCAAAATAAATAACAAGTTATCCAAGAAAGTTGCAATCAACTTTCATATATAACATTTGTAGACTTCCCATATCGATCAATATACACATTGCATTAAGACATGGACTTATCTGTTATGGTTTTTAGGTCACATATAGAAGGGAAAACCAACCCACAAGATTTTAAACTACCCTTCACACCACCTATCAGATATCTCCTCTTTGTAACATCTAAAAATCAAGGGATTCATGAGCTTACTTGACACAATATGATCAAGACACCTTTTTACTAACTAATGCATGCTAATGCAAATCAGTCAAAGGGGTTATGTTCCTTAGGATAATATAAATTTGGTTTTGTTTTGTCTTTACTAATAGAGAAGAATCATGTCTTTCCTTTATCCTCTCATAATTGGTCTCTATATTCACTTAGACATATGTCTCATGTTTTTCATTTCTTTTCCCACATCTAGTTTGGTTATCTAACTTAATTTATGTGCTAAAATAATCAAAATAATAAACCACATCACATATCCATGATCATAACCATAATCAAAGCATCATAAATATATATAAAAAAGAACCATAATAATAAATATCATTACCATAACTCATCATAAACATCATCCATAATAATCACAAGCCTAAGCTAGTGATTTTACATCTCATAAGCATAATCATAATAAATATGAAAATTTAAATCATGAATCACAAAACATAAAATCACATCCATATATCATCATCATATCATATACATTATGTCTCATCAAAATAAAATAGTACATGTAATAATGTGCATCTCTCTCACTCTTAAAACATATAAATCGCATTACATCAGCTCACAGGCCAATATCAAAATCATATACACCTATGCATATCATATCATAACCTATGACCCTAGGGCACAATTGTGACCTAGTGACTGCCCCCTAAGGTGCATGCATCTCTACCCATAGAAGTAACCCAATAACCTAGAGTCATTATACATGCACAACTTACCAAATTGTCTCTTTACTCACACCATCAGGGCTCATCAAGACTATGTGTTAGGACTATGGACTCATAATAATAGAACTCCTCAACTATGGCAAAGTAACATGCCATGGGGATGCTACTTGATGGTCTTACTAGTGATATAGCTCCTCCTCTAGCCTATTTCAAGGTGTCCTTATCATAGGCCACCAAGGTTCGTGTATCTCTAGCTTGGTCCCTCTCACCTATCACAACCACCACATGACCCTATAAATATTGTTGCTTAGGCCTGATCTCTCTATTATCACTTCATGTACATTAGGTCCACCTCCTTATACTTGTACCTATAGACCCCTACTAGCTAGGTCCACATCCATAGGCTACTTACCCCCATCATCCCATAAAAATCTTCCACTACATAGAGGGTCTAATACCATGCTAGGTATCCATCAACAAAACTTTCATCATCCACCTCTACTCTAGTAGGTAACTCCTCATGATTAAGAAACATCTTTGTCAGCTATGGCTCTAGAAGAAAAAACTCAACATCCTCTTGCCTATACATCAAGAATGGACCTAAAATACCCTATATCAAGTCAAACTACCTGTGAATCTTGTGAAATGGGATGAACTCAATATCACCCTCTCTTCTCCCAAATATCCACGTAGAGTTCTTTAATGATAAAATGTGCTAATTATAGTGGTCCCACCTTGAAAAGCTGACATATGGCCTCCAAACCACATCTCTAACCATTAGGGCATCCAATGCCCCTATGAACCAATCAATGCCTCATACACCTCCTCTAGCTCTTGTGAGCATGTAATCTCTCTTCCACCATATAAAACCCACCTTGAAATCCATCTGGGCATATCCCTCCCATAGTAACCACATCAACCTTAGAACATGGATGTGTTCATAGGCCCAGTAGTTTAACATGAAACCCACATTGATTTTGTATCTCTTATGATCTTTGAACCCCCATAGCTTCTTGTATATATGAACTAATAAAATGTTCACCCACCCAAACATTGTGTGACCTAGTAATATATCCACCAAAACATCCAACAAAAGATAAGGAAACCTCCTACTACTCAAATATGGAACTAAAAAATAGAATATTTCCATCATTATCATAGTTATCAACCTCTAATCATCCATAACCCTCTAATACAAAGTTCTATAGCTAAATTCTCTAACATGCCACCTAGTGAAAGATTGATCATCACCTTATAGGAGATCCATGTGCTCATCTCTCTCCTCCCTCTCAATGTGATATATTAGCTCCCTTTGAATGGGTAGCTATGTGATCCTATGTATATCTTCTAGTAAGATATTCATCTCACTAGTAGGTAGAATAAATTTGTTTATGTCTAGGTCCCATCTCTTAATGAAGGCCAAAATCATTATCACATCTCATGACATATGTTGGTAGTGCATCATCACTCTAAGGTTGACCTCCTTCATGTGATCCTAGTCCTCCTTCATCATCCCATGGTGCATCTCCACAAATATTTGAGGGACCTAAACCCATATTTGGATATAATCTCATACTTATAAAATTCATTAACAGACACACTTAGTCTTCTTTACTATTTTTGTCCACAAACTTAACCTCCTACCACTTAACTTACCCTTTTTTTAATCCTAAAAATATTCCCACACATTATCTATACCCTAAACTAAATCATTTGCACCTACACTAGTCTTGCTAACATTAACCTTGAAACCCCCCACCCAAACACTACCATTAACATTCCAAACATTCTAGCTCATCTCCATTCAACCTTTTTGTCTGAAGTGGTCAATTGATGATGGTTGTTATGGCTATAGATAGTCAGTTGACCCTTTTCCTTTTGGATATGACTATTGATGATTGGGTATGACCACTTATGGTCACTATGTGTAACTACTAGTGGAAAATCCATAACACTACCTACCCATAAAACCACCAAAAATTCATTTTAACTCAAAATATAACTAACTAATTCCTACCTTAACCTCCCTCAAACTAACCTACCCTTCAAAAACCTACACTACCCTAAAAATTTAACAATTAAGCCACCCATACCCTAATACCTAGGTCAACACCCATACCCCCCAATAAACTAACAAATTGTAACCAAAAAATCATAATCACACTAATCTAATAATTTAGTGGAGCCCATACCTCATTCCTTGACCATCATCAAGGAGGAATCCTAGGTCCCACTACCTAGCCACATCATTATTTATCATGTATTCTTAGTCCAAATCTTGGTCCACCTCAGTAATCATCTCTACACACTCAACCACTTAGAAACTACCTCATCAACACTCTTGCACAAAATTCCAAGGATATAGGTACATACATAGTCAAGAGTCAAAAATAAAATAGGTTAAGATGACAAATATTCTCCACTTTTAACCTTCAAACTTTTAAGGTTTTTGACCCCTAACCATCGATGATCATGGTGACTACCAATGGTTTCTTTAGAGACCCTAGATTGTTTATGGTTAGGATGTAAAATTTTCAAACTTGGGAACCTACATACTTACCATGTCACCCTTTGGAGATTACCTTCTTTTCCTACCATACCAAATACCCCATCCACCTCGATGTTGGCTATTTTGGCCCAAACTATCACATATTTTGTGATGACCTTACCTTGGTCCTTTTGACCACACTGACCAACATTTCCATATTTAAAATTTGAATTTTCATGCACCACCAAGTACACACCAAACCATTTATGTTTTTCCTAGGAGCACTTCCTATTTTAGATACATATAACAACACCAACCTTATATAGGAAACTTTATAGGAATAACCTAATCATCTATTCCTAAATCTATGGACTAGTCCCCTCATCACTAGTCCTTTTAGCACCAACCTTATTTTTACCAACTATGACAAGTTAGTCTATGCACAATCTCATCTATTAAACCTAGTTACATCTTATGCACATGTTTACACTTTAAATTCCCAACCACCATTGTCACCAACCTCATGACAAACCATAAACCACTTGTAAAACTTACATACTCAATTTGGTTTCACCTCATCAACTCCCAATTTGAAGGGGAACACCTCCTCCCATGATTAGGTCAACCAAACTTTTAACCCATAATTTTTTTTTGTTTTATAGTTTGCTGACACAAACTATATAACAAAAAGGGGAAAAATATAGACACTAGAAAACCACTCATGATGGTTCTTGATGTTTAAACACCCTTGGATCATACCATTACCCAATCTACTAACCATGACCCTAAGTTAAGTTAGGTGAATAGCTAAAACAACTCACTAACCTAACTTTTCACCATAATTAAAATTTGACCCTCAAGGATCGATGGTAACCTCGACTGCTAATGATCACCTTGATGCTAATGGTTAGGTCCCTACTACCTGAGCACTCAAACTTGATCTATGTATAAACCCAAACACATCATAATTTAATTCATGTTATAAGCTAACACATAAAGAATTAAATTTATGTAATAAATTTCACCCCTTTTAGACCCTACACCTCCATCTCTTTTACCTATAAAAAGAGAGGAGAAAGAGGTGAAAAAGATCTAGAGATCTAGGAATTTAGCAATAAAAAAATTAAGCTATCAGCCATCAGTCATCAGGAGCTTCTAGTATCAAGAAATTTTATAGGTCTTCTCTCAAACAAGTCATTAACTATGACAGAAACCCAAACTTTTACCAAAATTGTTCTTTAGGAAAAGTACCCTTACTCTACCCATTAGTCTTGGATAAGCTATCAAATATCAAATAAATAATTAAGTATATTTATAATTTTTTAAGTTTTGATTATTTAATTTTTGATCTAGTCCCTTCTACATCATACCTTCTGACCTCCCATCCCTAACCAAACCTTTAACAATTTACTACCTAATCACTAACCTCATTAGCATAAGATTTTTGTAACACTTCTCAAAACCCATGAAAACCACTGACAATTACCCTGATTACTAATGGTTACCTTTAAATGTCGATGGTCACCTAACTACTGAAGGTCACCTTAACCATTGATTTTCATCCCAACCATTGATGATCACTATTGTAAGAAATAATAGCAAGCTATTTTTAACTACTTACCCTCAACCAAATTCCACTTTTTATCTTTCTTCATATTCATAGATTCCCCACCTATTTTTTGAAACCTAACCTAACCTATTTAGCATTAGTATTAACTTGATTATTGATATAATTAGTCTATTTCCTTTATCAAACATTTATTTCTTCTTACATTCCATTTAAGTCTTTTCTATCATTTGATGCAAATAATTCATCTCTATTTCCTAAATTTAACTATTCTAAGAGAGTGGATTGATAGCCTCATATTAATATATCACTTCTGAGATCTAGTTCATGCTATTAAATCCACCTTGTTATCCATCTAAAACCACCTTTTCTTTAGTATTTTCTTATCTATAGGTCATTATTCCCAAGAAAAAGGGGAGCTCTTCATAATCATCTAGATCATGCATGCACAAACAAATAGGTTCTTATACCATACCAATATCTATTTTATTATGTCTTCTTTTACAAGAAAATAAACTAAAATTGAGAGAAATACCTAGAACTCCATTTCACACCTTAAACCTATCAATTAGATCTTCTCTCCTTTTAGGCCCTCATACACAAAACATTTGTCTCATAGAACTAAATTATTAAATCAACTTTATCAAAAAAACCACTCAAACAATTTCATGAATAAATCATAAATTACCTTATAAACATCATCATGTCCATTGTATATCTTCACTCAAGCTCCAATCACTCAAAATTACTTCTTTTAGAAGACCATTCAAACTCATCAAACATATTCAAAGTGTAGTCATATAAAATTCATGTTTAGAACTGTAAGAGTTCTTCAAAGATATCTCATTCACATGGATAGGTCATATAAGTATTATATATCAACCTCTAATAGTTATTTTTCTTGTTTCAACATCATTCATTTGTCTAATAGACCAATTTCATAGACCAATCTATCATACACTCAACATACCTATTTCTTCAACTTAAATTTTTTTTTTATGTTTCATTTAGGTTTTTAAAAAAATCAATATGTTCATTTTATGTATCATTATTTATCATAATACCTCAAACACTTCACTTTCCCTATCACACTTAGAGCAGTCAATCTAGCTCAAAACATAGTCATGTTGAACATGAATTCTCACATGTGAGGAGATAATTCCAAGATATTCTAATGAATGTACATGATAATTCTACATTTTAAGATAATACTTCAACAAAAAATTCATATGATTCAATGATAAATTTTCTCCTATAGATCATTCTCACTATCTAGGGTTCCACTGTCTTAAAACTTACACATACAAGTCACTTTGTGAGAACCTTATAGCTTATGTATAGGCATGAAAAACACTTACCAATAAAGGTAATAGGAGGAATAGGTCTTAAAATAAGACCCCAAACCATTGGATTCATCCCTACTCACCTAGAACTCTTCCCTAAACACTTTTTCACTCTACTTGGTTTCTTTCACTATTTTCACTCTTTGGTAGATTACTGATAAGTTAACTTTATTAACCAAAAATATTGAGACAATGACTATTTATTTTCAAACCAATCATATGAACCTAAATAATAAGTCCTGGCCTTCAATCTCTATTAACTTGCATGTGTTGATCTAGTCAACTTTGTATGTAGCATCAACTTCTTTAGAAATAAGTACTTTTTGTACCTATTGACCAAATTTGACTTTTTAGTCAAATTGGGGCACCTATAGGTAAAACCTTGAAATTATAGGTCTATTTGGGCTGTAATATGAGTTTAATTGGGTGTATTACAAGTTAGTTAATGTCAAATGATGTTATATTGGCCTTGGTCAATTAGTTTTTATATCCATTTATCATTTTGGGTCATTTTAGGGGTCAAAAAGGTGCATTTAATGCTTTATAAGGGTTTAGTTGGAAATTTGAAGGTGTAAAAAGATTATTTCATTCCCCATATGTCCCTATAATTCTTAATTAACTAAAAAAACTAAAATATGGTAGGTTATGCAAAAGAAAAGGCAATTTTCTTAAACAAAAAGAGGAGTTTGGCACTTGTATGACCTCCTTGGGAAGTGCAACACATGGGAAATGGTCAATCAGTGCATCTTCAGATTTCCAATGCTTAATTACATACTTTTATTTATTTTTAAGTGTAATTTCTTTCTCAAAACCATTCATCTCTATTTTTACCATGTAAGCAAAAATGACTTTTAGGTTTTTGCTTGGTACAAATAACTCAAGATGTTTCATGTAAATTGTTTTTGGGAGGTTGTTTTACACTCTAAGACCTTAATTTATATATAATAAGTTTGAATAATTATATCATGTTCTCCATGAACCATCCTCATGAAGCTGACTATTTTTTTGTGCCTACTTATTTGTGTACCCTACATGTTTTGCTCTTATTTGGGTAGGTTCGTACAATCCAATTACTAATATGAGTTCCATATGATGTTTAATCCTATATATTATGGTCTCCATGATTGGTTTTAATTTATGAGTTGAATTTATGAGCCAACCAATTTATTTTACAAGGAAAAGTGGAGTGAAGTTACAGTCATTTCTTCCAATTGGTGATGTTTTCTTCTATGTATTGGTTTCAAAAGGAAGTGAAGTGATGTTTTATTTATCATTGATGTTTTTCTAATGATGTATTAATTTGAATCAAGAGAGGATGGTTAGTATGGTGTTAGTTTCAAAATGAAAAACAAAATGAAATGAACACACTAATAGAATAAAATATCAAGGCTTGTACACTAGGGAAAGCTTAGTTAACAAAATGAAATAAACACACTAATAGCATAAAATATCTAGGCTTATACACTAGGGAAAGCTTAGTTAACAAAATAAAATGATAAACACAACTAAAAACTAAGGAATGAAAACACAATAATTCCTTCACCTTCCTTAGATGCTCCAAATGCCTTTATAGTGGTGTCTTGCTTAGCTTGTGCTCATGAAGTCCTCAGCAATGAAAGCTTGGCTACCTCCATCTCTCCTTGGCACCTTTGGCTTATAGCTTGGCTTGGCTTGGAATAAATTTGTCATGGTAACACTAATTTCAATTGATTTTGGAATATTTTTTTCATTATAAATTTTCACCAAAATAGCTTAGAAATGATGTTCATGGCCTCTCTATTTATAGATTTTTTAGAATGTCTAGACTCAACCTGAACCATCCATCTTGAGATTGAGATGTGTGGTTCATGATTAATTTAATTTTTATAATTAATTTTATAATTATACTCATCATGACATTGTAATAAGGGGAAATTAATATGTATGGAGGGCTTTGATGAGGCATGGGAGGCATGAATCTTGATATTTATGGCATTTATGGCCTAGGGATGTCTTCCCAAGAAATGAGGTCACTTAATGATGTAGATATTTCATATTCATTTCCAAAAATAAGTATTCAATAATTTTCCATGGAATTATTAATTAATCCTTGATTTGGGTTAATTATCTCTTAAGCATGTTTAAGCACTTTATGCATAAATTACTCAAATTGATCAGAATGCCTTGTTATTAGTCTAAAATTTGACTAGATTAGAATTGGAAGTCAATGTTAGATGCATTGGAACCATATTACCATTTAGGATGTTACCAATATAAAATAACAAAGGCACATGTCTCATGCAAGAAATTTGATAGAAAAGAGTAATCTAGAGCACCCACGTGCAAAATTGGCATTTTGACTCAAAATGATCTGATCAAATTTAGCTAGCCCATAAATTGTATTGCCCTATTTAGGGATACCTTAGCCAAAATCAGCAATTGAATATGTTAGTTTCACATTATTTAGCATGTTTTAGTGCTTTTAAGCCAAATTATGTATGTTGCATAGAAATTGGCCAAAAGCTTGATTGGGGGTTATTGGTGGCTAGTTTTAGGTGTTTACATTTCCTTTATCTCCAATGCCAAATACAGATTCAAGATCCACTTCAATATCTAAGAGAACATACAAATTCACAAAATGGGCATCTGCAATAGTTATACAATTTGCTAATTCTTGGAGAAACATGAAATGTGTGTTTTGAACATCTTCTAAGGTTTGGAAGGTTTAAACATGATTTGTAGTTATTTGGAAGGATGTTGGTAGGTTTAAAATCTATTGGAACCTCAAGGAGACCTTCCAAGAAAGTTTGTGACATTTTGGGACATTTCCCCAAAATTTTCAGTACAAAGGTCCAAGCCCATTTTTAGAGTTTCCTATATAAGTTTGTATTAAGTCCTAAGACCTCTAAGTATGCTCATATTCAAACTCTCACATAGGCCTATCATATTGAAAAATAATAGAGGTGTAAAGGTTAATGAAGGTGTTTTTATTCAACCCTCAAGTTGATCCCCACAATACTAAAATCATTCAATGCTATCTATAGCCAACAAGAGACTTATCAAATATTGAAAGCACAAGGAAGGTTGTGAGGAATTTATGAAGTCTCAAAAAGGTTTAGGTGAAACCTCCACTCCACCATTAATTCATGAAACATAAAAATAAATAAATAAAATCCTAAATTAGACCCAAAATAACACCTATAGTGCGTACACTATGGAAACTCACACATATAGGCAGAGTCTTCTAGGCAAGAAACATAGTCAAAAGGACTTTGACTAGTTAGATAGGTCTATAAGTGCATTAATTTCATTTAAACTAAGGTGAAATGAGTTTAAGTATATATAGTAAGTACATATTTTATATATAATTCCAAAACCTCAATTTCACCTATTGGTGTCACTCATTTAGAAGTCATTCACCTACAATAAGGGTGTAGAGCAAAAGGGTTGGAGTGATTGAAATGGACCTCATTTTAACCATGAGAATATAAATTATAGTAATTTAAGTTGTATTATGGTTTATAAGGTTTAAATATGGTTTTATTCATTATTTCCAAGGATTAAAACAAGCATTAGAACCTATAGGACTAAAAAACAATACACATAGTCAGCTGGAAATGGTTGAGTAGAATAATGAGCATTTTTTATGAGTACGGGAATAGATGGAGTAAAGGATATTTAAATGTGATATGGAGACCTAAAAACATAATTTATAATTCCTTTTTAAATATTAATATATACCTGTAGATAGAGAGATAACAATAGGTAGGGTTTCTCAATCAAAAGGAAGAAATATAGTCAAAGGAAGAAACTCAGTTTGACTGAGTAAGGAATCATCAAGGGGATACAATAAAATATAATTATAAATAATTTTATAACATATTAAAAATTATTATATTACTTTAAATTTTCTCTCCATCATAAACCATATAGGTAAAAGGGTTTCAAGGAGAATTACACAGTCATTTCTAACTATCATATACACAGTCCATTGACTAGAGGTCTGTCTTGAGTTTTTAATGCATTTGAGAGGTATAACATTATCACCAAGGGATAAAAATTTGTGAATTTTTTTTAATTAGTTAATTAATACCCAAAAACCACCACTTTTTCTTAGTTAATATGGGAATTTCCCCTATTTTTTCTTAGATAGGGACACTTCCCTACATGCATAGGTCTACAATTTTTGATGAAAAAGGTAGGAAGGAGTTATAATAAGATAAGTGGACATTTTAAGAAGTATGGAAAGACTATATATACCTAATTAAATCATTTAAACATGTCATAATTTGTAAAATCAAATTAGGATACTCTAAAATTCTAAAATTTGTAGACAGGCATATAGGCTTGATTAGGCCTAGAAGTCCAAATGATAGGGAATTTCTATTTTCAACCTCATGTGATCTTTAAAACTAGTTAATGAATCCTTATTGAATATTTTAAGATGTTTTTAGGATTATATAATGAATATAATTCAAATAGGATGGGTTAGATAGAAAATGTGTAGTTAAGCTTACTTGGCATGATGAGGCCTAGTGCCCAAATGGGGAATCCATCAGACATATTACATAAGGTAAGAATTACAATCTATTTGAACATTTTTATGGGGTAATCCATGAGGTGTCAACTATTTTAAAGTGAAAATAAAACCAAAGTAAGTCATTCTTTAATCATAAACTAACTTAAACCTATGAAAAATGAAAAAATAAGCTCGATAGGTCATGTTTTGATGCTCATATATTGTTGAAGCATTTGCATGTTAGCTAGAGGAGTTTAGGGATGTTATCAGGAGTTTTAAAGGCCATATTTGTGGATTTTTTATACCACTCCAATGTTAGGGTTTTATGAAACAACCTTAAGAGGTCAAATAAACCTAAAACCTTCCAAAGGTCTTATAGAAGACCCAATTGGGAAAGTGGAGTTGGAAAGATAATATAATAGAATAGTATGACCATGAAAACTATTGGAATTTGGAAAGGACTCCACATTCTTTTTAGATGTATGGACCTATATGGACATGGAAGAAATAAGGTATTGTGACCATTTTTTGTGGTGTGTAGGATACAGGAGTTTGAAGGTGAAACCAAGTTTGAGGGATGTTATAGACTTTTTATAACTCCCTATATCCATTTTATTCCAAGGAAAAAATCCTAAATGTACAAACTAGGTTCTTCATCTCAGCCAGTCAAATCTGGTATAATAGACAAGTTAGGGAGAAGTGTGAAAACTTCAAGTGATGGATTTTTAAGGTGACCTTGATGCTTATAATACCATGGAAGGTCTTAAAATATGTCATTAACTACCTTTTATGTATTTTCCTAGAAAAATTATTCCTTTTTGGAATCCAAGTGTGCAAGGTACATGGATGAACAATTTTTTGGACAACAAATGATGATTTCTCCTTTGAAAGTGATTCAAAATGACTAAGATTAAGAATAATGCATGGAGAGGAATATATGATGTCCTTAAAATTAAGTCCAATCATCAGACATAGTCCCAATTAGTTATAATGCATTCAAATAGGGCCAATCATGAAGGTATTTTTTTAGCCATAATGGGGAGTTTATTGACACTTTTTATGATGTTTATGATTTGGATTGACATTTGTAGTTATTGTAATTTCATGGTTCATCCCATAACCTATTAACATGAAAAATTAACTCCTTGAATCATCATGAAAAGTGTCCTTGTGACCCTTGGACTTCTCTCTTCTTCTTCTTCTCTCTCTCTCTCATGTTCTATAAAAACTAGCCTTTTTAGCCATTGTATTCTATGATCCACCATATTATGGTGAATACCTACTCAAATGTATACATTTTTATAAATAATACAACTAATTATTACATTTTTTATGACTATTATTAGTGTGTTAATCTAAAATGTTTGACTTTGCATAAGTGAAGACTATGGATTTATTAGCATATTTTGTCATTATTTCATCCTATTTATAGTTGAAGAACTTATTCTTACAGGGCATGTGAAGTTTTTTAGGATATTTAAAGGATTTAGTGAGTTATTATTTTCATTAGTGCCCTCATGGACCTCATATCTAGTCCTCCTAAATTTTCACATTCATCCATAACCTCACAATGTAACATTGATGTGAGAAGATGAATATTGGAGAAGTGTATGTTTAGTTTTTCCTTTGATTTCAAGTGTAACATGCATATGGTTGTAATTAATCAATATATTTTGTATATAACCTCCATTATGTTAGTTTTATTTCACTTATCCTTCTCCCTTTTCACCCCCAAGTTTATTAGTAGTTTCAATCCAAAGTGGTACATCAAGGGAGCTAGCCCTATCTAGAGATTCATCTCATTCCTTATGTTTCCCAAAGTCCTAGAGGTAATTCCATTATGACACTTAGATGAGGAGATATTTTAAATCTACTCAAAAGGTGTAAATCAAAGTGACAATATTACCTTATACTCACTACCCTAACACACTATTTCCACCTAGAGGTGCCTAGAGAAGTCCTATACAACATCCAATCATAAAACATAACTTTCCAAACCATATTGGGCACTAACCTATCAAGAACACAAGGCCTTATTGTCACTTTTTAAATGACATCACCACTTTTTCATTACCTTTGACATGAATGACAACACTATCAATAGAATAAACTTGCGTAGTTAATTTATTAGGTTTAATCGAGTTTGAATTTTCCTATCTAGTCCTAATCAGACTCCCTATGGTGACTTGGGTCTAATATCACAAAGTATTAGTCCAAGAGGTTAATTTTCAAATTCATAGTTATCTATATGTCTCTCCTTGGTTATAAATTGTCTAAGTTTAAAAATTTGGTTAAGTCCTAAACCTAACCAATTTTTCAAAGCTATATTAGTTCTAGGTAGAGGATTTAGTAATAAATTTAGTTCTAATCAGATAATAGACCCTAAATAGGTCTAAGAGTTGGCTCGGGTGGGATTTTAGTTATAGTTGGGATAAAAATCCCATGTCTTTCAACTAGTATTTAATATTTTACCATGGTAAATCCCTACAAAGTGAGCTTGTTATTATATGCAGATTATGAGTCTTGACTAGGTCCAAATCTCACCACCCCATCACCTGCATTTGAAAATACAATGATAATTATGGGTGGAAACCTTGATAAATTTGAGTACCACCACCACCATTTTAAAATAATGTAAGTCATGAGAAATCCCTTGCTTGGTCGAGAACCCCTAACTTAAGTTTCCCCATAATGTTGGTCGAGGATGGGGACCTGTATGCACCTAAAAATTACTTGGTGAAACATTCCTAATATAATGTTTAAATATGATTAAATGATCTCCTAATTTATTCTTATTTGGGTTCTCTCTAAAAATTATAGTCCCTATTTTATCTGAATCTTTTTTATTAGACCAATTCTAAGTCCTTTTTAGCCTTTTTTCAATATTTTATTTAAGGACAAAACATACCTTCTTAGTGATGTAACCACTATATTAAATTATGGAACCAACCACAAAATTATATAAACTCCATGAAATATTTTTCAAATGCCTTGATATAACCTTCATATACAAGGTGATTTAATATTATTAAAGGGTGGTTCTATCACTATAAATAGTAGTTTTATCACCAAGAATAGTGGTTATGTAATCACCCCTATAAATATGGGTGGCTATTATGATCATAATAATATAATAAGGGAGGTTATTATATTTTTGTTTCAAGGAATAAAAACTCAAATAAAAAACTAACACTTACACTTCTAGCCTAGATACTAGGGATAACTTAGTAACAATTGCTAAATGAAAGCACAACAAAAACATAAAAGACAACAACTATTTTACCTTCTTTGGGAGATCCAAATGATTTTTTGAGTGGATTTGTTGACTTGTAAATCAAGAAGTCTTTGTCAATTAATATTTATTGTCTCCTTCTCTCCTTGGCACCATGGATTTAATGTGGCTTGGCTTAAGATTTGGGCATGGTAACCTTACTTACTAGGAATTTAGGCATTATAACATTACACTTATCAAAGCTTTGAAGTCATTTGTGAAAAATAAATTTTGACCAAAATATATTATGGATTCAATGAGAAATTCTTTGTATTTAAAGCCTTATGAATTAATTCTCACTAAAGGTGAGTTACAGTTGAGTTAAGGATTGGAATGGGTTCAAACTAAACCTACTAACTTAAATCTAACTCTAATAGAGTTAATAGTTGTCAAGTAATTATGATTTCAAATTATTAGGAATGTCTATCAAAATTAGATATTTTAGTATATTTTCAAATATCTTGACAACTCATAAAGTTAATGATCAAAGGCTAGGATATTTTAAATTTTTGAATTTCCTTTTTTAGATATTCATTAATTTCAAATAGATAATTCAAATAGGATTTTAATATTTTTTAGATTGTTAATTTTTTTTATATTATACTTTTATCATTTATAATATTTGATTTAAAAATTCAAGTGCCCCACTTAATAGTTTGATAGGCCAAATTCACTGTTGCGATGCCACAAGATGATTAGGGATGAATCTGTGAGAAGTTATTATTGCTTATGATAGAAAACCCCAATTAGGGATGCCTCAACATGTTTTTTAGAATTTATGAATAATTAATAATCAAACTTTATATTTTCAATAACTTTTAGGCTTAATTTTTAATGGTTGGTAGGAGTTAGTCTGAATTCGAGGTGAAAGCTAGTTGTGGCCAGTTTTAGGTGTTTATAGTCTGCCCATGTTTGGGAAGGCATTAAAAGATATAGGCATAGTAATTACTTCTTAAATAATGAAAATTTCTTATATTCCTATGAAATTAATGAAAATCCATGAACTATAGATGCCCATTTGATGGAGTGATTAGAAAAGGAGTCGATGATCAATCCCTCAAAAGGAAGAAACAATGGGACCAAAAGAAAAAAATGGCGTGAAAGAGACTAATTTTACCATAAGTAGTTATAATTAGTATCATGAATAGGATAAAATAATAATGAAATAAATCCATGGGTTATAATCATCTAATCAATAATCTACTTGCATGTATTGATTTTTTTTTAAATTACTAATTTACCCAAAGGTGGCTATAATTAGTAACAAAGGTTGAGACATTGATTTGACCAAAAGAGGTTATAATTAATGGAATAGTAAAATACCATAATTATGGTGGATGAGTCAAAATAATGATCTTTATATAAGAATTTATAATCATTAAGATGACCTAGATTGAAAACTGCTATTTGATTATACCCTAGTAGGGAAGATTGACAAGTAGAACTCAAGGATATAATTTGTTACATAGATTAAAGATGAGTGGGTAAAAATGTATATGGGATGGTATAATTAATAAATAATCCAAAAATATCTAGGCACATGTGGATGCATAAAGTTATGAAAGAGATGATTAAAAGAATAAGAATTTGATCAATGTGAATGAATCGGTTGTACCTACCAATGCAAAGATGCTCATCCATATTAGAATTGATATAAATAGAATGTTTAAATGGGTTTGTTGGAACATAAATATATATTGATAGAGGGTGAATTAGTATATTTATTACCTTATTATTTTACAAAACATTTTAATGCAGATTAAAACTATATGTAGAGATCACGTACACAAAATAAACACAACACTAGATATACCATGGAAAACCCAATATGGGAAAAAACACAATGAGAATAGATGCTATAATATACTATTATAATCTAAGATAACAATATATAACCTCAATATTTAAATTTTTTATGTGTGCCAACCCTAAGGAGACAACAATACCTTAATTTAAGAACACCTACTCTAAGTAAGCACCCACTAACTAACTAAGCACTTACTCAACTTATCTGATGGCACCTACCGATGAGAGTCTAATATCGAGCTACATCTCCAAATTATAGTATAGATTAATAAATTAATCCAATTCTCTATTCTCTATTAAAATTATTGTCTAAAACTTCTCATGTTATACACTTTGTCACTCTTCTCTTCCACTCTACCTCTTTGCTTCTGTGTCTCTATATTTATTTATTTGACACACTTCAATAATGTTAGTAGCAACTATTATATCCTAGATGTCATATATAAGTAATTGATCCAGGTATTTGTATATTCTCTATGTTCACACTTGTTTACAAACACATTATGCTCTATTCTAATCTTAGTTCATTATCTCTTGAACAAAAAGTTTCTTGCATCTTAAACTCATGCTCCTCCATCATGATTCCTGATCTGATTACTATTTATAGTATTTACTAGACTCTAGTTTTGATGTACATACATTATCACATTGATTTTATCAATTAAAGTAATCGAATTTGTTATCTATGTCATGATTCATGGATTACCTACATGTTTCTTCATGTTCTTATGCTTGATCATTGGACTAATAATATCTTTAAATAACGACCATTAATCTTAAGTTTGGAACCATGATTTGATGGTTTTTATTCAAATTTCTCAACTTTTAAAAATGTTTGTTTGATCAATCTCTGATAGGCTTACACAATTAATTATTTGTATGATTATAGAATTTAATGTTCCCATATTTAAAATGCATCTATTTATATTTATGATCTAATCTCTTTTGTGTCGTTGGATCTCCAAAGTTTCATGAACTTTACTTTTGTCTATGGTTAAACTTCAAGCTACTAATCTCATCTCATAGCTTCTTGAGTCTTTGGAATTAATATGATTCATCAATATCATAAAATAATATCTATATTTAAATCATCTCTATATTTTTAAATTTCAAGAACTTAATCTCATCTAAGTCCAGTCACTCTATTGGATCTTCATTTCATGATCAACTACTCATAATTAGATATTATGAAAAGCTCAATCTTTATCTCTGCTTAGCTCTCAAAAATGTTACACTTGGCATTATCTTTTGACTTTTCAATATTATTGTTAGTTCTCACTATTGAGACACTTGTCATCCTCACATTGATCATTGACTAATTAACTTTTAACCACACCATAGATTTAACATTTATTGTTTGTGATTGTGATACTTGTCACTAACACATTTATTCAGAGGTAATTTTCACAAATTGACTTTGTTATGCTTAGTTATATCCTCAACATATGATTAATTGATAACTATTGATATTATAACAAGCTCAAGCTTATTATATCCTCAATGTATGATTAATTGATAACTATTGATCTTATAACAAGATCAAACTTTACCTTACGTATATTTGGCTAAGTCTAGGAACCAACTAAATATGCTTGGAAGGCTAGCTTTGCACCTTCATATCTTTTGTTTTGCTTAACTGCCTGTTCTAAAATTTGGACCATATAAACTAGGCATGATAATAAACAAACCCATATGCTCATCTCTTCTTGAATCCTTAGTGCATGTGAGATATAATTCCATTAATATAATCACTCAAATTCTTCTACCACAAAACTAACTATGCTTAGGATCTTCCTAGAAGGCCAACTTCATTCTTGCATAACTTTTGATGTGATTTATCACATGACCTATAATTTAGCACATAAGATAATCTCACATAGGGTATTCCATCCATATAATCATTTGATCTAGAAACATTCATATGTGAAAGATATTTCATCATAAAAATTCTTGCTCAGCTTTTTCTTACTATCCATAAATTTGATTATGGGAAAACATTGTCAAAATGCTTGGGAGCCCTACTTTGCTCATGCATATTTTTGTCACACACTATCACCTGACCTAAGATTTAGAGTATAAAACCTAGGAATAATAATGAATAAACCCATATGATCATTTTTTCCTAACACCTCTATGTGTAAAAATTCTAACCTCATCAATATGCTTACTTGGCTCTACATAAACCCTTTTGTAAATTTGGCTAAGTATAGAAACCTAGTGATTTTGTTTGAGTAGCAAAATTTTCATCCCCATATATTCAACCACTATTCATTACATGACTTTAAATATGGTGCATAACAACTAGGGACTAATGTGATCACAACCATATGACTAGCTCCCCTAAACTCATCCACACATTGTAATGGTGACATCAACAAACTACCTATTCAAATTTTCTGCCAATAGACCCAAAATATCTAGATGAAATAAATGAAAAAATTAATGAATTCCACTCATGATCATAAGAACTCCAATCATTATTGACGTTTGATAGGATCCTTTGCATATCCTCTAATCACCATATTCAACCCTACGCATCAATGACATCTATAATACCAATAATCTCCCTTTTGACATAAATGACAATCATATTGCCAACAATCTCTCCCTTTGTCATTGATGGTGAACTAAATGCTCTAATTTTATAATATTTTTCTCCTTTTATAGCATAGCTTGCATTATTTTTTGATGATTATAAATTGAAGTTGTTCATACCAAACTTGTTCCCCATTAAGCAATGACACATTTACCTAAACTCAACTTGGACACATGCTCTAATCTTATTTATCACTTATAATTTTTCTCAAAACTTCTACAAAGATAATTTTCACTTCTTCTCCCCCTTTGACATCAATGTTAAATGGACTCTTTCTCACTATATTATTTGATATGTTGATAGGACTTAAATTGTTACAGAGAATATAGATAGGTGATTTGTAATCTACCTTGATGTATTTTAGTGTTTACTTCATCCACAAGACTTGAGTGCAACATGCCCTACTACCACATGATTTGCTTATACTATGGAAAGAGTAACTAACTTTTATTTTTTGCTCAGCCATGAAACAAGTCTATTTCTAAAGAAAAATGCACCACCACTTGTGTTTCTTTTATCATCCATACTTCCTACCCAATCTGCATCTATATATGCTATCAAAGTGAAATCTTCACTTTTAGAATGTCATAGGCCATAGTCAATTGTTCTTTGATGTATCTAAAGATCCTTTTCAATGAATTGACATGTGATTCTTTGGGAGTAGCCTAAAATATTTCAACCATACACATTTCTTACATGATATTTGGTCTTGATGCACTTACGTATAAAAAACTACCTATCATTGATTTCTACATAGTCTAATTTTTATAAAGGGACTCATCCTCTTTGCTCAACTTACATTCAATTATCATGGGAGTAATAACTAGTTTTATTTCTTCAATTCCAAAATTCTTGAGCATTTCCTTAACATACTTGGTTTGAGATATAAATATCCCTTCATTAGTTTGTGTTATTTATAGACCAATGAAGAAATAAAGTTCTCGAAGCATAAACATCCCAAACTCACTTTGCATTTATGTAGAAAATTATTTACACATTTTATTATTGCTACCACTAAATATGATGTCATCTACATAAACAACATAAAAAATCAACACATGCTCATCTTTTTATTTAAAGTATGGATTATTATCTACACACACTTTTTTAAATTTTTATTGTTGTAGGTACTAGTCTAATCTTGAATGCCATGCTCTATGTACCTATTTTAGACCATACAGAGCTTTCTTTAGTACGCACACATAATATTCTTCCTCTAACAACTAAAAACCTTTAGAATGTTCTATGTAAACATCCTTTTCTAGGTTCCAATTCAAAAAAGAAGACTTAATATCCATTTGATAGGATTTTAACTTATTATAAATAAAGAATGCTAAAAACATTATTATAGTTTCCAATCTAGAAACTGGAGAAAATGTTTCCTCAAAATCTATGCCCTCAATTTATGCATATCCTTTACACACCAATCTTGCTTTATTTCTTATACTAGTTCCATCCTCATTGAGATTTTTTCTAAAGACCCACTTTTTACCTATCACATTCTTGTTTAAAGGTCTTGGAACTAAATACCAAGTTTTGTTCTTTTCAATTTGGCTCAATTCTTTTCATATGGCTTCTATCCAATTTTCATCATTATTGGTTTTAACGTAGTTCCTAGACTCAATTTTAGACATTAGAGCCAAAATATCTTGCTACTTTTTTTGTTCAACTCTTCTCCTTATCTAACTTGATTCTTATTGCCAATGATATACTCTATAATATGATCCTTTTGAATAAAGCTTGTAGGTGCCTTCTCATTTACTTCTTCATGATATTCATTATCTACTTCCTCATCAAAATCTAATTCTTCAATATAGATTTCTTTAATAGGTGTAACATGTTTCAAGCCTTATTCAACCTTGACATTGATGTTTTATACAATCCTGTGTAACCTTTTATTGTAACATATGTAGGCTTTACTTTGGGTGGAATAACCAAGAAATATTATTTCATCACATTTTGACTCAAAACTTCCCAATTTGTCTTCCTTTCTCCTGATGTATCATTTTCTTCCAAACACTCTGAAGTACTTAACACAAGTAGGTTTTCCATACCATAGTTCATAAGCAGTTTTGTCACTATTTTCCCTTAATTGAAATTTGTCCAAGATATATACTATTATTTGGACTGCTCTCTAGTATGCATCATGTAACTTGACCTCCTTTTGCATTGTTGTAGCCATCTCCTTGACTGTCCCATTCTTTCTTTCAACAACTCCATTCTATTATGGAGTCTTTGCTACAAAGAAATTTCTTTCAATTCCATGATTCTCACAATACTCTATGAGCTCATTTGATGTTAATTCTCCACCTTTATTAGATCTTAAGCATTTTATTTTTCATCCAATCTCATTCTATTTCATAGCTCTAAATATCTTGAATCTTTCAAATGCTTGTGATTTATCCTTCAAAAAGGTTACCCATGTCATTCTTGAGTAATCATATACAACTAAAATGAATTATCTCTCTTATTTAGATCATCTTGTCTTAGTGAGACCAGAAATATTATTATGAACTAATTCTAGAGGCTTTGTAGTTGGATACTCCTTTGTTTGAAATATAACCCTTGTCGCCTTGCCTAGTTAACATTCCTTACAAGTAATTTTTGTAGGTTTGGTTATCTTAGGCATGTGTCTAACACACTTATTTGAACTCACTTTTACTAGGTTATCAAAGTTGACATGACCCATTCTTTTATACCATAACCAATTCTCATTAATCTTTCCTATCAGGCAGTTATTACCATTCACTTTAACAAGATTATAAATATTCCTTTAAATTATTTTCCCTTATGTAACTAGTATTCCATATCTATTTAAATTGTAAAATTCTACATTAAATGTGACCTTATATCCATTGTCACAGATTTTAATGACACTTATAATATTATTATTTAATCCTTTAACATAAAGGACATCATGTGTAGGTAGTTGTCCCTCTATGTTCAAGGTTCCCTTACATCTAATATTTATTACACTATTGTCTCCCAACCTAACAGATCATTCCTTAAACTTTATTAGTTTTATGAAATTTCTCTTATTACCATTCATATGTTTTGAGAAACTACTATCTATTACCTACAAATTATGCTCCTTAGCATGGAGCATAGTTTGAGTAATCATAGATTGATTTTTCACTTTCCACACATCCTTGGTTTTCTTATTTGTCTTCTTTTTCTCCTTTTTAGAGACTTGTGAACTTTTTTTCCCACTGGGAGGCATGAATTTCTTTTTACTTTGTGTTTTTGGTTTTACAAATTTTGTTCTACATTGTTTAGCTATGTGACCAAAATTATTGAAATTATAACATATTACATTTGTATCTAACAAAGAAGAAAATTAATTTATACTAACAAAATTTATTCTCCTTTGAGGTATAACTCTAAAATCAATATCCCTATGACCAAAATAATTATAGGTATAATAATAACCTTAGAAATATTAGGAATAACTAGTCATATAATTTCTTTTAGTATGAGGAGCTCTTCTGAACCCTAGCTTCTTCAAGTCTATCACTTTTATGTATCCATCTGCATCAACTAACTTTGTCTTCTTCTTTTATTCAGGCTTATTTTCTCTTTTAATTTTCTTCACATCAATTATGTTTGATTTTGTCTTTGTATCCTTTCATGATTTCTCTTTTTTTGCTCCTGATTGTCCTTCTGATTTGAAGTTGTCATATAGATTAGAAGATGTGCTAGTTGTCAAACTTTTTCATTTTTCATAACTAAGGCTTGATCTCTCTTTTAAAGCCTTTTGAGAGTTGATCAATTCATCAAGAATGTTCGATCCTCCTATCAAATTTATAATTTTGTCTAGTTAACCTTTAGCTTTTCTCAAGCTCTTTTCTGAAAGACACTATCTCTACTTCTAAATTCATGAACTTATTTAGATTTAGATTATAGTTCAATTTTGACTATATATTCTACTATTTTAGCCTCTTCAAATTATGTCTTTAGGATAACCACCATCTGATCATATTTTTCAAGACTTTTAGACATTTTATCAATCTCCTTTTGTCCAAGATTCTTCTATTTTAAGTTCTCTTTTCTCAGTTTGTCTATTTCTTTTAGAGCACAAATGCATCCACATTTCTAAATCCACTTCTTCTTGTTCTTTATCTAGGTATTCAATTTCTTCTCTATCCATAGAAGTTGATCCTATTATCATGAACATGACTTCATTTTCCTCAACCATAAAAGCATAGTCATGATCATGATTAGAACTATCATTGACATCCATTGAATCATTGTCTTCTTTTTGTGTAGGCCTTTCTTATTTTTGAATAACTTCTTCTTGGAATAGTGAGACTTCACCTTTTTATTATTATCTTTATCATAGTTATCCTTCTTGTTATAAGGGCATTTAGTATAAAAATTTCCTACTTTACCATTGTTAAAGCATTTAAAAGGTAACTTACCTTTGTACTTTTTAGACCTTCCCAGTCTACTAAAAAAGTTGGCTTCTTCTTCATCGATCTATTCAGATCTAGATGTAGGTGCTTTTATCTTCACTAGTTTGGATGCTTTGAATGAAACTTCCCTCTCAAAGTTATCTTTTTCTCCCATTCTCATCTCATAGGCTATAAATGTTCCATGCAACTCATTAATAGTGAGTATATTCAGATCTCTTACTTCTTCTATTGTAGAGATTTTTGAATCATGACTTGATGGAAGAGATCTTAGGACCTTTTTGATGATGATTATATATTTCATCTCTTCTCTAAGGCCTCTGATTGAATTGACTATTTCATCTAATTTTAGGAGGTAGTCTATAAATTTTTCTTCTTCATTTATATTAAGCTTTCAAACTTACCTTTGAACATTTGTAGCTTATCATGTTTTACCTTGTCATCACCTTTATAGATGATTTTAAATTTGTTCAAGAAATCTTGTGCATTTTGATAATGCATCACTTTGACAAACTTTGAATTAGATAATCCACATAAAATATCATTCTTAGCCTTGGCTTCACTCTCATATGTTTTCTTGGCAACTTGATTAGTAGGAGTCATAGTAAGATTTGTATATCCATTTACAACAGACATCAATATATCAAAACTTAATGAAGATAAATATGATTCCATTCTTATGATCCAAAATTTATAGTTTGATCCATCAAAGAGGGATACCTTGTTTGAGGAAGAGCCATCTTAACTAGCCATTTATGTTCACTACCCAAAATCTACTTGAGCTATTTAAGATTCTTCTAAGGAACCAAATCTAATACCAATTGTTAGAACAGAACTATATACTGAGAGGAATGGTAAATTAGTATATTGACTAACTTAGTCCTATTCAAAAAAATTTGATGTAGATTAAAACTATATGTATAAATCACATACACACAAATATACACAACACTAGATATTATATGAAAAAACCAATATGGGAGAAATTACCATGAAAATAGTTGATAGAATATACCATTGTAATCCAGCCTCACAATAAATAACCTCAATAGTTACAATGTTTAAGGGAACCAACCCTAAGGAGACACTGATCCCCTAATTTAAGATAACCTACTCTAAGGAATCACCCACACCCTAATTGAGCACCCACTTAGCTTATCTATTAACACATACTTATCAAATTCTACTATGGAGAGCTATAACTCCAGATTACAATATACATTCATAAATGAATCCAATTCTCTATTATCTATAACAAGTCTACTCTGTAACTACTTATGATCTACACTTCATCTATTTTCTCTTCCACACTCCCTCTTTACTTTAATGTGTCTATCTATTTGACACACTTCAATAATTCTAGTAATAACTACTATATAATAGATGTCATATACATAAGTAACTGATCTAGGTCTTCATATATTCTCTATGTTCACACTTGTTTAAAAACACATTATGCATATTTTTAGACTCAGTTCATTATCTCTTAAATAACAAGCTTCCTATGTATTGAACTCATGTTCCTCTATCATAATTCTTGGTTTGATTACTATTTATATTATTTACTAGACTTTAGTTTTGATGCACATGAATTATTACATTGATTTGATCGATTACAATAATCAAAATCATTGTCTAGGTTGTGATTCATGGCTTATTTGAATGGTCATATGCTTGACCATTAGATTAATCATATCTTTAAATATCGATAATTGATCTTAAGTATGGCATGATGAGTTGATGGTATTTATTCAAATTTCTCAACTTTAAAATGCATCTATTTGATCAATATCTAATAATATTACGTGCTTTGTCTCATCTTTGCACACTTTAAAAATTTAATATTCCCACTTTTAAAATGCATTTGTTGATCTTTTTGATTTGAGCTCCTATGTGTTATTGGATATCCAAAGTGACACAAACTTTACTTCTATTTATGGTTAAACTTTAATCTACTAATCTCACCTCATATCTCCTAAGTCTTTAGAATGAATATTCTCTATCGATCTCATCAAATAACCTCAGTCTTTAACTTGTTCTTGTATTATTAAATGTCAAGCACTTAATATGATCTAAGATCACATGCTCTATTGGATCTTCATTGCATGATCAATCACTCACCATTAGATATTTTTAAAAGGTTGATCTTTATCTCTAATTAACTCTCAAAAATATGACACTTGTTATTAGTGCATGCCTTCTACACATTACTATCAGTTCTTGCTATTGAGAAACTTTTCATCCTTGCATTAAACATTGACTAATTGACTTTGGACCACAACATAGATTTATTTTTTAAGTTCCATGATTGTGACACTTATCACTAAAACATTTACTTAGAGGTGCCTTTGACAAATTGAATTTGATATGATTCATTAGAATTTTAACATATAATTAAGTGCTAACTATTTATCTTATAACAAGCTTGAACTTTACCTTACAAATATTAGGCTAAGTATGGGAACCAACTCAATATGCTTGGAAGGCTTACTTTGCACCTTCATATCTTTTGCTTCACTCAACCACTTGGTCTAAAATTTGAACCATTTAAACTAGGCATGATAATGAACAAATACATATGTTCATCTCTACTTGAATCCTTCACACATGAAATATATACTTCCATTAATTTTCTCACTCGGATTATTTTTCTATAAAGCTATCTATGCTTAAGATCTACCTAGAAGTCCAACTTTGTTCTTGCATAACTTTTTATGTGCTTCACCATATGACCTATAATTTAGTGCATAAGATCCTTTCAAATATGGGATTCTATCCATATGATCATCTACTATAAAAACCTTCATACATGCAAGATATGTTATCATAAAAATGCCTACTTAGCATTTTTTTACTATCTACAAATTTGACTATGGGAAGACACTGTCAAAATACTTAGGAGACCTACGTTGCTCATTCATATCTTTTATCACTCTAAATTGTGTGACTTGAGATTCATTATATAGAAACTAATCATAACAATCAAAAACCCTCTATGATCATTTTGTCTTAACACCCCTATGTGTGTAAATGCTAACCTCATTTATATGCTTACTTGGCTCTACATGAACCCTTTTACAGATTCAACCAAGTATAGAAACTTAGTGATTTTGTTTGAGTATCCAACTTTGAATCCCCATGTCTTCAACTACACTTCATTGCATGAATTAAAATCTAGTACATAATAACTAGGGACTACTGTGATCACAACCATATGACTAGATCCTCCAAACTTGTCAACATGTGGTAATGGTGACATCAACAAGCTGCCTATTCAAGTTTTTTACTAATAGACCCATAATGTCTAGATGAATAAAATGAAGAACCAGATCAATTCCACTCATGCACATAAGCACTCTAATTATGTTTGACATCTGATAGGATCCCTTGTATATCTTCTAATCATCATATTCTTCTTTTAGCATCAATGACATCCATAATTCCAATAATCTCCCTTTTTACATCAATGATAATCATATTGGCAACAAGGTTAATTTAATCAAGGAGGGTGGGAGGATTTACCAAGGTTACCAATAAAAATTTATGTGTCTCCATTACTTGTAAGATTTACCAAGCTGATTTTTGCTATAATATGTGATGATATGCATCATGATATAAAACACCATGATAACTTGGCTAAAATATGCATAAGGATTGACTCTTGATCTAATAAACAATTGAAAATAATACACCAATGATAAAAACCATGATAACAATGTTGACATATGAATATGGATAGACTCAATAATAATGCACAAGGAATCACCCCATAAATGCATATACACTGAGTCAAGGAATAATAGGGAAAACAAACAAATAGAAAAACAAATAACACATAGAAATCTTGAAATTAAAAATAATAGCAAACATCTTGTCATCAAATAATATAAATTCTACATGTGAAGGCTCAATATAATGATAAATGAGTGGTTCCCCCAAGTAAAGATACATGAAAAGAGAAAGGAAACACCCATAATAGAAATGGAATATTTAAAATAATGAATGGATGTGCCTAATTAGGGTGGATTGAGAATGACTAACTAGGTTTAAACATAACACATGTTTTTGGATTTTGTAATTTTTGAATGTTTTTGAAATTTTTGAGGTATATTAACTCATTAATGACTAACAAGATACCACTTTAAAAATATGAAATCATTGTCTTAGGTTTCTCATAAAATGGTGAGAGCATATGGAAAAAAGGGACTAAGCTGACCTCAACATGAATTGAGTATGACCTACATAGTCCCATTAGGACTTCAAGTCATAGTAGTTTTACCCACATAAAAGGTGCTGAGATCGACTAGGTCATAGCAAGTTCATGAATTTAGGCAAATAACAAGGTAAATGAGAATAATAGTGGTAAGGTAATGAGTAAATGTATGGTAAAACGTATTGTTCTTAATTTACCCATAAGCATTTATAATTGGTAAATAATGACATAGGTCTATGATACTAATTTAACCATAGGTGGTTGTAATTAGTAACACAAGGTGGGATACTAATTTGCCCATAGGTGGTTATACTAAATGGAACTGACCAAATTTAAATGAAAGATAATTTTCTAGATCCACTATCACACTAATTTCACATATTGTCATTTAAACATAAAATTCTAAAACTACTCAATCTAAATTAGAATCCCGTCATTGAAGGTGTAGGAAGAACCAAAGGAACCAAGATAAAAACAAGATTGGGTAGGGTATCTATAAAAAAAACCTTTGGTCTAATAGGAAATGTATGGTAAGATGGTATGTGGTATTGTACAAGGAAGATAATAAGATGGAAACTATATACAATGGTAATAGGGTTTCTCCAAAGTGATAAGGTAAGGTAAATGGCAAAGTATGTAATAATGGAAATAGGAATGAAAAATTAAAATATAAAGCTAAAATGCAAGGCAAGGTAAATATTTATGTTGTTCCTATTGATGTGGATATGCACATCTTAATTAGTATATGATATAAGTAGAATAATCACTCATGTAAATTACTAGCCCGCACCCTTTTTAAATAGTTGCTCTGTCAAGAACCTGCTATATATTTAGACCTCAAAAATGTTATTATGATCTTCATTGGTTGTTGATTATATTTACTTTAAGCATCAAGATAAGATGTCTTTGTAGCCTCAATAAAATAAAGTGCGGCCAAGGATGGTAAAAATTGATAAATATTGGATGATAGGTTTGATTTGGTAATGTAAATATGGATTATAATTAAATGTATAATGGATGGGAAATAAATAAATCTTGGAATTTTCAAACACACACAATGTTGTTAATTCTAGATTTGACATAACTTTGGATGTGGTGAGGATGAATACTTTTAAATATGCTCTTGATAAGGCCACCATATTTCTATGTTGTTTGGACCTAAGAGTAGCTACCATCTAATTATGTTATAGATTGGAAGTTTTATTGATTTCATCTTTGATAATGTCTTTATCAAATAGTGAAGAATTTTTATGATCAACTATTAGTTCCTCGATGAGGTTCTCACCAATAGAGTTGTCTTGATTATCCCATATTTCTTTCAAGAACGGTTCACTAAGTAACGCCAAATTTTGACTTTGATTATCTTCTAGTACCTCAAACAAGTTTTTACTGGAAGATGTTGAGTTTGGACTTTTATTATCCCATAATGCCTCCAAAAAGGTTTTAGTAGGAGATTTTTCTTCTTCTACATGAATGTGGTCTTCATCCCCATGAAATTATGTAACTAATATGTTTCAATGGATGAAGTTCAATAAGGTATGATTCTATCAGTCCTAATCAATAATTGTGAGAGGTAGAATGTCAATATAATGGATAGGTTGGTTTGTTTAATGGCATGTGGAATGGTAATGAAATGGAAAGAGGCATCACAATCCTCATAGATTATATGAGGAGAAATTATGTTGATTCTTAAGTAATCATCCTCAATATCCATAGAAGGATCATAGATGTATTAAAATTGATCTTCAAGGCATGCATAACCAATGTTATAATAGCCATGAACATATTATGATTCTAAAGATGAGTCTGATTTAAGGAACTTTGAATCTAATGTTGAGGCTAGCATTAATTCTAATTATAATGATAAATATTATTTTGGTTCAAAAATAAAACCTAACTCTAATTCTAATTCTTCATATGGTGTGGATGTCACTATAATGATTTTTTTTGAATGTTTGGTATTAGAAAAATAATGGTCTATGATGGCATAATGAGATCTATAGAGATTGGTTTGTCAAATTAAGACTCCTCCATGATGGAAAAATGGTCAAGAAATAACTTCATAGATATTGGTTTTTCAAATGGAGGCTCTTTGAAAACAAGACAATGGTTGAGGTAATGATTTACCCAAAGGTAGTTATAATTATTAAGGAGTGACTCAATTAATAATGGTTTATCAGAGTGAGACTCCTTAACAATGGGTAATGTATCAAAAGGTGATTCATCACAAGTTGACTTGTCACAAATAGGTGGTTCAACAAAAACATCTCAGATTGGTTAGTTCTATTGGTCTTGATTTATAGTCAGTTGTAAAATACTAGTTTTGAATATATCTTGGTTTTTAAATGACTAGCTTGGTTTGAGAGGTAATTATTGGCTTGGTTATGGTTTAATGATCAGCATGGGTTTTTTAAATTAGGTTATGGTTGGCACTACATGAATAATGGCTAGTTGTTGGATATTAATAGGCTTATCAAAGGCTAGTTCTCAACTTAGGATGGTAATTGTGACTCATCTTATCACATTTGTGAAACTTTATTGGGAGAATGAGCTACCATACTTTTAAGGGCCTAGATTGGTAATGGTGGGTCATTAAAAATATTGGTTACTTGCACAATCCAAAGGATAAGGACCTAGAATTATAATGGCTAGGCATTGTGGAGTTTGGTTGCTTACACAAGCCAAAGGATAAGGTCCTAGAATAGTGATGGTAGGGCATTGTGAAGCTTGGCTACTTTCATGAGCCAAACGATAAGTTCTTATAATAGAGATGGTAGGGAATTGTAAATCTTGGTTTCTATCTCAAGCCAAAGGATGAGGTCCTAGAATAGTGATGGTAGGGCATTACAAAGATTTGTTACTTGTATAAGCTAAAGTACAAGGGTCTTGTATAAAATTGGTAGGGAATTACAAAGATTGGTTTCTTATACAAGAAAAAGTATGAGGTCTTAGTATAGAAATGGTAAGGAATTGTAAATCTTGGTTTCTTGCACTAACCAAAGGATGAGGTTCTAGAATAGTGATGGTAGGGTATTGAGAAGCTTGGTTGTGTTCATAACCCAAAGGAAGAGGTCTTAGAATAGTGATGGTATGGCATTGTGAAGATTATTTGTTATTCCAATCCAAATAATGAGGTCCTAAAATAGTAATGGTAGGGCATTGTGAAGCTTGGTTTCTAACACAAGCTAAAGGATGAGGGATGGTATAGAAAATTTAAGGCATTTTGAAGCTTGATTATTCACATAAACCAAAGGATGAGGTTCTTGAATGGTAATGATAGGGCATGGTGAAGCTTGGTTACTCTCATAAGCCAAAGGATGAGGTCCTATGATGGTGATCTTTGGACGTTATGGAGCTTGGTGTCTTATGTAATCTAAAGGAGGGCTAATATTATATGTGAGGGATTGAGTGCCATGAGTGGTGAAATGGTTAACATAATATGTTAACCAAACCAAATAATGTATCACCACATACTACTCTTGAGGATCTTAACTTTGCTCCCCATATTGGGTATTTTAAGGAGGATAAGGATCCATCTCAATAAGCAATTATTTGTCATTGGGTCCTTGTGAAAATTTAGTTTGTATAACCATAACATCATAAATTGGATTGTAAATGGATCCATTATGAGTGTAAAGAGACATATCTAATTCAATGATAAATGTTTTACAAAAGTCATAAAGTTATACAAACTCTTAAAAGTAATGTCCAAAGGATAAATGGTCCAAACATAGTCTAATTTGGTCTTGGGGTGGAGCTAAATCTCCAAAATGGTCTATGCTAAAACTTGGTCCAAAATAACTAAAGTCAAATATCTAAAATCAAATGTCTTAAACAAATGGTCAAGTGGATGAATAAAAACCATAATGCAAAACTCTAGGTTTAAAGTGTTTCAAACAAGCCTAATATAGGATAATAAAAGTTGCTATGTATTTTGTAAAAATAAGGCACAAAATCTAGGCTAAAAAAATACATGTGCTAGGTCTTTTGGAAAAGGCACAAAAGATAGATTTTTAAAAAACAAGGCATGAGATTTTATTCTAACAAATATGAAACACTTTGGTATAAACTAGGCATTCAATTTTAGACATGAACATGGTCAATTGGAATAAAGCATGAAACAAAATGCATGTGGAAGATAGTATATTTATGCAAAATCTAGGAATTTATCCTAAGTTACACAACCCAAAAGAGAAATATTGATGTCTAGGCCAAAATTACACAAGGCATAGGAAAAAATTGATGAATGTTTGGCTTTTAACTTGTCAAGGCTAATTAAAAACTCAACTTAGGAAATTAGGCTTATTTAAAAAAATAGAAAGATAGACAAATCTTAATAGAATAATAACACTAGGTAAAGATCCCAAAGGCATATGTGGCTTTGGTTTAGAAAATGGAATTTGGCACAAGGCAAACAAGTCTTTGAAATGATTTGAGAAATGTAATGACATTATCATACTATAAAGATATGATCAATGGTTTGTTTCAAGACTTAAAGGCACAAGATTTGAAATGAATTTGGAAGCGTAATGATACCCTTTTCAATCAAATGACACATAAAAATAAGATTTTCCAAAAGACTAAGGCAAACACATGGTGTCAAATAGGTGGTGTAATGCCCCCTTAAACAAAGAAGTGATGTATAAACAAGACTCATTTTAACATGGCATGATAAATAAAAATAGATATTTTAGACTCAAAACCATGCAAGAAAAGGAAAAAATGACATAAAATACCTAAGTGTAACATCTTAGATCCTAGAACTAATAAGGTTACCTAATATTGTCAAATTTCATCAATATAATCACTCTTGAGAGGATTTTATGTGTTAATCCAAAAATAAAAATGCCTGAAAAGTAGGGTTTTTAGTCTCTGTCTTCTCTCAAGAGTTTAAACTATGATATGGAGCTTCAAGCTCCTCACATTGCATCAATAGTATGTCCATGACAAGTAGGGTTGTTATAAACTATCAATTTTCATATGTTTCTATATGGTCCCAAATGCGGCCAATACTAGAGATGAAATCACATAAATTAGATCTACATAATTTTTCTTGTTGTGAAAAGGTCTTATCTTTTTCACAACTAATACATCTATTACTTGCTTAGTGTAGTAAGATGTACAAGTTGCCCCTATAGTTCAAGGTGGATTACCACTAACAGAGCTTGTTTTAACCACTCAAAACAAATATCCCAATGGGTCTCCATAAATTTATATAACCACCATAGAGTGGGGTTGAAATAATGTTAGGGGATGAATTCTCAAGTCAAATATTCCCTAAAGAACCCATGATAAGGTGATGAACTCCAATTCACAAGCCAAAATGTATGAAAAATATAGACAAGTGAAAAGATGTTATGGTCACATTTGGATCCCCCAAACTAGAAATTTTTTTGTAGGGCCTCAACGATGTTATTTTCATGATTTAGACTAAATCAACAAAGGTAAATAATGAGTTCTTTTGGTCACCAAAGTTACCTAAAGGAGATGGGGCAGAGTATACATGCATCAAGCATTTTTCTTAAAAACAAATAACTTCAAAAATTAGGCATAAAACGAACAAATCTTAGGAGCATTTAACTAAATGTGAAAGTTCATTTTATTGCACCAAATGAGATGTGTCATGAAATTTGGAATCTTTGGCATTTATTGGTTAATAAACTTTGCAAAACTTCAAAAATAACTAAGGTATAAAAAGAACTAAGTTCATTTTAAACACCAAAGATGAAGTGTGAAAATTTTAATTATATTCAAACATGGCCTTTTCCACCTTATGACCTATAATTATTAGAGGGTTTGCCTACTTAGAATCTAAAAAGTGCATTAGGAAACAACATTTTGTATTTTTCTCTCAAGTTTCTCTATTTTTGCTATCTCAAATATCAACAACGATCTATGTAGGAATCAATGTTAGTATACAAGGATAGATGTCGGTTAATATAAAGGGATTGATGTTGGTCAACATAGATTGATGTCATTTTATTTTAAAAATAAAAAAATAGAAAATGATTTTTTCACTAAAAGATGATTAGCAAGATCAGCTCAAAATAAACAAATAACACTAGATCCTACAATCAAATGGTCAGTATAATAATATTCAAGCTCCAAAACATAAAATTAAAATTAAAAAACTTAATAAAAATCCTCATAAATCATATTCCTATCATTCTCTATTATTCACACAACTTTTGATGTTGGTTTTGACAAAATCAATGCCAATTCTAGTAGGATCAACATCAGTTCTTGCAAGATCAATGTTGACTCTAATGGGATTGATGTCAGTATTTGTGTAAAATGTGTGTTGATAAATAATATAATTACATGAAAATAAAGATAAATCTTAAATTTTGAAGATTATTTAGCATTAATTACAAAAACTAAGAGCTTCATACTAACCTCCTTGATTGTATGGGATGTTCCATAGCATCCCACCAAGTGTGCCATTTTGAGATCATAGGAATCCAAGAATGGAGGTTACTATAGTGTTATTTCAAGCAATAAAAACTCAAATAAACACACTAACACTTACACTCCTAGCCTAGATACGAAGCATATCTTAGTAACAAATGCTAAATGAAAACACAAAAAAAACATAAAAGATAACTATTTTACATTATTTAGGAGATCTAAATGATTTTTTTAGTGGCTTGATTGACTTATGCATCAAGAAGTCTTTGGAAATTAATATTTCTTGGTTCCTTCTCTCCTTAACACCATAGCTTTGATGTGGCTTGGATTAAGATTTGAGCATGGTAACCTTACTTACTAGGTATTTAGGCATTATAACACTACTCTTATCAAAGTTTTGAAGTCATTTTTGCATAATAACTCTACACCAAAATAACTTATGGATTCAATGGGTAAGGCCTTATATTTAAATCCTTATGAATTAACTCTCGACCAAGGTGAGTTAGGGTTGAGTCAAGGCTTGAAATGGGTTAAAACTAAACCTAGGTAAGTTAAATCTAACTCTAATAGAGTTCATAGTTGTAAAGTAATTATGATTTAAAATTACTAGGTATAGCTATCAAAATTAGATATTTTAGTATATTTTCAAACAACTTGACAACTCATAAAGGCAATGATGAAAGGCTAGGATATTTGGAATTTTAGAATTTCATTTTTGAGATATTCATTAATTTCAAATGGATAATTTAACTAGGAATTTAATCTCATTTAGCTTGTTAATTTACTTATATTATCCTTATAGAATTTATAATATTTGATTTAAGAATGCAAGTGTGCCACTTAATAGGTCCATAGGCCAAATTCATTATTATGATACCACACGATGATTAGGGATGAATCTGTGAGAGGCTATTATTGCATATGATAGAATACCCCAATTAGGGATGTCTCAACATGTTTTCAATCATTGATGAATGATGCATAAGTAAATTTGGTATGTTCAATAATTTTTAGGCTTATTTTTTATTGATTGTTAGGAATTGGTTTGAAGTCCAATCGAAAGCCATTTGTGGCTAGTTTTAGGTGTTTATGATTTGCCCTTATTTAGGAAGGTGTTAAAAGATATAATCATAGTAATGTATTATAAAAGAATGAATTTTTTTTGTATGCCTCTAAAATTAATGATAATTCATTAACTATAGATTCCCATTCAAGGGAGTGATTAGAAAAGGAGTCGGCGATCAATCCCTCTAAAGGAGGAAACAATGGGACCAAAAGAAAAAATGGTTTGGAAGAGACTAATTTTCCCATAGGTGGTTATAATTAGTAGCATGAATAGAATAGAATAAGAATGAAATTAATCCATGGGGGGAGATTAATATAATCAATAATCTACTTGCATGTATTGATTTTTAAAAAAAGTATTGATTTGCCCAAAGGTGGTTATAATTAGTAACAAAGGTTGAGACACTAATTTGACCAAAGGAGGTTATAATTAATGAAATAAGAACATACCCTAGCTATGGTGGATGAGTAAAAATAATGATTTATCCATAGGTATTTATAATCATTAAGATGACCTAGATTTAAAAATGATATTTGATTATACCCTAGTAGGGAAGATTGGCAATCATAACTCAAAGATATAATTTGTTACATAGATTAAAGATGAGTGGATGAAAATGTATATGTGATGGTATAATGAATAAATAAGCCACAAATAATTAGGCACATGTGGATACATAAATTGATGAAAGAGATGATTAGAAGAATAATAATTTGATCAATGTGAATGAATTAGTTGTACCTATCAATGCAAAGATGCTCATCCTTATTAGCATTGATATAACTCAAATGGTCAAATGGGTTTGTTAGAACACAAATATATAGTGAGAGGGGGTGGATCATTATTAATTAAATTAGTCCTTTTCAAAACCTTTTAATGTAGATTAAAACTATATGTCGAGATCCCATACACACAAATAAACACAACACTAGATATACTGTGGAAAACCCAATATGGGAAAAAACACCATGAGAAATCTAATCTCACAATAAATAACCTCACTGTTTAAAATGTTTGTGTACCAACCCTAATGAGACACTGATACCCTAATTTGAGAACACCTACTCTAAGGAAGTACCCACTCCCTAACTAAGTAGCTACTCAACTTATCTGATGGAACCTACCTATTAGGTTCTACTGTAGAGCTACAACTCCAAATTATAATATAAATTCATAAATTTATCCAATTCTCTATTCTCTATTATAGGTTGTATCTGTAATTTCTCATGTTTTTCACTTCATATCTCTTCTCTTCCACTCTACCTCTTTGCGTCTATGTCTCTATATTTATCTATTTGACATACTTCAATAATTTTAGTAGAAAATATTGTATCTTAGATATCATATATATAATTAATTGATCTAAGTATTTGTATATTCTCTATGTTCACACCTTTTTACAAACACATTATGATTTATTCTAGGCTTAGTTCATTATCTCTTGAAAAACAAGTTTCTTGCATCTTGAACTCATGCTCCTTCATTATGATTCATGATTTGATTACTATTTATAGTATTTACTAGACTCTAATTTTGATGCACATGCATTATTACATTGATTTGGTCAATTAAAGTAATCAAATTTATTATTTGTGTCATGATTCATGGACTACCTACATGTTCCTTCATTTTCTTGTTCTTGACCATTAGATTGATCATATTTTAAAATATCGATCATTGATCTTAAGTTTGGCATCATAATTTGATGGTCTTTATTCAAATTACTCAAACTTAAAAAATATATATTTGATCAATATGTGACAGGCTTACACACTTCATTAAATATTTGTATGCTTTTGGAATTTAATATTCCCATATTTAAAATGTGTTTCTTGATATTTATGATTTGAGATCCTGTGTGTCATTGGATAAGCAAATTTTCATGAAATTTACTTATATCTATGGTTAAACTTTGAGTCACTAATCTCATCTCATAGCTTCTTGAGTCTTTAGAATGAATATTCTCCATCAATATCATCAAAAAAGCTTGGTATTTAACTCATCTCTATATTTTTAAATGTTGATCACTTAATCTCATTTCAGTCCACTCACTCTATTGGGTCTTCATTGCATGATCAATCGCTCATCATTAGATATTATGACAAGCTCAATCTTTATCTCTACTTAGCTCTTGATAATGTGACACTTGTATTATCATGTGACTTCTACACATTACTATTATTTCTCACTATTGAGACATTTATCATCCTTGTCTTGATCAAATACTAATTAAATTTGAACTATACCATATATTTACTATTTATTGTCTATAATTGTGACACTTGTCACTAGCACATTCACTCAGAGGTGCTTTTGACAAGTTGACTTTGCTATACTTCATTAGATCATTGACATATGATTAATTTCTAACTATTGATCTTATAAAAAGATCAAAATCTACCTTATTTAGATATGGCTCAGTATGGGAACCAACTCAATATGCCTAGAAGGCTAATTTTGTACCTTCATATCTTTTGCTTTGCTTAATCACCTACTCTAAAATTTGGACCATATAAACTAGGCATGATAATGAAAAAACCTATAGTGCATAAAACCTAGGCATAATAATGAACAAACCCATATGATAATTTTATCCTAACACCTCTATGTGTAAAAATGCTAACCTCATCAATATGCTTACTTGGATCTACATGAACCCTTTTGCAAATTTGGCTAAGTATAGAAACTTAGTGATTTTATCTACGTAGCCAACCTTGCATTCCCATATCTTTAAATGTGATTCATCACATGAATTTAAATATAGTACATAACAACTAAGGACTAATGTGATCACAACCATATTACTAGCTCCCCCAAACTCATCTGGACATGGTAATGGTGACATCAACAAACTACCTATTCAGATTTTTTGCCAATAGACACAAAATGTCTAGATAAAGAAAATAAAGAAATAGATAAATTCCACTCATGCACATAAGCACTGGAATCATTCTTGACTTATGATAGGATCCCTTTCATATCCTCTAATCACCATATTTAGGCCTAAGCATCAATTACATCCATAATGCCAATAATCTCCATTTTGACATAAATGGCAATCATATTACCAACAATTTCCCCCTTTGTCATTCATGGCAAACTAAATTCTCTAATTTGATAATATTTTGATCCTTATATAGCATTTCTTGTATTGTCTTCTAATGAGTATGACCCAGAGTTGTTCGTACTAAACTTGTTCCCCCTTAAGCAATGCCACATTTACCTGATGATCTGATCTTATTTATCATTTTCAAATTTTCTCCAAACTTTTATAGAGAGCATTTTCACTTCTTCTCCCCCTTTGACATCAATGTCAAAGGGACTCTTTCTCACTAGATTATTTGATATGTTGATAACACTTGAATTGTCACAAAGAATAGAGATAGGTGAGTTGTACTCTACCTTGATGTCTTTTAGTGTTTTCTTCATCCACAAGACTTGAGTGAAACATTCCATCACTATCACATGCTTTTATTATACTATAGAGAGAGTAACTGACTCTATATTTTTGCTCAACCATGAAACAAGTTTTTTTCCAAAGAAAAATTCACCACCACTAGTGCTTGTTATATCATCCACACTTCCTACCCAATCTACATCTGTATATGCTATTAAAGTAAAATTTTCACTTTTAGGATACCATAGGTCATAGCCAATTGTTCTCTTGATGTACCTAAAGATAATTTTCATTACATTAACATGTGATTCCTTAGGAGTAGCCTAAAATCTTACTATCATGCACATTGATTACATGATATCTAGTCTTGATGCATTTAGGCATAATAAACTACCTATCATTGATTTATACATAGTATAATTTTTATAAAGGGACTCATCCTATTTGCTCAACTTACATCCAATTATCATGGGAGTACTAACTAGTTTTATTTATTCCATTCCAAACTTCTTGAGCATTTCCTTAACATACTTGGTTTGAGATATAAATATCCCTTCATCATTTTGTGTTATTTGTAGACTGATGAAGAAATAAAGTTCGTGAAGCATAGACATCTAAAAATCACTTTGAATTTTTGTAGAAAATTCTTTACACTTTTTATTATTTCTACCACTAAAGATGATGTCATCTACATAAACAACAAACATAATACACATATGCTCATCTTCTGGTTTGAAGTGAATATTGTTGTCTACACATCCTTTATTGAATCTTTATTATTATAGGTATTGGTCCAATCTTGAATACCATGCTCTAGGTGCTTGTTTTATACCATATAGAGCCTTCTTTAAAATGCAAACATAATCTTCTTCCTATGACAAATGAAAACCTTTAGGTTGTTCTATGTAAACTTCTTTTTCTAGGTTCCAATTCAAGAAAGAAGACTTAACATCCATTTGATAGGCTTTGAACTTCTTATAAATGAAGAATGATAAAAACATTCTTATAGATTTCAATCTAGAAACTGGAGAAATTTTTTCCTCATAATCTATGACCTCAATGTATGCATATCTTTTGCACACCAATCTTGCTTTATTTCTTATACCAGCTCCATCCTCATTGAGCTTGTTTCTAAAGACCCACTTTGTACCTATCACATTCTTGTTTGAAGGTCTTAGAACTAATTGAAAAGTTTTTTAATTTTCAATTTGGATAAGTTATTATTCTATGGATTTTATCCAATTTTCACCCTTGTTCGATTCAACATAGCTCCTAGACTCAATTTCAAACATTAGAGCAAAACTTACTTGCTACTTATTTTGTTCAACTTTTCTCCTTGTCTCAACTCCATTATTATTATTATTATTATTATTATTATTATTATTATTATTATTATTATTATTATTATTATTATTATTATTATTATTATTATTATTATTATTATCAATGATTTAATATATAGTATGATCCTTTTGAATAAATCTTGGGAGTGAATTATCATTTACTTATTCATTCTCTTCATTAACTACTTCTTCAAAATCTAATTCTTCAATATAGATTTATTTATCGAGTTTATCATGTTTCAAGCATTATTCAACCTTAACATTGATGCTTTCTACAATATTTTGTAGCCTTTTATTGTAACACATGTAGACTTTTCTTTGGGTATACTAACCAAGAAATATTCTTTCATCACATTTTGACTCAAACATTCCCAATTTGTCCTCCTTTCTCTTAATGTAGCATTTGCTTCCAAACACTCTAAAGTACTTAATACAAGTAGGTTTTCCATATCATAATTCACAAGGAGTTTTGTCACTGTTTACCTTAATTAAATTTTGTACAAGATATATAATGCTATGTGGATTGCTTCTCCCTAGTATGCATCAAGTAACTTGACCTCCTTTCACATTATTTTGGCCATCTCCTTGACTATCCTATTCTTTCTTTCAACAACTCCATTCTATTATGGAGTCCTTGCTATAAAGTAATGTCTTTTGATTCCATGATTCTCACAATACTCTATAAACTCATTTGAGGTTAATTATCAGATCCTAAACATTTTATTTTTCATCCAATCTCATTCTATAGCATAGCTCTAAAGATCTTGAATCTTTCAAATGCCTATGACTTATCCTTTAAAAAGGTTTCCCATGTCATTATTGAGTAATCATATATAACTAACATGAATTATCTCTCTCCTTTAGATCCTCTTGTCTTAGTAGGACCATAAAGATCAGTATGAACTAATTCTAGAGTCTTTGTAGTTGGATACTCCTTTGTTTGAAATATAACCCTTGTCTATTTTCCTAGTTGACATTCCTTGCAAGTAGTTTTTATAGGTTTATTTATCTTAGGCATGTGTATAACACACTTATTTTAACTCACTTTGACTAGATTATCAGAGTTGATGTGAACCATTCTTTTATACCATAACCAATTCTCATCAATCTTTCTTATTAGGTAGCTATTACCATTCACTTTAACAAGATTATATATATTACTTTCACTTATTTTCCCTTATGAAACTAGTATTCTATATCTCTTTAACTTGTAACCTTCTACA
Organism: Torreya grandis; assembly: GCA_037957365.1. Lineage (NCBI taxonomy): Eukaryota > Viridiplantae > Streptophyta > Pinopsida > Cupressales > Taxaceae > Torreya > Torreya grandis. The sequence continues at coordinate 4,511,701 of JARHVA010000632.1, read as the reverse complement.
TTAAATATGACCTTATATCCATTGTCACACATTTGAGTGACACTTAGAATATTATGATTTAATCCTTCAGCATAAAGGACATCATGTGTAAGTGATTTTCCATCTATGTTCAAGGTTCCTTTACATCTAATCTTTATTGCAGTGTTGTCTCCCAAGTTAATAGATCCTTCCTTACATTTTCTCAATTTAATAAAATTTCTCTTATCACTAGTCATATGTTTTGAAAAACCACTATTTATTGCCAAGTTTTGTTATTTTCAATTTGGATAAGTTATTATTTTATTGATTTTATCCAATTTTTACCCTTGTTGTATTCAACATAGCTCCTAGACTCAATTTCAAACATTAGAGCAAAACTTACTTGCTACTTATTTTGTGCAACTTTTCTCCTTGTCTCAACTCCATTATTATTATTATTATTATTATTATTATTATTATTATTATTATTATCAATGATTTAATATATAGTACGATCCTTTTGAATAAATCTTGGGAGTCAATTATCATTTACTTATTCATTCTCTTCATTAAATACTTCTTCAAAATCTAATTCTTCAATATAGATTTATTTATCGAGTTTATCATGTTTCAAGCATTATTCAACCTTGACATTGATGCTTTCTACAATATTTTGTAGCCTTTTATTGTAACACATGTAGACTTTTCTTTGGGTAGAATAACCAAGAAATATTCTTTCATCACATTTTGACTCAAACATTCCCAATTTGTCCTCCTTTCTCTTAATGTAGCATTTGCTTCCAAACACTCTAAAGTACTTAATACAAGTAGGTTTTCCATATCATAGTTCATAAGGAGTTTTGTCACTGTTTACCTTAATTGAATTTTGTACAAGATATATAATTCTATGTGGATTGCTTCTCCCTAGTATGCATCAAGTAACTTGACCTCCTTTCACATTATTTTGGCCATCTCCTTGACTATCCTGTTCTTTCTTTCAACAACTCCATTCTATTATGGAGTCCTTGCTATAAAGTAATGTCTTTTGATTCCATGATTCTCACAATACTCTATAAACTCATTTGAGGTTAATTATCAGATCTTAAGCATTTTATTTTTCATCCAATCTCATTTTATAGCATAGCTCTAAAGATCTTGAATCTTTCAAATGCATATGACTTATCCTTTAAAAAGGTTTCCCATGTCATTATTGAGTAATCATATATAACTAACATGAATTATCTCTCTCCTTTAGATCCTCTTGTCTTAGTAGGACCATAAAGATCAGTATGAACTAATTCTAGAGTCTTTGTAGTTGGATACTCCTTTGTTTGAAATATAACCCTTGTCTATTTTCCTAGTTGACATTCCTTGCAAGTAGTTTTTATAGGTTTAGTTATATTAGGCATGTGTATAACACACTTATTTTAACTCACTTTGACTAGGTTATCAGAGTTGATGTGAACCATTCTTTTATACCATAACCAATTCTCATCAATCTTTCTTATTAGGTAGCTATTACCATTCACTTTAACAAGATTATAGATATTCCTTTCACTTATTTTCCCTTATGCAACTAGTATTCTATATCTCTTTAACTTGTAACCTTCTACATTAAATATGACCTTATATCCATTGTCACACATTTGAGTGACACTTAGAATATTATGATTTAATCCTTCAACATAAAGGACATCATGTGTAAGCAATTTTCCATCTATGGTTAAGGTTCCTTTACATCTAATCTTTATTGCAGTGTTGTCTCCCAAGCTAACAGATCATTCCTTACATTTTCTCAATTTAATAAAATCTCTCTTATCAATGGTCATATGTTTTGAAAAACCACTATTTATTACCTATAAATTCTACTCCTAGGCGTGAAGTGCAATTTGAGTAATCATAGATTTATTTTTGAGTTTTTTATCCTTGGGTTTGTTGTTTGGCTTCTTTTTATCCTTTTTAGAGATTTGTGAACTTTTGTTCACACTAAGAGGCATGAATTTCATTTTCCTTTATTTTTTTGGTTTTACAAAGTTTATTCTACATTGTTTATCTATGTGACCAAAATTATTGAAATTATATCATATTACATTTGTATTTAACAAGGGAGAAAATGAATTTCTACTTAAAATATTTATTCTCCTTTTAATTACAACTCTACAATTAATAGCCCTATGACCAAACTGATTGCAAGTATAAAAATAACCTTAGAAAGATTAGGAATACCCAATCATAGAATTTCTTTGAGTAGCATGAGGAGCTTTATAATAATCTAGCTTCTTGAAGTCTCTTTTTCTTGTGTATCCATCTACATCAACTAGTTTTATCTTCTTATTTTCTTTAGGATTATTTTCTCCTTTAGCTTTATTCACATCAATTGTGTTTGTGTTTATCTTTGTATCCTTTCAATATTTCTCTTTCTTTGTTCTTGATTCTCCTAGTTTGAAGTTTTCATATAGATTAGAAGACATGCTAGTTGTAAAAAAATTCCCTTTTTCATAACTAAGACTTGATATCTCTTTTGAAGGCTTTAGAGAGTTGATCAATTCATTAAGAATGTCTGATCCTCCTATTAACTTTAGACTTTTGTCTAGTTTTCCTTTAAATTTTCTCAAGGTTTTTCTCAAAGCCACTATCTCTACTTTTAACTTCATGCACTCATCAGATTTATATTATAGTTAAATTTTGAATACATATTCTTTTATTTTATCCTATTAAAATTATGTATTTAGTCTAACCACCATTTGATCATATTTTTTTAGACTTTTAGACATTTTCTCAATCTCCTTTTGTTTGAGCTTCTTCTATTTTGAGTTCTCTTTTATTAGCTTATCTATTTCTTCTAGAGCACAAATGCATTCACATAATAAATCCACTTCTCTTTCTTGTTCTTCATCTAAGTCTTCAGTATATTATTGATCCATAGAATTTGATCCTATTATAATGAACATGACTTCCTTTTCCTCAGCCACAAAATCATAGTCATGATCATCATTAGAACTATCATTGACATCCATTGAATCACTGTCTTCTTTTATTTATAAGCATTTCTTGTTTTTGAAGAACTTCTTGGAATAGTGAGGTTTAAAATTTTTACTATTATCTTCTTTCTCATGTTTATCCTTCTTTTTATAAGGGCATTTAGTAGAAAAATGTCCTACTTTACCATAGTTATATAATTTAAAGGGTAACTTAACTTTGTACTTTCTAGACCCTCTCTCAATCTTCTGACAAAGTTGGCTTCTTCTTCATCAATATCTTTAGATCTAGATGTAGGTGCTTCTATCTTCACTATTTTGGATGCTTTTAATGCATTTCCCTCTTAAAGGTATCTATTTTTTGCATTCTCATTTCATAAGCTAGAAATGTTCCATGGAACTCATCGATAATGAGTTTATCCATGCCTCTTACTTCCTCTATTACAAAGATTTTTGAATCATAGCTTGATGGAAGAGATCTTAGGACCTTTTTTTCAATGACTAGATCTTTCATCTCTTTTCCAAGGCCTCTAATTAAATTGACTATTTCATCTCTCTAAGGAGGTAGTCTATAATTTTATTTTCTTCATTCATTTGAATGCTTTCAAACATACCTTTAAACATTTGTAGCTTGTCCTGCTTTACCTTGCCATCACATTTATAGATGATTTTCAATTTATTCAAGATATATTGTGCATTTTGATAATACATCACTTTTACAAACTATGAATTAGACAATCCACATAAAATATAATTCTTAGCCTTGGCATCCCTCTCATATGCTTTCTTGGCAACTTGATCAATAGTATTTATCGTAGGAGTTGTATATCCATTTACAATAGACATCCATATATCAAACCATAATGAAGATAAATATGCTTCCATTATTATGATCTAAAATTCATAGTTTGATCCATTAAAGAGGGGTGCCTTGTTTGAGGAAGAGCCTTCTTGACTAGCAATTTATGATCATCACCCAAAATCTACTTGAGCTGGTTAAGCTTCTTCTAAGGAACTAGCTCTGATACTAATTATTACAACACAACTATATACTAAGATGTAGAGTGAATCAATATATTTATTAACTTGGTCCTTTTCAAAACCTTTTAAATTAGATTAAAACTATATTTAAAAATCACATACACACTAATAGATACAACACTAGATATACTATGGAAAACCCAATATGAGAAAAACCACCATAAGAATAGCTAATAGAATACACCATTGTAATCTAACCTCACTAGTTATAATATTTAAGGGCACCAAACCTAAGGAGACACTAGTCCCTTGATTTAAGAGCACTTACTATAAGGAAGCACCCATTCTCTAATTGAGCACCCACTCAACTTATCTAATGGTACTTACCTATCAGATTCTACTATCCAGCTAAAAATCCAAATTACAATATAGATTCATAAATGAATCCAATTATCTATTCTCTATTATAGGTTTGGTCTGTAACTACTTATACTCTACATTTCATTTCCTTTCTCTTCCACACTCCCTCTCTACTTCTATGTGTCTACATTTATCTATTTGACACATTTCAATAATGTTATTAATAACTAATGTATAATATATTACATATATATAATTAATTAATCTAGGTATTCATATATTCTCTATTTTCACACTTATTTACAAACACATTATGCTTGGTTCTAGACTCACTTCATTATCTCTTGAATAACAAGTTTCCCATGTATTGAACTCATGTTCCTCTACCATAATTCCTAGTTTGGTTACTATTTATAGTATTTATTAGACTTTATTTTTGATGCACATGAAGTATTGCATTGATTTGATCAATTAAAATAATCAAAATCATTGTCTATGTTGTGATTCATGGCTTACATGCTTGTTCCTATACTTGACCATTAGACTAATCAAATAAATATATTGAAAATTGATCTTAAGTTTGGTACCATGATATAATGGTCTTTATTCAAATTAATCAACTTTAAAATGCATCTATTTGATCAATCTATAATAATATTACATGTTTTGTTTGATCTTTGTATGCTTTCAAAATTTAATGTTCACACTTTTTGATTTGAGCTCCTATATGCTTTTTGATATCTAAAGTTTCACAAAATTTACTTCTATTTATGGTTAAACTTCAATCTACTAACTCATCTCATAGCCTCTTGATTTTTTGGAATGAATATACTCTATCGATATCATTAAATAAACTCAATCTTTAACTTGTCTCTATATTATTAAATGTCAAGAACTTAATCTCATTTGAGTTCACATGCTCTATTAGATCTTCATTACATGATCAACCACCTATCATTAGATATTTTAACAAGATTGATCTTTATCTATGCTTAGCTCTCAAGAATGTGACACTTTTTATTAGTGTGTGCCTTCTACAAGTTGCTATTAGTTCTCATTATTGAGAAACTTGTCATCCTTGCATTGAAAATTGACTAACTGACTTTGAACTACACCATATATTTACTATTTAGGCTTCATGATTGTGACACTTATCACTAATGCATTTACTTAGAGGTACCTTTGACAAATTGACTTTGTTATGCTTCATTGGATTTTCAAGATATTATTAAGTACTAACCATTGATCTTATAACAAGCTTGAACATTACCTTACACATATTTTGCTAAGTATGAGAAGCAACTCAATATGCCTAGAAGGCTAACTTTGTACCTTCATATCTTTTGCTTCACTCAACTATCTGGTCTAAAATTTAGACCATATAAATAAGGCATGATAATGAACAAAACCATATGTTCATCTCTTCTTAAATCCTTCATGCATGCAACATATAATTCCATTAATTTTCCCACTCAAATTATTTTTCCATAGAGTTAACTATTCTTAAGATCTGCCTAGAAGGCCAACTTTGTTATTGCATAACTTTTGATGCACTTAAATGTATAACCTATAATTTAGTGCATAATATCCTCTCAAATATGGGATTCTATACATATAATCATCTACTCTAAAAAAATTCATACATTCAATCTATGTCATCATAAAAATACCTACTCAATATTTTATTGCAATCTACAAATTTGACTATGGGAAAACACTGTCAAAATACTTGGGAGCCCTATTTTTCTTATGAATATCTTTTGACATGCTATATCATGTGACTTGAGATTTAGTGCATAAAAACTAGGCATAAGAATTAACAAAACCATATGATTATTTTTTCCTAACACCTCCATCTATGTGAATGTTGACCTCATTTATATGCTTACTTGCATCTGCATAAATCCTTTTACAAACATGACCAAGTATAAAAATTTAGTTTTATTTGAGTAGCCAAATTTTCATCCCAATATCTTCAATTGCACTTCATTGCATGACTTTAAATATGGTGCATTATAACTAGGCACTAATGTGATCACAACCATATGACCAACTCCCCCAAACTTGTCCACATGTGGAAATGGTGACATCAACAAACTACCTATTCAAATTTTTTGCTAATAGACCCAAAATGTCCAAATGAAGAAAATGAAGAACTAGATGAATTCCACTCATGCAGATAAGCACTCTAATCATCTTTGACCTTTGATAATATCCATTTTATATCCTCTAATCACTATATTTTTCCTTGAGCATCAATGACATCCATAATGCCAATAATCTCCATTTTTACATAAATGATAATCATATTGCCAATAGAGTTAATTTAATTAAGGAGGGTAGAAATATTTACCAAGGTTACCTAGGAAAATTTATGTGGCTCCATAGAATGATAAATGAGTGGTGACCCCAAGAAAAGATACATGTAAAGAGAAAGGAGACACCCATAATGGAAATGGAATGTTTAAAATAATCAATGTATGTGCCCCATTAGGGTGGATTGAGGAAGACAAACTAGGTTTAAACATGACACATGTTTTTATAATTTGAAACTTTTGAATGTTTTTAGAATTTTTAAGGTTTATTAACTCATTAAATATTAACAAGATACCACCCAAAAAATGATGACATATTTGTCTTAGGTCATTCATTAACTTAGGTTGTTATAGATTGGAAGTTTTATTGATTTCATCTTCGATAATGTCTTCGTCAAATAGTGAATAATTGTTATGATAAACTATTAGTGCCTTGATGAGGTTGTCACCAATAGAGTTGTCTTGATTAACCCATATTGACTTTGAGAAGGTTTCACTAAGTAATGTTGACTTTTGGCTTTGATTATCTTCTAGTACCTCAAACAAAGTTTTACTAAAAGATGCTAAGTTTGGACTTTGATTATCTCATAGTGCCTCCAAAAAGGTTTCACTAAGATATTGTTCTTCTTCTACATGAATGTGGTATTCATCCCCATGAAATTATGTAACTAATATGTTTCCATGGATGAAGTTTAATAAGGTATGATTCTATCAGCCCCAATCAACACTTGTGGGAGGTAGAATGTCAATATAATGGCTAGGTTGGTTGGTTTTAATGGCATGTGGAATGGTAATGGAATGGAAAGAGGCATCAAAATCCTCATAGAATATACTAGGAAAAGTTATGTTGATGTTGAAGTAATCATCCTAAATATCCATAAAAGGATCATAAATGTATTAAAATTGATATGCAAGGCATGCATAACCAATGTTATAATAGCCATGAACATATTCTGATTCCAAAGATGAGTTTGATTTAAGGGAATCTAAATTTAATGTTTAAGATAATATTAATTATGATTCTAATGTTAAATATTATTTTGGTTCAAAAATAGAACCTGAATCTAATTTTGATTCTTCATAAGATGTAGATGTTGTTATAATGATGTTTGTTTGAATGTTTGGTATTGGAAAAATAACAATCTACGATGGCATAATGAGCTCCATAGAGATTGATTTGTCAAAGTGAGACTCCTCCATGAAGTGGAAAAGGTCAAGAGTCAACTCCCTAGATATTGGCTTGTCAAAGGGAAGCTCTTTGAAAACAAGATAATGGTTGAGGTAATGATTTACCCAAAGGAAATTATAATAACTAAAGAGTGACTTAGTTAATAATGGTTTATCAGAGTGAGACTCCTTGACAATGGTTAATGTATCAAAAGGTGATTCATCACAAGTTGACTTGTCATAAATAGGTGGTTCAACAAAAACATCTCAAATTGGTTAGTTCTATTGGCCTTGATTTATGGTCAATTGTAAAATACCAATTTTGAATATATGTTGGTCTTCAAATGATTGGCATAGTGTGAGAGGTAACAATTGGCTTGGTTATGGTTTAATGATCATAATGGGTTTTATAAATTAGGGTATTATTGGTACTAGATGAATAATGGCTAGTGGTTGGATATTGATAGGTTTATCAAATATTAGTTCTCAACCTAGGATGTTAACTATGACACATCTTGTTGCACTTGTGTAACCTTGTTGGGAGATTGAGATACCATACTTTGAAGGGCCTAGAATGGTAATGGTGGGGCATTGAAAATCTTGGTTACTTTTACAATCCAAAGGATAAGGTCTTATAATGATAATGGCAGGGCATTTTAGAGTTTGGTTGCTTATACAAGCCAAAGGATAAGGTCTTAGAATAGTTATTTTATGGAATTGTGAAGCTTGGTTGGTATCATGATCCAAAGGATAAGGTCTTATAATAGTGATGGTAGGGAATTATGGTTTCTATCACAATCCAAAGGATGAGGTCCTAGAATAGTGATGGTAGGGAATTAGAAGTATTTGTTACTTGTAGAAGTGAAAGTGCAAGGGACTTATATAAAATAGGTAGGGCATTACAAATATTGGTTACTTGTACAAGCAAAAGGATGCAAAAGGATGAGGTCCTAGAATAGTGATGGTAGGGGATTAGAAATCTTTGTTGCTTTTAGAAGTGAAAGTATAAGGGCCTTGTATAAAATTGGTAGGGCATTTCAAAGATTGGTTACTTATACAAGAAAAAGAATGAGGCCCTAGTATAGAAATGGTAGGGCATTATAAATCTTGGTTTCTTACACTAAAAAATGGATGAGCTCCTATAATAGTGATGGTATGGAATTGAGAAGCTTGGTTATTATCATAACCCAAAGGAAGAGGTCTTAGAATAGTGATGGAAGGTCATTGTGAAGATTATTTGCTATTGTAATCTAAATAATGAGGTCCTGGAATAGTGATGGTAGGGCATTGTGAAGCTTGGTTTCTAACACAAGCTAAAGGATGAGGGATGGTATAGAAATGGTAAGGCATTTTGAAGCTTGGTTATTCACACAAACCAAAGGATGAGGTCCTCAAATGGTAATGGTAGGGCATGGAAAATTTTGGTTACTCTCAAAATCCAAAGGACAAGGTCCTATAATGGTAATCTTTAGACGTTATGGAGCTTGGTGTCTCATGCAATCTGAAGGAGGGTTAATGTTATATGTGAGGAATAGAGTACCATAAGTGGTGAGATGGCTAACATCATATGGTAACCAACCCAAATAATGTATCACCCCATACTTCTCTTGAGGATCTTGGCTTTTCTCCCAATATTGTGTATTTTAAGGAGGATAAGGATCCATCTCTTTAACCAATTCTTTGTCATAGGGGTCTTGAGAAAAGTTAATTTGTGCAACCATGACATCATAACTTGGATTGTAAATAGATCCATTATGAGTGTAAAGAGACATATCCAATTCAATGATAAATGTCTTAAAAAAGGCCTAGAGTTATACAAACTCTTAAAAGTAATGAACAATGTACAAATGGTCTAAACATAGTCTAATTTGGTCTTGGGGTGGAACTGAATCTCCAAAATGGTTTATGCTAAAATTTGGTCCAAAATAGTCTAATATCAAATATCTAAATTAAATTTCTTAAAAAATTGTCAAGTGCATGAATAAAAACCAAAATGCCAAACTATAGGTTAAAAGTGTTTCAAACAAGTCTAATCTAGGAAAAAAAAATTATGTCTTTTGGAAAAACAAGGCATAAAATCTAGGCTCAAAACAAGCATGTGCTAGGTATTTTGTAAAAGGAATAAAAGTTATATTTAAAAAGAACAAGGTATGATGTTTTAATCTAACAAATCTAAAACACTTTGGTATAAACTAGGAATTTAACTTTATACATGAACTTGGTCAATTAGGATAAGGCATGAAACAAAATACATGTAAAAGATAGGATATTTATCCCAAATCTAGGCATGAACAATAGCTTTTAAATTGAATAAAGAATTATCTTAAGTTACACAACCAAAAGGAGAAATATCAATGTATAGGCTAAAATTACACAAGGCATAGGCATAAATCAATCAATGTTTGGATTTAAACTCATCAAGGCTAATTAAAAACTCAACTTAGGAAACTATGCTTCTTTAAACAAATATAAAGCTAGATAAAGCTTAACAGAATAATAACACTAGGTAAAGATCCCAAAAGGCATCTATGGCTTTTGTTTAGAAAATGGAATTTGGCACAAGCCAAATAAGTCTTTGAAATGATTTGATAAATGTAATGAAAGTATCATGATATAAATATATGATCAATGGTTTGTTTTAAGACTTAAACTCACATGATTTGAAATGAATTGGGAAGTGTAATGATACCATTTTCAATCAAATGACACATATAAATAAAAAATTTCAAAAGACTAAGGCAAAGGTATGGTGTCAAATAGGTGGTGTAACCCCTCCTCAAAAAATAGAGTGATGTATAAACAAGACTCATTTTAATGTGGCATGATAAAAAAAAATAGATATTTAAAACTCAAATCCATGCAAGGAAAGGATAAAATGACATAAAACACCTTAGTGCAACATCCTAGATCTTAAAATTGACAAGGTTGCATAGTATTGTCAAATTCCTTCAATATACTCACTCTTGAGAGGATTTTAAGTGTTAATCAAAAAACACAAATTCATGAAAAGTAGGGTTTTTAGTCTCCCTCTTCACTAAATATTTTTTACTATGATATGCAACATCAAGATACTCTCCCTACATCAATAGTATGCCCATGATAAATAGAGTTGTTATAAACTATCGATTTTCATATGTTTCTAGATCGTCCCAAGTGTGGATAATACTAGAGATGAAATCACATCAATTAGATCTACATCATTCACATTACTATGAAAAGGTCTTGTATTTTTCACAACTACTACATCTATTTATTGTTTAGTGTAGTGCAAACTACGTGTTTACCCTATGGTCCAAGGTGGATTACCACTAATAGAGCTTGTTTTAACCACACAAAACAAACATCCTAGTTGATCACCCTAAATTTATATACCCACCATAGAGTGGGCTTGAAATAATGTTAGGAGATGAATTCTCAAGTAAATTCTTCCCTAAAGAACCTGTGAGGAGGCGATGAACTCCCATTCACAAGCCAAAATGCATGAAAAATAAAAACAAGTGAAAATACTTTATGGTCACATTTGGATCCCCCAAACCATGTATATTTGAGTACATCCTTAATGATGTTATTTTCATGCTTTAGACTAAATTAAAAAAGGCAAACAATTAGAGCTTTTGGTCACTCAAGTTCCCTAAAGGAGATGAGGGAGAGTATACATGCATCAATCATTTTCCTTAAAAATAAATAACTTAAACAAATAGGCACAAAACAAAAAAAATCTTAGGAGTATTTAACTAAATGTGAAAGTTAATTTTAGTGCACCAAAACTAGATGTGTCATGAAATTTGGGCTCCTTGGCATTTTTTGGTTAATAAACTTTGTAAAACTTAAAAAAAAACTAAGGCATAAAAATAACTAAGTTAATTTTAAACACCCAAGATGAAGTGTACAAAATTTAATTATATTCAAACTTGGCCTTTTCCACTTTATGGCCTTCAATTGTTAGAGGGTTTGCCTATATATAATCCCAAAAGTGAATGAGGAAACAACATTTTAGATTTTTCTCTTGTGATTCTCTATTTTTGCTATCTTAGATATCAATAGTGATCCACATAGGAATCAATGTTAGTATACAAGGATAGATGTTGGTCAATCCAAAGGGATCAATGTTGGTCAAAATAGGTAGATCCTAGTTTCTTGTAAAAATAAAAAAATTAAAAATTGGTTTTACATAAAAAGATGGTTAGCAAGATGAGCTCAAAAAAAATAAATAACACTAGATCATACATTCAAATTATACGTAGATTAATATTCAAGATCCAAAACATAAAATGAAAATCATAAAACTCAATAAAAATCATCATGAATCATATTCCTATCGTGCTCTACTATTCACATAGGTGTTGATGTTGGTTCTACGAGAATCGATGCCAGTTCTAGTAGGATCAACATTAGTTCAGTTAACATCAATGTTTAATATATTAGGATCGATGTTAGTCTCTATGTAAAATGTGTGTTTCTAAAAAAAATAGAATTATGTGAAAATAAAGATAAATCTCAAATTTTAAATCTTCTTAAGCATTCATTACAAAAACTAAGAGTTGCATACTAACCTCCTTGATTGTATGGGATGTTCCATAGTATCCCACTAGTCATTCCATTTTATGATCATATGAATCCAAGAAAGGAGGTTACTATAGTGCTAGTTCAAGAAATAAAAACTCAAATAAACACACTAACACTTATACTCCTAGCCTAGATAGTAGGGAGATCTTAGTGACAAATGCAAAATGAAAGCAAAATAAAAACATAAAAGACAACAAATATTTTACCTTACTTTGGATCTCCAAATGATTTGTTGAGTGGCTTACTTAACTTGTGCATCAAGAAGTCTTTGGCAATGATTTTTTCTTGGCTCTTATCTCCTTGGCACCATGGCTTTCATGTATCTTGGCTTAAGACTTGAGCATGGTAATCTTAGTTGGTAGGCATTTATGCATTATAACACTACTCTTATCAAATATTTGAAGTCATTTGTGCATAATAACTCTACACTAAAATAACTTATGGATTAAATGGGAAAGGCCTTGTATTTATAGCCTTAGGAATTAACTCTCACCCAAAGTGAGTTAGGGTTGAGTTAAGGATTATAATGGGTTAAAAATAAATGTATGTGAGTAAAATCTAACTCTATTAGAGTTAATATTTTTCAAGTAATTATGATTTACAATTACTAGGCATAAATCTCAAAATTAGATATTTTAGGATATTTTCAAAGAGCTTGAAAACTCATAAAGGAAATGATGAAAGGCTAGGATATTTTGAATTTTAGAGTTGCATTTTTTAGATATTAATTAATTTAAAATAAATAATTTAACTAGGCATTTAATATTTTTTATCTTGTTAATTGATTTATATTAGCCTTTTAGCATTTCTAAGATTTGATTTAAGTGTGCAAGTGACACACTTAATAGGTATATAGGCCAAATTGACAATTTTAATGCTAGAAGGTGATTATGGTTGAATCTATGAGAGGTTATTGTTGCATATGATAAAATACCCAAATTAATGATGCCTCAACATGTTTTCAAATATTGTTGAATGATGCATAAGAAAATTTTGTGCATTTAATGATTCCTAGGCTTAATTTGTTGGTAGGAATTAGTTTGAAGTCTAGTCAAAATCTAGTTGTGGCTAGTTCTAGGTGTCCACAACTCTAGAATTTCTTATCTACCATCTAATTTTATTCACTATGAATCATTTATTGACACATTTTTCATGATGTTTATATCATATCTTGATCTTTTCACTTTGTGTTCACCTTAAATTAGACCTAGCTCACTCTCTCTTCTATTTTTGGTCATTTCCAGTTCCTCTCAAGTTGAATTACCCATTAGGATTAGTTTAACTCCCCCATGAAAGCTCCCAACTCTTTCTACAAGAAGGCCATTTTTCCTTAATTTCAAATTTGAAAATTTATATTGGAAACTAGACTTTTGAAGCTTTTCATAGCCATAGATTGTAGCCATTTTTTGAATCTCTAACTTTATTGTTTTCACATTTAAATACACAATTTAAAGCAAGAGAAGTCATTATTTTCACAACTAGATATTTTTATTTAGTGCACTATCTAGCCACAATCAGCTACTCTTTTGTTTAAATTTGTGTCTTTCCGATCTTCCCTTTTTTATTATTAATTAATCATCCTTCTAGTTAGAGAGTTATAATCACTATCATTTATCAATCATGTAGCTAGCTACATGAAGCAATTTTTACTACAATAAATATTAGCTTTCAATTGGATTACACTATGATTATTATCAAAGGTTCTTGATTTAATATAACATGTTAAGGATGAGGATAGCTAAGTTTTATTAGTCTATATAGGATAGTTTATAGAATTCATATTTTCAGAAGCATGATAGAAACAAGTGACTATGCAATTAAAAGAAAATAAGATTAACTAGAGTTTTCTTTAGGTTTACATAGCATTTAAATTATTTTAAGATAGATTAAACAAAATCATTAAAAATGATAACACATACAAGAAATAACATAATAAATGTGATAGGTAACCATAACCATAAATTCTATATTGATCTCAATAAAAAATCATCAACTTCTTCATAGAAGCATACATATTTATAGTCAATGCAGCTCCTAACTATTCATATTCTTCTTCATACATTGGTTCTAAATTGAGGAGAATATTCATCTTCTATGTTTTAAAAACAAAAGAGGATAGGAAAAAATATATATAGCTAAAAATTTCATATATAATGCATGAATATTCAAATAATATCTTGCAAAACTTTTCTTATCTAGTTTTCTTCTCCCAACACTTTCTTGGACTTAAATTATTGTCTCATCCTAAGATAACATCACATGTTCATTTGACTATGTGTTAATGGTATAAGTTGAAAATTTGAGTAAACTAGAAAGAGTCATAGTAATCTCTCAAGGTACCATTTTTGGTTTTCACCTCTTGTGCAATACTTAGATGCCTTTTTATGTTTTCAACTAAGTAGCACACCAACCTACTTCCCTTTCAGGTTTTCAATAGGGTAGCATAACCAAGTAGCTAACCTTTATAGGTTTTCAAACATCCTGGCCCCCACTTGTCTCACTAGTCATCCTAATACCAAAAATAAAATTGTTCAAAATTTTACAAAACTTTCCAAAATTTATGCATTATGCAGTACTCAACTATAAGGAGGTGGTGTTTCTAAGGAAAAAGACTAGCTAATAAGATCCTTGGCCTTTGTCTGAGTATCCATGCACTACATGAGATCTTCTTGGAGTTATGATGATGGTATGTACATAGGAACTTTAAGCATTGGGGTCACCTCACTACAAAATAGAGCTAGGTCAGTCTTGAATGCATCCCAGTCAAGCATCACTTCTTATACCATGCAAATCAAGATGTGTATTAGTGTTTAACACCCAATGATTTCCTTTAGGTCTACATTTTGAGTGGTACTTAGGTCTACCCCTATAATAATAACCTTTAATGTAGTATCTACTCTTAATTTCTCTAACTTTTATACATGTCTTTCTGCCAATTCTCCTAAAATTTCACTATGTCACAGGTCCTATTTCTAGCTAAAAAATTAGTCACACACATTATACCTAGAATTAGAGGATTCTTGGAGATAAATTTCAATTTCATCTATTGATGTAGTTATGGTGTGCATGGTTGTGTGAGTTGTGGTAGCTATGGTGAAGTTTATGTTGGAACTAGTTAGGGAATTGTTAATTTATTACTTCCAATCCAAAAGACTGCATGTAAACTGATGAACTTAGAGGATTTTGATGTCAATAATAATTTGATACTTAATATAGGAGCATCTTGGGAGTGCTTAGATGTGCTAGGAATATGGATAAAGGTTTCCCTCCAAAACATTATAATTCAAAAATTCAAATCATGTACACTTGTCAAGAGGAGAAGGATAGGCCTATTTGAGTGTTGAAAAGATCAAATTTAGTTATTTTAGACTAAAAAGAGATTGACAACCTTGTTACCATGTAAAATTAGGAGAATCAAGCCATAAGTGGCATAGGTTAGATGGTAGTTGAATAATTCTATGTTTAAAAGCATTTGTTGAGTTTTTCTAGGAGTTGGTTGAATGGTTTTCGTAGTAAATTAGGACTATTTCAACAATGTGAGACCAAGAGAGTAGGAGAAAGTCTAGGAAAAGGACTATGTATTGATGAATTGTAATAGATTTAATGAAGTAATGAGTATGGTGCATTTGATGGAAAAAAAGTAGAAAAGCGTAAAGAATGTTTGACTGGACATCCAGCTGTAGCAGACCCATTTGTAGTAGCAATAATACCTTATTATTTTATCCCTATTTCCTAGAGGTCTGTTCATCATTTGGTATCAGAGATAGTGACCTCTAGGAAAAAGAAAAAAAAATTGTACTCTTCTAATCAGTTTTTGTAGAGATAATGTACTTTATGAAGTTGCAAATAGAAGAAAAAAAAAGTTTGCAGTGATTGAAGCAAGTGAAGAAGGTAATAAGAAAGTTGTTGACAAGTTTTTTTCAAGCTCTTTAAAGACTAATTGTTGTTGTAGTGAATGAAGTTACAGGTTCAAGGTAGTCAAGCCATTGAGGCTTAAGAGGAGAAGAAGCCAAGGAAGGCTTAGGGAAGAGCCAAGAGAAGCTCTAGAAGAAGAGCATAGTGAATTGCTCAAGAAGAAGAAGAAGATCTAAGAAGAAGCTTGGATAGTTTACCAAAAGACTAAGGTGAAATAGACTTAGGTGAGGTAAAGGATGGAGTTTGAAGAATTGAGAAGAGTGATAGAGGGACTGCCTAGAAGAAACATGAACCAGATAAAGAGAGAGAAACAAGAAAGAGAAAAAATAAAGAGACAAAGAGAGGAAGAGTACCAAAGAGAAGTGAATGAGATAAAAGCAAGGATAGCCATGATATAAATCATGGTAGAAAATATGCAAAACCCATGGCAAGGATGGGTAATGAAGAATAAAAGAGTAAGATGGCTAGTTAGATCATTGATGGAGAGAAGAAGAAGAAGAATGCTAAGAGTTGCCTTAAGGAGAGAGATGAAGAAGTATAAAAAAAAAGATAAGCTCAAGAATGAAGAGCTTGGAGAAAAGTTTCAATTTGATGAGGAATTTTAGTCTGAAGAGGATCAATACTTGGTAGATGAGATGGATCTCATCATTGAAGAAATAGACCAACAACAAGTAATCACTCAAAAGATCAAGTGGCCAAATGTTTTTGTATTTGACATTTCATTTGATGTTTTGTTTACAGGAAAGCAAGTTGACGAGGAAGGAGAAACATATGATCCAATGAAGATTCTCATGGATCAAGGAGGTAAGCACCTCATGAGAGAGTGCTTAGACAAGAAGAAGAGGCTTGTTTTAATGCCTCAAGTGATGAATGCATGAAGAAGGATTAGTTAGAACTTTAACATAAAGAATTGATCAAGCAGGAAGAAGAAGTCCTTACTCAAGAGAACAAAAGAAATGAAGAGCTGCATGTTGATGAAGAACAAAGGTATAATGATCAAAATTTAGAATTGGAAAAGATTGAAGATGACAATTTTTAGTTGCATAATGTTGATATAGTTGATTTTAATCAAAATGTACTAATAACTAATGAGGAAGATCTCTTAAAAGAAATATGGCAATTTGATCAAGAATTTACAGGTGAAGGAGAGTTGCTTGATAAGAAACAAGAATGGGTATTTGTATACCAAGGGCTAGAACAGTTTCAAGAAGATGGAGAGAAGGTTAAATGCTTAGCCTTGACAATTGAAGAATATATCTTAAAGGAGATAGAAAACCTTGATGGAGAGTTTCTATTTGAACAACCAAACAAGCTTTTTGTCTATCAAAACAAAGAGCAGTTGTTGGAAGAGTTGGCAATCTTAGAATATGCCATTAACCATGAAGAGAAGAACAAAACTTGTCCTATAACAGTATTTGAGGAGGTAGAACATTGTTGTGAATAAAAAATGAAGACAAAGGACCAAGAAGTTATACTTGAACAACAAGTATGGGTTTAAAAACTTGGAGAGACCCAAGGGTCTCAAATTTTTGCTTCTAATTTTGCTTTGAATGGTAATTGTACATGTTTGCTTGATAAGGAGGTCAAGTACTTAGAGAAGAGAGCTCTTCTAAGATCTCAAGAAAAGAAAATGGAAGTTGATATCCTCATTCAAGAGGATGAATATGTAAATAAGAAGGCTGGAAAGAAGATGAAGAGACAACAAGATGTGCTTTGGAAGGAAAAGACAATAAGCAAAAATAGACACAAGGGTGGTAGTCAAGAACATGCACATTTGTATGAAAAATTGAATGAAGAAGACATTTGTTTTGTAAAATTTTTACCTTTGTAAATGGGAAAACAAATGAAACTCATAAGCAGAAGCTCATGAAACTTTTTAAGCCCAGGAATCTGATGCAGGAGCATCTTGGGAGTGCTTAGATGTGCTAGGAATATGGATAAAGGTTTCTCTCCAAAACATTGTAATTCAAAAATTCAAATCATGTACACTTGTCAAGAGGAGAAGGATAGGCCTATTTGAGTGTTGAAAAGATCAAATTTAGTTATTTTAGACTAAAAAGAGGTTGACAACCTTGTTACCATGTAAAATTAGGAGAATCAAGCCATAAGTGGTGTAGGTTAGATGGTATTTGAATAATTCTATGTTTAAAAGCATTTTTTGAGTTTTTCTAGGAGTTGGTTGAATGGTTTTCGTAGTAAATTAGGACTATTTCAACAATGTGAGTCCAAGAGAGTAGGATCAAGTCCAGGAAAAGGACTACATATTGATGAATTGTAATAGATTTAACGAAGTAATGAGTATGGTGCATTTGATGGAAAGCTCTATGTGTTATGAATTTGTTTTGTAAAAGATTGTTCTTTGCTCAAGAACAGGGCAGCAAGCAAGCATGTTAAGGAGGATATATTACCATGAAATGGTAGATGTTGATATATAGAATACTAAAGGTTTGGCAGATCGAATCTTATGCTATGAGTGGAGTCATTTTCCAGTTGTTCAAAATTGAAACCAGTTGATGCAACAAAGAGCGACTAGGGAAGAGTGGAGAGACATGAAGTGAAATGTTTAATAGAGTTCCAAATTTGAATAATATGATCATAGGTTACAAAATCTTGGTAAGTCAATGAATCTCCATTTGTTTTAAGGTTTGATTCCCATAGACAGTGCCATTTCTATTCTAGCACAGAATATAGACATGCAAAGTTATGATTAAATTCATTGACTCTGTTAATATGAATTCATTTACTGTGTTATGAAGTCCAAGTTTGTCAATTTTCTATATATGGTTCATTAGAGATTGTATTTGCTGGTGGATATGACAGCATTAGATTTGTCTTAGATGTCGTCGTGTTATTCAATTATATTCCTGAAAAGTAATTCCCACTAATAAATGAAGGACACGTTATATTCTTGGACATGTAAAGGAGTCAATATTGATATTTCCATACTAAGCTGAGTCATAATGAGGGTATTGATCTACATTAATGTAAAATGTGAACCTTGGCAAAAGCCTAGGATTATGGCATAAAGGTCTATGTGTGGGTCTATTATCAAGACTGTTGGGTAGATCTGAGTGATACAATAAGGGGGATTAGGCTACTTTTGTTTAGTAGATCAAACTCAAGCCAAGATAAAAGCATTATGGTAAAATCAAATCATGAAGATGTAAATGGTCTCTTCTCATTCGTAAGGTTTTTGAATTTAAATGATAGTCCCAACATATGGGATCCATGGAAGGCTCAGAAAGGTAAATCAATGAAGGTTAAGAAGGAAGCCAAATCCGCTACTATAGAAGAAGGCACAGATAATAGTTTTGGATTGCTGATAAAGAAAAGGAAGTTAAAGGGTGACTCTAAGTTTTGTGAAAAGCTATCCAAGACTCAGCTAAAAGAGTGGATGACTGCGGCAGATGTAGCAGTGACTGATAATAGTGTGCATAAGGAGCAGAGTGTTGGCTCCCTAGATGTGAGTATAGGAGATTCATTTGAATTTGGGGATTCACTGATCTCTAACCTACAGAAGGAGTTTGAGAAGGTTGCAGTAGAACTGGATGAAATATTGACAATTGTACTTTCCTTGATGTAACCTTGGCAACACCTGCATCCCCTGGTTTAAAAAAAAAAAGAAAAGCGTAAAGAATGTTTGACTAGACATCCAACTAAAGCAGACCCATTTGTAGTAGCAATAATACCTTATTATTTTATCCCTATTTTCTAGAGGTCTATTCATCAATACTCTTATAAAAGAGTAATCAAAATCATGGTGTCATTTTTAAAATTGTATCATAAGTTACCAAGTGCACAAAGTTGCTATGTTGAGCACTATTCATTTATAAGCTACATAACTAGGTCATTAGCCCACTATGATTTGACATGACTTGTTTTACTATGACTTGAGAGGCCAAAGTTATAAAGTGTCTTCAATTATATGTTTTTCTTCATGCATGTGAGCCCTAAGTTATATGCTTTCATCCTTTACTTAGTCTTACTCTTGTTTTAAGGAGGCTACTTTTTGTACGATAGACTCTTGGAATGTTGTGGTACCCTCAAATTATTTATTTAAGGGTAGGTGAGAGATGTATAAAGAGGCATCCTACCTGATTGAAAGAGTTTCCAATGTGCTTTTAATTTTTATATGGATCCCAAAGTGGCATGGTGTCTATCAGGAGGGAAAAGGTGGTACATTGCATAGTGACTGAGGGAACATCTAAAAACCATACACCTCCTAGTAGAATATGTGGTAACTGAGATTGTACCTATGTTTTGGTAGGTAATTTTTGTTACATTATGGCATCTACTATCAAAAAATCTTGTTGTGGAACATCCTCAACCATCTTCTATTTGACCTCTTCCTCCTATTTCTTCTTATTATATTTTTCCTCCCTCTTACTTTTCTCCTCCTCTGCTCCTTGTTTCTTCTTCTTTTCTACTTCTTATCTTCTCTTGTCCTCTTTCTCTTTCTTCATCTTCTCTTTTATAAATATAAAATCATGTGAATGATTCATAGGATCAACTCAGAGGACATGCCTTCAATATAAATACTATAAATTACTTCATAATAATCTTAAAACAAAGTTCCTAAAATAAAATAATTAAAAACTCTGATTATTTTCTATATATTATACTCCATAAGAAATCTATCAAATTTTTGGAACAAATAATGCAAATAGTTTGTTAAGTGAAATCAAAATATTTTTCATATTTATACAAATAGTGGAAATTGAAATATTTTAGTTTTCAATAGGGACGTGAAAAAAATATGGTTGAGATATCATCAACAATAAAACTAAATAATTACCAAGGTAATTAATATCTACCCTAGGTAAAAATTAACTTACCATAGGTAAAAACATACTACCTAGGTAAGCTTATAAGTTATTCTAACACCCTCCCATAAGTGAAACATAGGGAGTATGAGACAACTATGGGTCCTAGCTACTCGGCCTGATAAGGTACCCATGTACAAACCAACATAATTAGAAAAAGTAGGACTTCATGGTAAATACTCCCAAGTACAAATTCCTTCACCCTAAGCATCTCTCACAACTAAATATAATGAGGAGAAGCCAAAGGCTTAGTGAAGATGTCAGTAACCTACTCAGCAATAAGCACAAAATCTAAAGAAAGAACTCCATCCTAAATGAGTTGTTGAATGAAGTGCATGTGAATCTCAATGTGTTTGGTGCACTGATGCTCAATAGGATTGTGTGAAATAGCAATCACACTTTGGTTATCACACCAAAGAATAGTAGAACCATATTATATGAAACTAAACTCTCTAAGTAACTATTGAAGCCAAAGAATCTCTTGATTGGATTTAATAACACCTCGATACTCTACCTCAATGGAGGATAATGAAATAGTTGATTACTTTTTGCATGACCAAGCAACTAGACTAGAACAAAGTGTGAATGTAAATCTGCAAGTGGATTTACAAGTGTCAACATCACCATCCTAATTTGAGTCAGTGTATCCAACAATATTTGGATAAATCTATGTTGTGTACTAAATGCCAAAGTGTATAGTGCCATGAATGTAGCATAAAATACACTTAGATTCTAACCAATGACTCTCATGAGGCTCATGTGAAAACTAAGAGATAAGGTTCATAGAAAATGTAATGTCAAGATGTGTATGAATCAAGTATAAAAGACTACCTATAAGTTGTTTATACAATGTTGATTCAACAAGAGGAGTCATGTAAGTGGTAGATAACACCACACCTAATTGATATGGAGTGGGGGAAGGCTTACAATTAACCATGCTAAACCTATGAAGAATATCTATTGAATACTTATATTGTCTAATGGAAATTCCCTTAGAATATTGATGAACTTTAAGACAAAGGAAATAAGGTATAAGTCCCATATCTATCATATCAAACCTATCTACCAATTTGTCCCTGATGTCCTAAATCAAGGAGTCTAAACTACAAGTGAGGATAAGGTCATTAACATATAAAATGAATATCACAATATCCTCATCCTACTTTAGGATATAAACATTATGATCTAACTCACAATGATGAAAACCAAAACTCAAAATAAAAGAGTCCATCTTCTCATACCAAGCTTGAGGAGATTGTTTAAGACCATAGAGAGAATGATGGAGTCTACAAGCCAATGATGATTCTTGTACAAATCCTATATGTTGATCCATATAGATCTCCTCTTGGATATCTTCATGCAAGAAGGCACCCTTCACATTCATCTAAAAAATTGACCAATGATGTGAAGCAACAAGAGAGAGTACAAGCCAAATAGAATCCATCTTAGCTATAGGAGAAAAGGTTTCAAAGTAATATAATCCTTCAACCTATGAAAAAACCTTAGCTACTAATCTAGATTTGTACTTATCAACTAATCCATCTACAAAATATTTGGTCTTAAAGACCCATTTACATCTAACAATTTTTCTTCCCTTAGGAAGAGGAACAAAGTCCCATGTATGATTCTTCATCAATGGAGAATACTCATTGTACATAGAAACATCCTACTCAAGTTTACCAATAGCCTCAAAAAAATAATATTATATCATTAGTAATGGATTTTACCATAAGAGAAACACTACATATCTATGAACTAGTATGATAAGATTTAGATGGATCACCAACAAAAGAAATAGCTACCTATAGAGTGTTCTATGCCAATTTGGGCATGGATGATGAAGTAGTTGGCTATGTTGGCTGAATAGGTGCAACATCAAAATCATCTTCATCATGATAAATAGAAAGAAAATATTCACTATCACCTATAAAAAAGGAATGAGAAGGAGAAAGAGAAGAAGAATAAGATGTAGACTCCTGTTGATTGGGTAGCTCATCAACACACACATCTCTTTAAAACAATACATCATGTGAGATAGGATCAAAAATGTGATAAGCTTTCACATATTCACAATAGCCAACAAAAATAAGTGGTTGGATTTTCTTTTGCAATGCTTCCCATTTGTCATCCAGAACAAATGCCCATGCCTAACTACCAAAGACACAAAAAACTAAAATATCAAGCTTGATCCCAGACCAAGATTCTTTAGATTTCATATTCTACATAGCTTTATGAATCATGTGATTTTGAATGTAGTTTGCATAATTTACTAATTCAGCCCAATATTGTGAACCTAACTTTTTAGAATGAATCATGAAATTTTCCATCTCTTTCAATGTTTGATTCTTCATCTCTACTACACCATTTTGTTGGGGAGTGTATGGTATAGTGAACTAATGTTGAATTCCATACTTAATACAAAAATCTAAAAAATCATTACTGTCATATTCCCCCCCCCATTATTTGTGCATATCTTCTTGAGAGGAAGAGATGATTGTTTCTCAATAAAGGATTTAAAAGCCATGAAGGTATCAAGTATTTCACTTTTAAATTTGAGAAAATATACCCAAGTTTTATGAGTGAAATCATCAATGAATGTGAGTACATATTTTTCCCTTAAAAAATAATGAGTTGGAAAGGACATCAAATCACTATGAACCAAATCTAAGAGTGCATGTGCATGTGTGGCCTTACCAACTAGAAATGGATCCTAGTGTTGTTTACCAAATAGACATTTAGGACATATTACATTAATACATGAGACCTTAGGAATTCCATTTAAAATATTTTTTCAACTCATTTTCTTCATATAACCTAAACTTAGATGCCCTAGCCTTTCATGCCATAATTTGCTAAAACTATCACCATGTGCTACAAGTGAAGAACCAAAAGTCCTAGAAGAAGACTCATTTATCAAAAGTGTAAAGTCTTCATACTATACTTGTAGAACCTATCTCACTATGATCATTACATTCTCTTATTAAAACATCATGTGGAGTGAACTCCATAGTTTTACCAGTACCAAAATGACATATTTGGTACATAGGGAGAAGATTAAAAGAGATTTGAGGTACAAGTAATACATTATTAAAATAATCATCCTATTTGTGAACAATACCTTATCTCAAAACATAAATATATGAATATCTCCCCATGAAAATATGTGATGTACTACAATATATAATAAAAGATAAGAGATACTGGGAATGTGTGAGATGATGAGAAGCACCTGAGTCAAAAATCTGTTGATCATGTGATGAAGATATTGCCCTAACTAAGAGTGTTTTCCATTTCCCTATAGAAGGAGTGGAAGATGGAGATGGAACATAAATATTGTGTTATTTCAATTCTTCCTCTAATGATACCATATTTTTAAAGCATCTACTTTCATCATGATTAGGACCACCACAAAATTTATAAGGACCAAAAATTTTCTTTTTAAAAAAAAAAGAAGTTTTGTTCTTAGAAGACTAAGAAGATTGTGTAGTGGTGTCTATATATTTATTGGAAGATATTGAATTTTGATTTGATTTAGGTGAGGGTTTTCCTTTTGAGGTTTTAGCCACTAAGGAATGACTATAACTAGGTAGAGCATTTAGGGCCATCAATTCTATTTTCTCTCTAGTTAGTCTTTCAAAAAAAACTTCAAAAGAAGGTCATTTGAATTCATCACCTAATATATCCATCATGGTACAAAAAGTAGAGGAAAATACACTATATGGTCTTTCAATTTAGAAAAAATCATGAAGATGTACTCCTTATCAGTTTTATCCTTAGTGCCAACTTTCAACTATGATCTAATGAATTTGAATTTCACCAAAAATTCATCTATGGAAGGGAAATATGATGGAGATAAAGCACTTAACTATACATATAACTATAATATTTTGAATTCATTTACTTTTCCAAATATTTTTGTAAACTTATCCCATACCTCTTTTGTTGTTTTAGCATCTGTAGTGTGGAATTAAAGATTATCTGACACATTTAGGCCAATTAATCCAAGTTCCTCATCGTACTTACAACCATATGCATACTTGTCCCTTTTAGTGGTGAATGTTTCATGGGTGTTAAGCCTTTTTACTAAATAAGTTACTACATTTTTAGCTTATAAACATGATAATTTGTAGAGTTGAGAGGTTCAAATAATCAAGAATCCATCCCCAAAGATGAAGAAAACATTGACAAAAATGATGTAAACATTATACATATAATTTATTTAAAAAACTAGACCCCTCCCATTACAATATAAAGTCACTTCTTGGAAAAATAATTCAAAAAACATTAAATTTTACAAGCCTAAAATTTGTGGCCAATAAATGATTTTCACAAAAAATTTACAATTTTTTTTGTAAAAACCAAAAAGTTGTGAAAAAATGAATGGGATTTGAGCCCAAGACCTCTTACAAAGCAATTTTTTATTAAAATTTCATTAGCCACATTAACAATTTCAAATTTTGAAAATATAAGTCAAAATTTGAATTTTAAACACTTCTAATGAGCATTTAATGACTAAAACTAGCCTAAAAATCAACTCACACATGTGGAAGAGGATGAAGTGGGTTTACCAATTAAAAAATATGTTTTTTGATATTCTCCATGTATTTTTAGACCCCAAAAATTTAGGATTTTGATCTACCTCCAAAAAATTCCTCTTAGGTGCTTTATAAGTGGCTTTGGGAAATTATTCCAAAGAGCTATGTGGACTGATGTAAGTGATCTAGAGCTAAGATTATAAAAAGGTCCCAAGTCATGATGAAACCTCTTGCACATGGAAGAGCTCATCAAGAGATTTCTAGTGCTTCTTCTGGATCACAAAATAGAGTTTGGATGCCCAAGTTATAGGCTACTAAAGTTATTTTGTGACAGACAAAATAAGGAGGTGTCACAATGCATGACATAATTTGCATGTGACAAGTGAACCTATCACTCATCGACACATGGTAGTCCATTTTGTATGTTCATGTAAAAATTTGGTTTGGTGTTTTGGTTTGGTTTTAGCCTCTAGTCTTTGACAATGGTCATATGTAGAACCATGGGCCCCACTATTGGCTCACTTAGGGCCCTCAACGAGGGTTGACAGACTCGATTAAGGAGGCTTGCCTTGGCATCCATTTCACATTGCAATGCATTTGAATTTACTTTTAAACCATTATATTGTGCCCACCATATGCATGTGGGATAATTAAATTGTATGTTTTAGATGCTTTGTAATATTTCCTTGGTAATACTTTGCAATTTACCATTACCAAGCCCCATTAAGCCACATGGGAGAACCAATAGTTTCCATATTACTATGACACAAAGGCCCTTTCAAATACATTGTTGATTCAAGATTGATATTGAAGACAAATGAATGCCAAGTTTGATACCATGAGCCCACCAAAATGGGTGTCATCATTGGTAAAGGTGGTCGCCAACCTTCTTAAAGACATAAGGCCATTTTAAGTTTTCTAATATGGGACTAAAGAGATAAGCCCAAAAAATAAAATGGAGGTTGAAGACTCAACCTTTGCACCTATCATGCAAAATTGATAGGCCTTAAGCACCCATGCTATGGGATAGTGAACAATTTAAAAGGCATAAACTTATATTTGAATGGAGCTTTTGTTGGACTATGTATTATTATTTTTTTAATAGGCCGAGAGCTATAATGAAGCTTGGAGATAGATAGAAAGTGGATTATGATCCATTATCCAACCTGATACATAGAGACTAAGCCTTTTTAATTATATTTTGTAATTGAAAAGAGAGTTATTATTGTAAATAGGATAGACTAATAGTTTAAGTAGAGGGACTTTAGCACCTTTAGAAGGGGTTGAAGACTGAGGAAGGACTCTATGTTGCCAAGTTTGAGTGTATCAGTGAAGGTGGAGTTATTGTATAAAGATCATACCTGAGGGAAGTTATGTAGTGTTTCAAATAATTTTATCACCTTATGTTACAATAATAAATGAAATGGTCCTCACTATTGGGCAAACCCAAAGATGTAGGCAAGAGATGTTGAACTCCATTATCAATGTTGTATGGTAAAATTGTCTTTTGATTGCATATTTTTAATGCAGTTTATGATTTTTAATTAATCATGAATGCATGTAAAGTTTAAAATTTGATGCTTTACAAAAAAATTTAAAAAAAATGGTTTAATTGGTGAATGGAAGTGAAAAGTCTTTCAACAATTCCAATCCAATTCGACAACCGAGAACACTTAATTCCCAAATAATTTTCAAATTTTTTTGAGTATTTCAAGAATTTGATAAGTTTGAGAGATTAAGTATCCATATTTTAAACTTAAATTTGAGTTTAAGAGTGTATTTTATGGTCAAATTAGTATCAGAGCCATTAAAAAGTAGGGTTAGATTTTGTTTATGTGATTTGATAGTTGCTTTCAGTTTATTAGTTTTTAGTATTTTGTAAACTTGATTAGATTACAGTGTGTAGTTGTGGAATCAATTTGTTTGAAGTAAACCATGGGTAAGTTGTCACATAAATCTAATATGGAAGAGCTTGAAACCAGCAATACCTAGATTCAAGATGAGAATGCATTCTTGAGATGCAAGCTCTTAGCTCTTAAAGAGCAATTTGGATGTTTGAAATCAAAGATTGAATCTAAGGATGAGCTTTTGATCAGATTGTAGTGTGGTGAACCAAATAAGGCAATACCTTCTACTTTAGATGTAGAGACTATGACTGAGTGAACTGTAAGTTATTCACCAAGTAATTCATCCACTTCTTCCCATTCAGATTCAAATTTAAGTAATGATGCTTTTGGTAGTTATGAAAAATGCACTAAAGGTAGAGGATCCAAATTGTTGATGAAATTGGGCTTTAATGGAAGGGATCTTGGTTGAAATTTACAAGGAATTACTAACCTAATATAGGTAGAGCATAGATCTCTTCATGCAAGTTTGGGTTACACTACTAAGTAGGAGGATATTGGAGAAAATTCCTCCACAGCTAAAGGAAGACAAACTTTTGATATCAAAGGTCTGAGACCACTAGTAGAGCATGTGTAGTGGAAGAGAACAAGTAAAAGAGGTATTGAGATTTCACCTCTTAGTTCCTACACTAGAGTTAGTACTAAATCTTTTGATCCACTTTTAATGTTTAAGAAATTTGGATTTAACATTCAGAAGATGATGCAATCATTTCCTTGCACTTTTTATGGGATGCATAACCACTATGTTGTATTTTGTTGGAAGAGACATGTTTTAATTAAGTAGATTATAGGTGTTAAAGACCATTCTCATCATGTTAAAGTGAGAAGAGGTAAAAGAGAGACCTCACATAAGAAGGTTTTATGCACTCATTACCATATGAGTGGACATCGGATTGATCATTATTATAAACTTCAATCATCTTCTCATTTTAGACATGGTAACACTAAGAGGATTTATCAACCTATTAATAAGGCCAATGAAGTTAAATCAATCCATAATTATGTTAATGAATCCACTAAGGAAATCAAGTTAACTAAGGTAGAAAAATTTGATTAAGTGGATTTCTAATGAATTTATTTTTCAAATCATTGTTAATAATTATGTTAAGGGAAAGAACAAGCTTTGATGATGCATTAGTAGATCTTGTGAGAACACTTTGAGACAAGTTTATCATTTGAAGTATTTAAATTCTCACCTTATGTTGAATAGCTCTATGTTTTATAATTTCCTATTTATGTTGAGTGAGTTATCTATGGAATTGATAGGACTTGAATTCATTTTATCAATTAGAGATAATAGTAGAATGCATGTTAGGGGTTGAGTTAATTTCTTTACAACACTTGTCTTAGATTTGACTGCTATTTTGAAAATGTATCTATTTTTGGCACATGGATGTATAGATGCATTGTAAGACCCTATGGGCATGTTTGGATGTTAGGCAATATATACTTTGTGTTGTTTGCATTTTATAAGAATTATAAGTCCCATACCAGGGCATTGTATTGCAACATGTCTAAAACATTAATTGTATGTTGTTGTCATTAAAAAACTTGTTTTGTAGTTACGTTGGGAATTCATTCAATTATTAACAGTTCACCACTTTATAGGATGTGACATGGGCTAATAATTTTGGTATGTTGTGATCAGGTTATTGGTAGTTACAGATTCATTTATTCATGCTATGTTGTAGGCATTTTCAATTGAGTTTTGAATCATTTATTTTTCTAATGTTTATCTCTTGTTATGATTGGGTTTTGTTTGATGTGATGCAATAGACCAGTTATCAATTTCAAGAGATAGGAGACTTTTGGAGACCAAAAGCTTCCTTTATAGGGAGGTATGATCTAGAGATCAGTTTTGAAAAGGGTCCCAAGTCATGATGAAACCTCTTGCATGTAGAAGAGCTTGTTGA
Source organism: Torreya grandis (assembly GCA_037957365.1). Lineage (NCBI taxonomy): Eukaryota > Viridiplantae > Streptophyta > Pinopsida > Cupressales > Taxaceae > Torreya > Torreya grandis. The sequence goes on along the minus strand of JARHVA010000632.1, from coordinate 4,482,286 downwards.
GAGCTTTCTAGCGCTTCTTGTAGATCATAAAATAGAGCCCATATGCCCAAGTTATAGGTTGCTAAAGTTATTTTGTGATAGGTAAAATAAGGAGGTGTCACAATGCATGGCAAAATTTACATGCAATAAGTGGACCAATCACCCATTGACATGTGGCAGTCTATTTTGCACATTTGTGAAAAAATTTGGTTTGGTGTTTTGGTTTGGTTTCAGCCTTTAGTCTTTAATAGCAATCATATGGAGAACTGTGGGCCCTGTTATTGGCTCACTGGGGGCCCTCAGTGAGGGTTGGCACACTCGGTTAAGGAGGGGTGTTTTGGCCTCCATTTCACATAGAAATGCATTTGAATTTACTTTTAAACCATTATATTGTGCCCATTCGATGCATGTGGGACAATTGAATTATATGTTTTAAATGCTTTTTAATATTTCCTTGGTAATACTTTGTAATTTACCATTACCAAGCCCCATTACTCCACATGGGAAAACCAATAGTTACCATGTTACTATGCCATAAATACCCTTCCAACTACATTTTTGAGTTAAGCTCGAGATTGAAGACAATTGAATGACAAGTTTGGAGACAATGAGCCCACCAAAAGGAGCATCAACATTGATAAAGGTGGCCGCAACCTTTTTAAAGATATAAATCTATTTTAATTTTGCCAAGATGGGACTAAAGAGATAAGCCCACAAAACAAAAGGGAGGTTGAAGACTTGACCTTTGTACCTATCATGCAAAAGTGATAGGCCTTGACTACCCATGCTATGGGTTGGCAAACAATTTAAAAGGCATAAACTTATATTTGAATAGAGCTTTTGCTGGATTATGTATTATTATTTTTTTAATAGGCTGAGAGCTATAATGAAGCTTGGAAATAGCTATAAAGTGGATTATGATCCATTATCTGACCTGATACATAGAGATTGAGCCTTTTTAATTATGTTTTGTAATTGAAAAGAGAGTTATTATTGTTAATAGGATAGACTAATAGTTTAAGTGGAGGGACTTAGGCACCTTTAGAAGGGGTTGAAGACTGAGGAAGGACTTCATGTTGCCAATCTTGAGTGTATCAATGAAGGTGGAGTTCTTGTACAGAGATCAAACCAAAGGTAAGTTGTGTAGCATTTCAAAGAATTGAATCACCTTATGTTGTAGTAATTAATGAAATGGTCCTCACTATTTGGTGGACCTAGAGACATAGACAAGAGATGAACTCTATTTTCAATATCGTATGGTAAAATTGTCTTTTGATTGCATGTTTTTAATGTAGTTTCTAATTTTTAATTAATCATGAATGCATGCAAAGTTTAAAATTCAATGCTTTATGACATTTTTAAAAAAATGGTTTAATTAGTGATTGGAATTGAAAATTCTTTCGATAGTTCCAATCCAATTTGAAAACTGAGAACACTTAATTGCCAAATAATTTGCAAGTTCTTTTGAGTATTTCAAGAATTTGATAAGTTTGAGAGATTTAGTATCCATATTTTAAACTTCAATGTGAGTTTATCAGTATAGTTTATAGATTAGCAAGGTTGTATGACCTAGTTTGGAATGGGCTTGTAAATAGTAAAATAAACCTAAAAAAAAATAGAACTAGATTTGAACTTATATAACCTGAAATAAATATTTATTGTAGATTTTTAATTTAAAAAATTGCTTGGAGATAGGTGTTAGAAAATGCTCCCAAAATAGTGTATGACATGCTACACAATGGTACAACTTGGGTTGATATCAGACTTTATATAGTCTTAGATTCTCCTATGAATTTAAATCTACCAAATTAGACTTGTATGGCATGTTATAGGGATTCTTAAATAGGTAAAAAAATATTTTTGTCTTTGAGATTTCTTTGTTTTTTAATTTCAAATTCAACTTCTGATAAAAGTGAGATATAAAATATTATGAAAATATTTGTGGAATTTGAAAAATTATCAAAATTAATCTTCAAATGTACAGGAATTAGAAAAAAATGAAGATTCAAAAGAATTGTGGGCAAGAGAACCTGCAACTAAAGGCTCTAAAATGCTCTGAAACCATGTAAAAATATAAAATCATGTGAATGATTCACAAGATCAAATTGGAGGATAGGAATTCAATGCAAATACCAAATATTACTTCATAATAATACTACAAAGCGGTTCCTACAATAAAATAATGAAAATTTATTATTATTATTTGTATATTATTCTTTGTAAGCAATATATCAAATTACTAAAATAAATAATGCAAATAGTTTATTAAGTGAAAGCAAACTATTTGTCATATGTATACAAATAGTGAAAAATAAAATATTTTAGTTTTCAAAAGGTAAGTGAAAACAAATATGGTTGAGATATCCTCAATAGTAAAACTAAATAATTGCCTAGGTAACTGATATCTATCCTAGGTAAAAATTAACTTACCATAGGTAAAAACATACTACCTAGGTAAGCTTATAAATTATTCTAACATCTCTTCCTTTTCTTCCTATTTCTCTTCAACTTCCTCTCTCTCTTTCTTATTTCTCTCATCTTCTTCTTTCTACTTCTTTTCTTTTTCTTACTTCTTCCTCTATTCATCTACTTCTTTCTTCTATTACTTTTCATGTGTGGTTTGGGCTTACACTAGGCTTGTGCTTATGCCTCCACTTACTATTGTCATAGGGATTTATTATGTTTCTTATTATTATTCTTTCCAACTTCCTCAGCCTATTGATGTACCTATTCTACTACATCTTGCCATTTTTCTTCTGCTTTTTCCTTCTTCTCTTTCTCCTTTTATACTTGTTATTGTGTGGCAATTGCTTCTTGGGCTTGCTAGGCCATCTCCAGAGCCTTTTGTATGTCTGACTCTATATCCTTGGACTTTTTGGAGGCCTCCACTTCTTTAGCCTATTACATTTCCTATTACTGTTGTGCTTCTTTATTTCTCTTATTTTCTTCCCTTTTACACTTGCATTCAGTTACACAAGTAACTTCTTCTATTGTAGCTTATTTTTCTTTAGCTATGATCTACTTTGATGTAATTTATTCAACATATTGTGACTATGGTGATGGTGGGGAGTCCTTTGGTTACACTTATGAACTTGGAACCTGTTGTTTCTTTATGACGATGGTGAATAATCTATGTTATGGTGGTAGTGTTGAAGATTTAGGAGTTGGTTATGCTTACTACATAGAAAATGGCCTACCAAAAGTGAATTATTCTAAGGTAGGGGATAATTTGGTATCCTATCTCATTTTTGGCCTATGCACAAGCTATTGTAGTGGACTCTTCAATAGGAGTGCAGAGATGATGTCAAGCGTAAATGTTAGATGTTAGTGTAGTCAATGGCTAAAAGAAGTCTATTCTATGCCAAAGTTGTTATGTATCTTTTTTGACTATATCAATAATGATTAAAGGTGGATAGGTTGGGAGTTCCACCCATAGTTTAGGAAGAACATAATTGTAGATTTACATTGTGTACATTAGCTTCTAAAAAAATAACTCTTTTTCTTCCTCATAATATTCTCCAACCTTGTCTTCTAACATGACTTAGTAGAATTCATCTGCATCAGTTCCCATCTCCATGAGATCATAAGAGCTAGCTATCTATGGCACCTTTGAGACATCCTTCCATGTTTCCATGTTATGTTTTGTATGCTTTGGAAGAGGAGACACTGAATGAGGTTCTGCTTTGTGATTCCCCTTTTGCTATTGTGAACTAGATGATGGCTTTAATTTTTACGTTGTAGGAATGTTTGTACTTGATGGTATCAATTTTAAAGGTGTTACTCTCCTAGCTACATGCTCTTTTTGTTTGGCCACCTCATCTTATGCCATATCCATCATGATGAATAATGGAAGTGGTTTGAATTGTGAGCATGGTATCTCATGAATTATTAAGATTCACTTAGGTAACAACATGACTATGGCATGTTATCCTACATACTAGAGGACATCTAGTGGGACTTTAGGGTGTGTGGTGATAAGGTCTAGACATTCCTCCCACCAAGATTTGAAATTCCCCTCATGTGAAAGGTCTCTACATTCCTACATCCCTATGGTGTTTTGGAATTGCTATGCTAGCCAGTAGTTTGTATCTAGATACACTTCCCCATTGGGTGATTTCTAATATGTGAAAAAAGGAGAAGGATCAAGAACTAATACTAAAAGGTCTACCTTAGAGTGGTGTGGCACTTGTTAATGTTTGTGAGCAATTCTTGGATAAAGTATTCAATCTAGTTGAATTTTTCAATTTAGCAGATCATCCTTTGAGTGATGTCTATAATGCACTTATTATTTATTTATCAAACTTGGTTGTCTACCAAAATAATTTGGTGATGCATTGGATGAGAATATGCATAGGCTCATCTAAAATTTCATCAATTAGGATCCCTTAGTTTTACCACACATATAGGTCTAAGACTTTTTACAAGATAGGAGGTGTTTTGGTCTTATAGGCCTATGGGGAGTATTCATGTGAAAGCATGCCCAATGCTCAAGCCATGGCTTGTGTATTGATGATCACCATCTCATCTGGTCCCAAATATATAGTACCATAATTATATCATCCAAGCAATACTTGAACAATCTCTTCCATGTCACTAAAGGTTGGTATTTCTACCAGACACTTGATGTCTATGTTGTAGAATCTGTGGAGAGATATGAGGGTGAGTGATTATGCAACATTAATAGGGTCATGCCAAAATATCTTCTATTCAGCTTCATGTAGATTTTGAAATGGATAATAATAATTTATTTGGTCTACCAAAGCACCATGTCAACACCCATGTCTTCCTTTTGTGCTTATAGAGAGGGGTTGAATTAGTGGCATGGTATCCATAGTGTCATGAGAATAACTTTAACTACTTATGAATGATCTATACAATGGAAATGGTTCAACTCTTGATAGTTGTATCTCTCAAAAATATGCTAAGGATGAAATGTGAACATGGAGCTCAAACTTAGCTTTTATAGATTTAGAGCCTCTTAGCTTCCATGTATAAGCCATGCCTATTTGTCCACTCATCTTGAATGCAATGGTGGATGTGGTGAATAAGTTTTTCATCTATCCATTAAATTAGTTAGTCATTGGTGAATGTGTGAAATTACATTTTTATGCCCTTATGTGTCTATATAAGGGGTATGAGCTGCTAATGTTGATTAGCCACCAATTTGTTAAAGATCACATCCATCAACCCTTGGCTCCTACATTTAGTTTTTGTGGATCACCATTATCTAATGGATATCTTATTAATGTGATGTTTTGGCATCTTTTTTAAACTTAATATTTTGAAATCTCTCCTCTTTGACTTTTCTAGTGGTACACATGGATCTTCTTATACACATCTAGTGCACACGATGCTTGGTCTATGTACTTTACAATTGTTGTTTCTAAAATCATCTACAAATAAATAAAACAAAAAATAAACACACACGTAAAACTTTAAAAATAGATAAATCCTAATCAACATGGTTCTAATTAGTACCCACTCATCTTGCATAATGAGATTAATAGATTATTGATGATAGGGCTTAAGCTTACACCCATTTATTCACCCTAGTAATACATTTCCCTATAGATACATTAAAACTACCATTCATTTATGAGTTAAGTCATTTATAATGTAATGCCCTTTCCATATTATTTTTATTTTGCCTAAGAATTCTCTAAATCAGCTATCATACAACAAAAGTGGCTAATCTTTGAGAAATTATTTATGGTGCAGGTTCCTATCATGCCATGCTTTCTAACTTTGCTTATGAATTTCTTGTGTCCATGATTCTCTTTGTTTAAACTCATCCATCCCATTTAGTTATAGGATCTTATTATTAAGAGAATACAAATCTCCTAAATGCATGAACATAGCAATGCATAGGTTGGGTACTAGATACTCCATAGGCATGACTATATCTAGACCATACACTAATTAAAATGGTGTAGATCTTGTATCCCTTTTATAATTTTTGTGATATGCCCATAGTATCATAAGAATGTGATATTTCCAATCATCTCACTTGACATCAAATACTTTTGTGATCATTTTCCCTAATACCTTATTTGAAGCTTTAGCCTTGCCATTCACTTGTGAATGATAGGCAATGATTTTATGATGAGGGATCATTAAATATTTAGTCAAGGCCTTGATGGTATTATTGAATAAGTTAATTCCTCTATAATTGACTAATTTGATCAAACATTTGAACTTGGTAATGATATTTTCATATACAAACTTCATTGCATCCTTCACATCTTAGCTAGTGTGGCAACAACTTCAACCCACTTAGTAAAATAATCTATTGTAGTAATGATGTATCTGGCTTTACTACAATTTCATGGTGGGTTTATTGGTCCTATAAAATAAATACCCCACTATTCAAATGGATTCTCTGATGATAGGGGTCATAATAAAATATCATCCTTTTGGAGTGGATTTCCTATACATTAGAAGACATCATAATGTTGTGCAACTCTATGTGCATCCTAGAATAAATTTGGCCACCATAGTTCACTCTATAGAATATTTCTAGATGTATCCTCTCCTATGAAAATAAGTATGGGTGTAGTGACTAGTCATTGCTTTAGCTCAATAAAAGATACTTAACATTCAAATGTCCATACAAACTTAGCATTCTTATGTAGTAAGGCTTCCAATGGAGATGAAATAGTTGTATAGCCTTTGATAATTTTTTGGTAGTAACCTATATACTTGAAAAAGGAGCACACTTTAGTGGAACTAAAAAGTGGTGGAATACTCAATATTGGTATGATTTTAGCTTGATCCACTAAGATGCCATTACTGTAAACAACATGTCCAAGTAAAACACCAAAAGGTGTAAAAATTAAACATCTATTCAAATTTAAATTGATGTACAAAGATTGACATCATTATAACATCAAATTCAACTTGGATAAATGCTCTTTGAATAGGGAAAATAATGCTCAATCATCTAGGTAAACTTCCAAGAAAGCATGGATGAAATCTTTGAATGTTATAACTACTATGCATGAGAACATTATAGGTGTGTTCTTCAGGCCAAATGGCATGACTCTATATGTAAAATAACCCCACTTTATTGAAAATGTTGATTTAGATCGATCCTCATCTACAATTAGAATCTGATTATATCTTTTAAACCCATATATGAAAGAGTATACTTCATTTCCTATGATAGACTCCAAAACTTCATCTATAAATGGTATTGGAAAAGGATCATTTATGCATGCATCGTTCAGAATGTGGTAGTCCCCACATACCTAGATTTCTCTTTTTTTCTTGGGCTGAAATATCATTGGGATTACCCAATTGGATTTTTATACTAGATATATTATCCATACATCTTGCATTCTATCTAATTATGCCTTTAAATTTAGATTCATATGGGGATTACTTTTATATGGTTACTTCTTGATCGAATGTGCACACTCCTTTAATTCAATGTGCATCTAACTAGGAGATGGGTTGACTTATTAAACCTTTGAGAATTTGGTGGGAAAGATTCCTTGGTAATCCCTTAGAAGTTGTAGGGATTTTGAAATTTTAGTCTCCATTTAATAGTCACCAATGCTTTCCATTTTTTTAACCTCCTCTATTCCAATGCTAGTAACATGCTTCTTGAGAGGCTACTAAAAATATTACGTTTTCCTTCATCCATAGATTCTTGGATCTTCCTTTGCCCTTCTTATTCTAGGATTTAAATGTTTTACAACTTATATTCTTTAGTTAGTGTTGAATGATTGTCCCTAAGTGTTTCTATAGGTTTCTCAAGTTCAAATAAATCATTCAAATCAGAATTAGAATCTTTCATATCTTCTGACTCATCCTAGATTTGGTGATAAGGCAACATAAAATCTTGTTCTTTAGTCATAACATCTTTATAACTTTGAATTACTAAATTAAGATTAGAGGCTTCATTTTTCTATGTAGTTGAATATGTTATGGTGCTCAAATATTCTCTGCACCCATGGCATAAAAAGTACTTGAGTTTCTATAGTGCATTATGAGCTAAATTATTTTCATATTCAAAAACAAAAGTTTATATGAAATCACTCTACATTTGTGCCCAGTTCTTGGTTTATCTCCTACGCTCCTTGTTCATATACCACATTGCAAGTAGTGGAGCAAGTGTATAGTGGGAAATGTGAACCCAATATTTGGGTGCCACACATTCCTCATTTCAAACTTCAACACATTTATGTACATGAATCTTGAGGCACTCACTTTCTTGAAAAAATGGCTAGTTAGTGTAGATGAATTGTGGTAGCTAAAATCTATTTATCATGAGTTCACAAGTGTCATCCCACTCAAGTTGATTGTCTCAATGAGTTTTCCATTAGGTTGTAGAAACTCCCTTCAAGGAACAGTTTAGTGAGCTAGCCTATTGACTGATAATTAAAATATGGACTTGTAAGCATCGAATAAAATCATTAATTTCTTCCATTGTGTACTATATAGGTAGTTGACATTCATGCACAAAGACCATTATCATGGGTCAAAGTTCATGGTCATCATGAGCCCAGTTAAGGAGATGAGTATCTAAATCACCACTGATAGATTAAGCTATTTCCTAGGGAAAAGTTATTTCCCTTTTTATTTCTATGTAATCTGACATGTGATCATTGACTTGATATAGGAAATCAACTTCTGAGTGAGCAGGAGATTTCATAGACATAGAGGTTCAGTCTTTAATAAAAAAACTTATTTACAATCAGTTGCATAACTACTAGTTTTGGTCTCCATTATTTTGATGTGTTTAATTTTTCGATGAGTAATTACCATAGTTAAGGTTTGGTATGCTACTAAAAGAAGTTACATTATGCTACGTGCAAAGCATTTAGATTCTCCTTAGTATTAGCTTTCATCCAACTAGTTTTTTGTGGAGCATATGGAGATTTTGGTTTAGTAGGAATTATGTAAAACTTGTGCACTCTATTGAGAGGAATGATCACAACCTTATCACCTTGATGTGCCTCAAACTAGTTGTGTAATGTATTGATAGTCATTTGACCATCATACACCCATTTTTTCCTATCAACACAGGGTAGTGCATAGCTATAGTTTTCATGTTTATGACCTCAAAGTCTCCTCATAAAGACAAGTCTATGAATTTTATCTCAACATCCTCCAATATTCCAATAGGATCAACTTTTCCATGGTTATGCAAGCTCAAAGTTATTGGGTTGTTGCTAAGATTTGGTCATCCAATCACTTCCCATGTGGATATGGGAATCATATTTATTGTGTTTCCAAAATAAAAGATAACATTTAGATCTTGTATCCAATAACCTTAGTATCAATCCAAATATCAACATCCCATGGTTACTTCATCTTGACATACCAGACCAATTTTTCTATCTTTTATTGGCCATGCTATGCACATTCTAAAAGATTATGTAGTAGATTCATGATGTTGTATGATATGTCTTCATTATGTAGAGTAATCAAATGTTTTAGTAGATCCATGAGTGAAATGATAGCTTTGTCTTATTTTATGATGCACATAATTTGACCATACATTTGTGCATTGATTACTATAGCATCACAATTATTAGTTTCTTATTTTTCAATGTTTTTTAACAACTATGTAGCTTTGCTCATAAAAATCTTTTTTATATCTAGATCTAGGTATTTGTCTTGTCTAACTTTTTTGATACATTGATATTGAGGCATCTTGAGTGGAGGAAGTACTTTTATACAAGTTTTTGTCATGTCACAACATTAAAAAATGCATTTTCTTTAGGTCTTACACTTACCATGTTTATATTTTGGATATCTTTGTCATTCCTTTGCTTTGCTAGAATAGGTCAATCTTTTGTATCATGTTGATCAGAGACTCTCCAATATACATAATATGATTATCTATATGGATTCATTGGGAAATTTAATTGGACATGATTATACTCTCCACATTGGTAGCATTGTAAAGGATGCCAATGATAGTTATTTCCTCTATTGCCTTGGTATACTCCTCTATAGCTTCCTTGACCTCCTCCTCTATTAGATTGATATTCACCTTAGTATCCTCCTTGTGGATGCACAAAATTTGAATGCTAGTAATACTAATTATTATCTCCTATTCTAAATTATTTTTGCATATATGGAGGATTCCAATTAGATTCTTATGGCTACATTATGGGTGAACTCCAAGGTGTTACATACTGGTATTGAGGAGATGGGGATATCCAACTCAAAGAAGAAGGGGTCCATCTAACCAGACCATAAGGTTGGTACTATGATGAACTCAAAATCCACTATGGACCCATTTGGGTCACATAATTATTATCAACCTCTAGGCCTAGGATTATTTGTTTCACTGAGGATATTTCCTATGCTACAATGACAAACACATTTTTAGATATATCCTCTTTAAGTTCCTAAAAATATCTATAATTCTTCTCATCATGATCAGTTGATTTGCATAAATTATAATATAGATTTTGAGTATTTTTCATATATTTCTACAAAATATTGAATTATGTCATGACATGCCTTACTACCTGGTAAAGTTCATAGAATTCCATCTTTACTATAGGATAATTAGTTTGGTGGTGTCCTTTTCTGCACTCTATACACCATAGGTTCAATTTAGGATTTTGTTCTTCATGATATTGTTCCATTATTTTCATGAAAGACTATAATGTGTTTTCATATTTAGTGTTAGAATTAGGATCTTCTCTATAATATTCAATCTATTCTATGCACAATATAGTAGCTTTAGCATCTACTTTTGTCTCATATTGAGCTTGTGTAGTGGTAAAATGAATCTTACCTTGTATTCATTCAACAAACCATGATTCTTTGTCTTTATCTATCAAATAAAATTATAATTCATTTATTACATCAAAAAATCTATGATCATAGTTGAAGATGACTCTCTAGAATTTTGCCTTATTTTCTTCAGGTCCTCTATTATCTGGCTAGTGCATTTTTTAATCTTAAATTCTATGATGAGCCAATCCTGCACATATTTTAGTCTTGCTTGTTTTAGATATATTTTGCATATGATATTTAGTTCTCTCTTAGCTAAAGATCCTACTAATTCTCATTTTTGTAAATTTTCATCAGTGATACCCTTACCTTAACACTTCATATTACAAGTTAATAGGTACTATCAAGGTCTATGGACCCATCATGAGTGGCCAAGTTTAAGAATATTCCTAACTGATTCATCACAATGACTTGTATACATGGAGTCTTCTATACAACTATTATTTGAGGTGATTTAATCCTAAGATCTCCTACTTGTGTACTACTCTACACACTAAAGGAATTATTATACACACTCTACTTATTTATGATTCCTTATTTTTATACAACTTCAACTAATATTATATACTTTAAAGCCTTCATAATTGATTTTTTTTGAATATTTGTGCCCCAATGGTTCACATGCTCTAAAAATTGTTTTTTCCCAAATCTTCTCCTCCTACTCGACTAGATGAAAACTTCTATTAGGCTATATAAGATTAGGTTGTAGGGATGTGCACACTTCTAGTGAATAATTATTTATAGTAAATTATTTCTATACTACACTTGAGCCTATGATTAACATGAAACTAAGTTCTATTTATCTTTTTAATTCTTATTCTTCTATCAATACCCTTTCTTGTAGCTGCACACTACTTCTATCTTCTATCTCCCCTACTCCTAAACTACTCTAATCTTACTCTTCACATGTCTCTTCTTCTACTCATTCTTAATCTTCTCATTCTATTTATTAGCATCCAACATCATTATCTTTCTTTGACATTTGATCATCATCTCATTCATCACTTCTACACACTCATTCATCATCTACTCTACTATTATGCTTACTTCTATTCGTAGCTACTTGGGTATTCATTTATTTTATTGTTGCAGTTTCCTTTTTTAAATTTGGATTTTTCTATTTACTATTTTTCCCTCACATCTCCATTCTAGATTTAGGATCAATCCCTATTCACACATCTATCCATCATTTACCATCATTTTCACACATCCCCATTCACCTAAAGTGACTACTCCATACTGGTTGGAGTAGTCACCTTGGCCTTTTCCACCACCATCTTCAACAAGAGAGGTAGTCATTGTAAAACAATTCCTCTAATTCCTTAGATGAAGTGGTTCTATGAATATTTGAATGGTATATAGCCTTGTAATATGAACCTATTAGTGTATCCATCTATATTGGTGGTAACCCAATAGTTTATCACTCTCATACAATCAGTTTCTAGTTTCACTAACTGGTCTATCCTTTCTTTAGTCTAGGTAATGGTGTTTTTTGCTCTAGGATGGAAGTAATAGTACTCCAATATTGTAAAAAAAATTAATTAGTAATTTAGGTAGTTTTAAACATAAAATTTCATATATTTCACCATATATATGCTCTTGAATGATTTCACTCATGGTGATACCCATCCTTTTGGATTCTTCTTTTGTGAAGTGTCATAGTTTTTGGTCTAACTAGGTTTCAATATATCATTATCCTAGTAACCATCTTAACATAGATTCCTTTGGATGGAGTGTTTCCATGTTCAACCAAAAAATTATTAGTAGAGTTTCCTATCTAAATAAAACATTCTAAGGATGAGGATATCTAAGTTTTATTAGTTTGCATAGGATAGTGTAAAGAATTCATATTTACTAGAAGCATGACAGAAATGAGTGATTGTGTAATTGAAAGAAACTAAGATTAATTAGAGTGTTCTTTAGGTTTACAAAGAATTTAGATTAATTTAAGATATATTAAACCAAATAATTAAGCATGATAACACATATAAGGAATAACATAATAAATATGATAGGTAACTAAAACCGTAAAGTCTATATTGATCTTCATAAAAGGTCATCAACTTCTTCATACAAGCATACATATTTATAGCCACTACAGTTCTTGACTATGCATATACTTCTTCATAAATTGATACCAAAATGAGGATAAAGTTCATATTTTATCCTTTCACATGCTGAGAAGATAGGACAAAATAATTATAGCTAACAATTTCATATATAACACATGGATATTCAAAGAATTTCCTACATAACTTTTCTTATCCACATTTCTTCTCCTAACAATGATCAAGTTGGGATTTTATAGTTTAGATTTATTTATTTATTTTTATTAGATTATATTATATTATTTTTATTTTCTTTTAATATTTTAAATATTTATTTTGAAAAAAAAAGTTTTGATAGGAAAAATAATTCTTCTCTCTCCCATCATTGGACAAAAATAGTAACTAGTGTATTTATGTTATTGTATTCATGCAAATAGACTATTTTACAACACAATAATTTCATCCAAACCATAGATGAATGTTATTAAAATTTATTATAAAAAAAAAAAAAAAAAAAAAAAAAAAAAAAAAAAATCCATCTATAATCACAATCAATTTTTTGCTTCAAAAAAAAATCTTGCTCACAGATAAACAAGCACACTAGCAATGGAAAATCCCTAGTCAAGACTAGGTAAACAATAGATGTTGTTATGATCTTGATTATATTTTTCTTAGTAAATTAATTTTTTTGTTTTTATTAATTCATAAAATTATAATTTAAATATTTTTTTTACTCAATAAAAAATCATCCAAACCTAGAGTGTATCCACCTAGAAATACCAAAACTTAGTCTAGTTTGTATTTACAAAGAGAATTCATAGATAATTATTAGTATTGCTTCTTATGATCTAGATTTAATTTTGAATTTACTTTCATGTTATAAAACCTTATTTTTCACAATATATCCATTCATCTAAAATCTAAAAATACAAAAGAATAATTTCATTTACTTTACACCTAGAAAGGTTAAGAAATCAATATTTGCATTTGTTAAGCTAGATTTCATTTTTAGTATTATGTGCATCCAAAAAACTCAAGAAAATGATAAAAAATAATCACCTCTTTCTCTCTCTCTATTTTATTTTATTAGTTTTTATTTCTTTGATTTTTGTAATTTCATTTCAAAAATCAATTCAATTTCAATTTATTTTTAAAAACCATGTCAAAACATGCACAAGTGCAAGTATAAAAACAATCAACAATCAAAACCTTACCAAGATAAGGGAAAGTATCAAAGCCTTTACAATATGAATTAAATCAAAAAAATAAATCACAATCAAATCCTTACTAAGATAAATGAAAATTCCTAAACAAACCCTTTCTAAGATGAGTGGAAGTAAAAGCCTTGATCACACATTAGAAATAAGCAAGCACTTACCTTAACACATCCAAAACAAGTTATATGTTTATTAATTACCAACCTATATATCTCTACCATTAGATGACACTAATTGATTCCTATTTACCCTCATAATTCTAGTCCATTTCCTATAGTTCTTTCTCTTGTTACAGTAAGTGCACTTTAGAATGACATTGATTCTAAGATTTAAGATTATACTCATTTTTTTTCTTTCTACCTATAACTGAACTCTTATCTTTAGCCATTTTAAATACTTAGATGAAAAATCTAGGCATGTAATCCATTTATTATGACCCCTCTACATTATTACATACTGATCCAAAACTCAAAATCTTTGGTTGAAAGATAATTCAAGAAACAAGAACAACACAATTCAAATAATGCTATCTCTGAGAAGAGATGTTTTATTGATCAAATTTGTAGACCCAAACATATGTGTATCTCTAAGAAGAGGTTTTGATTTCCATTTCAAGTTACATATTCATTTATACATGTTTTTAAGGTGTGATGAGGATGTGGAAGGTCACCAATCTTGAGGGATATTAAGTGGTTTGACTTCCATGATTTACAACAATATAGAATTCAAGGAATCACTATTTTTAGAAACTTACTATTTTTAGACTGCACTACTAAAATTGAAATTTGGGACACTTGCATTGGTTTTTATAGGTTCAAACTTCATTAATCATAGATCCATGCCATCTCACCATGTTTTCCTCATTCTCAGCTTTCTAACATTTTAAATGGTGAGTCAATTGGAGCTATGATGCAAAAGTTATGGCTCCTAAAAGTTATATCATTAATTGAGGTGGACCCATCACCTAAATTATTTCCCAAATCATTTCTCCCTCCTTAAGGAGTAATGGTCCCCATTGCATCAAGATTTCTCATCAAGTGTGGTAGTTGTACTTATATTTGATTCCTGATGCATACTTGGAATGGACTGTGATTTATGGAACTATGTAGGGCCTGATTGTTCACCATTTCTATTTGACCATCAGTCTATGGATGGAAGGATGAGAACGTATTAATCTTGCTATCTATTTGAATCTATTATTTTGTTATTTATTTAGTCAGGATTACAACATTAGCCCTTTTAGATTCTTGTGGCTTGACCACCATGAGAACAAATTTCTTGGCACTAATCAGAGAGATAGATGTAGAAGGTGGTACCTTTGGTACCCTATAGTGCCATGTTCCAAGAGTGAGAGTGATCTTTTGAGTTCTTGATTCATAGATGCCATGTTGATCATACATGAATGGATGACCAAAGAGTACATCACAAACATCTAGATTGACCACATCACATAAGACCTCATCTTGGAAAGGTTTTATTGCATATGAGAGAAGACATTGGTGGGTGACACAGAGGTTTCTCCCTGGACTCAACCATCTAATATTGTATGGCTTTGGGTGAGGCTTCATGGATAGATTTAGGATTTTCACAACATTAGCAGAGATTAAATTATTTTGACTTCCACTATAAAGAATGAAATGTAGAGGCTTACCTTTCACCCATAAATTAGAGTGAAACAACCTTTCCTTGTCATCTATCCTCTCCTCATGGGTCTATGATGAAGCAACAATGGATTCAGGCTCAATATCTATAATTTCTTATTCAACCTCTTCAACTATAGGGTTTGTATGAGGCAGAGCAGTAGATGGTGAGGATTATGACTCAAAAATTAGGGACTTGATGGATTGACATTTTTCTTTGGAGTGAGTTCCATATTTTTGATAATCACACCACTTCCCAGTCTTTCCTTCCTTTTTCTTCCAATTTTGGCCTCGTGTTTGACCTTCTTTGTCACTTTTCCATTTTGATGGCTAAATCTTCATATTTATTCTTCCATACTTTTGCTCAATCTTCACTATGAACTTGTTTGTCTCACCGATGGTTTCCAAATTGAAGAGTTCCAATTCTCCCCATATGTACCATTGTAGTCCACCATAATATTTGATAACCTTGTGTTTATCACTTTCTTAGATTCCCAATCTCATAGATAGAGAATGAAAAATGTTAGTGTAATCTTGAATAGACTATTCTTTACCTTGGAAAAGTTGTTGCCACTCTATGTACAGATTGTCATATGTTCCAATGGGGTAGTATTCTTCCTTTACATATTCTATGAAATCATCCTAGGTAGGTTCCACCTCAAGGCCAATATCATCTACACTACATCTCTTTTTGTACACTTCCCACCAATTTTTGATAGGTAATGATGATTTTAAAAGAGCAAAGGTGATCTTCTCTTTATCAGTGAATTTATTTATAGAAAAATAAGATGACAATTGATCCAACCAATTTTCTACCACATCAGTATCAATTTTTCCTTAAAATGTAGGGATATCAAAATTCCCCTAAACCTTGAAGGGTGTTGGGGCACTGAAAAGATGTGGGGCTGCAAATAAGGAGCCATAATTTTCCATCAAGATTTGTTGGATAATTTGAGAAAATTATTGTATAATTTATGCTTTCTACTATTAGAGGGCTTCATTCACCATTTCCTTAAAAGGATCGAATGTCTCGGTGTTGTCTACCATTTGAAGTTGTTTGGAGTTAATAGGTGGAGAGTCTGCTAGTTCTATTTTCCACCTAAGCTTCTTATAATCTAACCTCATCTTTGGGATCATACACTCTAAGGACAAACCAATCTGATACCACTAATCCAAAACTCAAAATATTTTGTTGAAAGATAATTCAATAAACAAGAACAACATAATTCAAATAATGCTATCTCGAAGAAGAGATGTTTTATTGATCAAATTTGTAGACCCAAACATATGCTTATCTCTAAGAAGAGATGTCTAATTTCCATTTCAGGATACATCTTCATTTATACATGTTTTTAAGGTATGAGGAGGATTTTGAAGGTCACCAATCTCTAGGGAGATTAAGTGGTTTGACTTCATGATTTACAACAATACAGAACTTGAGGAATTACTATTTTTAGAAACTTACTATTTTTAGATTACACTACTAAAATTAAAATTTGGGGTACTTCCATTGGGTTTTTTGGGGTAAAACTTCATTTAGTATATCTCCATGCCATCTCACTGTGTTCTCCTCATTTTTAGCTTACCAATGGTTCAAACGGTGAGTCAATTGGAACTACGGTGCAAAAGTTATGGCTCCCAGAAGTTCCATCATCAATTGGGGTGGACCCATCACCTAAATTATTGCCTGAATCACATACCAAACAAATAAAATTTAAAATCAATCCCTTCATATCCCATTTATTTTTACCTTAGGTCTAGCCTCATCATATTTCATTTAGGCTACCCATCATATTCCACTAAGTTGATTGCTTTGGCCTAACCTCAAAGAGCTAAGTGCATAGATTTACATGTGCTAATTTGTGTGCATATAGGGCTTGACTAGATTGGAGACCCATGATCCCCCTCCATTCAATATTCCATAGGTGTTTAATCCCCACCAATTTTTATCTCCCTTCACCATATGTTAAATGGTATTTTCTTGACCCAACCTATGTCCAACTAAAAATAAATCTCGCTAACATGAAATTTAAACCATCTAATGGTTTTTACGAGTTTATTTTGAAAATAGGTATGGATGATGACATAGGTAAATTTATTTCTAATATATAATTAAAACCCTAATTAGAACTTCCAAATTGAAAGTGTTAAAGTGGTGAATAGTAATGTGAAATTAGATGCTTGAGTGCATGGAGAACCCCAAATAAGACTATCTAAGCCATTTTAGAGTAAAAATTGATTTTTAACCATATATTGGGCATACTTTGTCAAAATTAAAAACCATTTGATTTTTTGGGATATTGATTTTATTATAATCAATATGATACTTATAATTTTGGCCAATTTTTCTTATGAAAATTTGTATTTGCATTTTGGTGGTGAATTACCTATTCATTACTTTTAATTGCATGTTATAATTTGTGTTTTGCTCTTCTTTTTTAAGATTAATAGTGAAAGTGGTGAATTTGGGAAGAGAAGAGGTAGTTTATCTCATTAGTGTAATTTGTTGGATATTTTGGAGGGAAAATCTCCCCCATAGAGAGTGGTGTTCTATATATTGCTTCATTTAAACATTATTAGGATTGGAAATTTCTCCTCCACAAGAGAATTTTATCAATCAAACTTTTATTTTTGTAATTTTACTTTATTTTATATACTTCTTCTTATCCCCTTCCATTATAATGGAAAATTTTTAGGAGAATTAATGTAATGGATTTGAATATTATTGTAAAATGATGTATTATTGATCAATATAAGACTTTGGGATGTATGAATTCATTTTTACATGTATATGGTGGTGGATGTTGTGTTTTCATTGTCTCCTTCTCCTATAAAAATTCTCTTATGGATTTGCTTATACACCTTCAAATTATTCTAGTCACATGTTTTTGGATCTCATTAATTCACAATTACATAGTTATGATCGATATTGTAGGGTTTTATTTCTCCTCTTTTCCCTTACCTTTTTCCACTTATTTTATCAATTTTTAGAGATAGGTTTGGTAATAATGTGCATCATAATGTTTATATGAATTCTATTTATACTTATCCATTACATTTACATCTTAAAAAATGTTAAAAAAATTGAATAAATAAATCTAAAATCAGCTAAAAATCCACAAATTATGAAAACGAACATCTAGAATGCTGATTTGAAATTGGTTAACAATTTGGAAGTAAATGAACATCTATTTAATAATATTTTTTTACATTTAATATTATTGCATTTATTAAATGATAAACATCAATATAATGTAGGCTAAAAATCAACTGTAATAATTAAATGAAACCTTATGAAAATCTTGCTTATTATGAAAGTTTTGAATGTTAGTTTGTCTAAATTTTTCATTATAATCATATAGTTTAGTAAATTAATTAAAAAGCACCTCATAATTTGATAACCCATGCACAAAAACCTTATTTGAATACAAATAAAATGTTGTCACTTGAAATTTCACCCTTTCAGGAGATGACAAGTCTCTCATCATTCAAGTGGGACAATGGAACCACCTCAAGGCTATGGGTGACCCAAAGTTGAGGTGGATCTCTAGATTAGGGCTAGTTCCCTTGATGTATCACTATAGCTCAAACTTATTGCTACATTTTTGTGGGTGAAAAGGGAGAATGATAACTAAAAATGAATATAATATAGGGGAGGTGATGCACCAAATAGTTTCTCTACTCACATCACTTACAATGCACTTAGAACTAAAGATAAGCCTACACATACACTTCATCTAATGGAACACTCCTCTTCTACATCAATGTTTCAAGCATTGGGTCTTAGATATAGTATAGGCTAGGAGGAACTAGAAAATTGGCCTTCTAAAAACACTAATAAATAAGCTACTCACTACCCCTATAATCAAAATAAGACACTTCTTGTTGACATACAAAAGAGATCTCTTAAATCACACAAGGCACTAGGAAGAGTAACATGTGAAGGTAATCAAAATACAATTACATAAGAAAAACAACCATAAAATTCACTTAGTGAAATATTTAATGAGGTAAAACAATATTCTTCATTATTTCAAGGAAAAATTTTGGTAGGGCTTCACCATACCTAGGTGGAGAGATGAATACAACAGCTAAAAAGGCCATAATTTATAGAAATTATGAGAGGAAAGAGAGAAAGTGAAGCTCAATAGTCACTAAGACACTTTTAAAGAAAATATAATGAGTTATAAAAATCATATAATATATAATGAGATAGTTCCTACAAGAAAAAGAAATACAAATCTCCTTCAACTTGTCTAACTCCTTCATATGTGGCGTAGATGCTCTTGTGCTTGCATAAGAAACTATTTTCATGATTTCCTTAACAAAAATCCTTATCCAATAATTATTTTTAGGTATTATGATTTATATAATGGGTAGGCTTTACTAACAAGTCTCCACATGCATTGGATTGGTCCTCAATCATTCCTATTCCTCTGACCATGAGGAATCATCTTAAACAATCACAAATAACTCCTTCTCATGTACCTCTCACACTTGGCACCCAAAACCTTTACAATTATACAATATAATCCATGAAAAATGAGGAATGACACATTTTAAGAGTGTCTAAGTCATCAAGTTCATCAATCAATCCTTAAAAGGCTTCCCAATTAGAGTTTCACCATTTTTCACTAAGTGTTCATTATCTACCCACTAGACTAGTTGAGATGAAAGGGATGGTAGGTAAATATGTGATATTATATAGATCAATAAATGGACATGAGGATTTATAATAAGTCCTAATATATCTAAAAAATGTGTTTGTATCTTTGGAAACTATTATAGACCTAAAAACATACAAATCTACCAAAATAAGCTTTGTTGTACCTCATTTGTATAGGTAGGGTATACCTAAATTACATGTGTCATGTCCTTGGAGAGTCTTATACATCTACAATTTGGTTTCATGGAATTTCTACCCCATATGGATTCTTCAATTTCAATATTTCCCTAATTGGGTCCTTAAGGAGGGTTTGTAAGGTTTTCAAACACTTTCAGGCTTTAGTGTTTGTTCATAAATTTTCCACATTGAAGTTATAAAATAATTTTTATAATGGATTATCAAGGACTCTACCTAATTCACTTGATCATTTTAATGTCCCATGCAAAGTTTTGGAGAAGTTCCAAGCATCTTAAGTTGGTCACTCATGTCATGCACATGCATTATGTGAGGTCTAAGTTCATTTCAAGCCAACAAGGCCTCCCAATGGATTTATCTATAAGGTGAAGCATAAAACACATTAATAAAAATCTAAAAAACATGTTTCAATAATTATAATAGATCATTAAGAGCTAGAAATTAAAAGAACCCCTCTTTTGAAACTAGGCCTAAACCTTGTTCTTTAGGATTTACCATAACTTAAGCCCCCCATGACCTTCTGATGGATTACCCTACTTGATGATAGACAAAATTAATCTATTATACCTTTAAAACCATGAATCAAATAATTGGAATTATTTTTCAAGCTTGGGAATGAATATGATTCCCCCTTTAGCCCCTTGGCCGTAACTCTGCCCATTGGGTTTGACTGCAACCCTTGTTTCCCAAGGCACATTGTTTGACCTCAAAGCTTATAGATAGGTTTCCAATGTTTCTTCATGTGTATCCAAACTCTAAAAACCTTTTTGACAAATTACCAGGCCCTCTAGTTCATGTTTTGGTCTCTTTTTCCAAGTTTATAGGCTCTGTGTAAGGGGAAAAGTACCCTACCTCTAAAACATAATAGAGGCATATTTCCATAGTTTTATCACAAAAAAAACATTTTATGGTGTTATATAGATTATGAATATTCTATATACCAGTTTTAACCACTTTAATCCATGTTTTGACATTCCAAAGCTTTAAAAGGATAAGACTATCTTGAGGAATGCACTATCTGCAGGGGTACCTTGAGATGAACTATGTTTTCCCTTCTTTGAAAATATTTTATCTATTAATTATCAATAATTATGGTGATATGAGACTATATTTACCATGGTGAAGGTGATTTCACTCTCTATTTATCTCCCCAATCTCTCACACACTCTCTTATGTGCTTGAAAAAAACAAGACTTTGTTAACAAGTTCTGACTTTATTCTCTATATTTTCTCTTTTCAAGGATGCATCCTGCACATTTATTTTATGTTTAAAATTTTAAAAAAGGTTAAAAATATAATAAATCATATGTCAGGGAACCTATGCTCTTAATGATTTTTAATAAAGAACATACCCTAATATGACATAAATTTTTAATTAATTATAAATAAATATGTTTTATTAAAAAATAATAAGATCATTTGACTAAAAATATTCATGTGGTGAAAGATATGAGCATCTGAAAAGGGGTATTGGAAGGGTGTCTAGAACTACAAAAAGTGAAAAACTTCACCATGATGAAAATTACTCTTCCTATACTTCAAAAATATGGAATAAGAATAAATATGTATATGTATAATTCCTTATATACATACTAATTATATGTATTTTATATTTATTGTATATAAAATTTTAAACATAAAATAAATGTGCAGGATGCATCCTTGAAAAGAGAAAATATAGAGAATAAAGTTAGAACTTGTTAACAAATTCTTGTGGGTTTAAAAACATAAGAGAGTGTGTGAGAGATTGGGGAGATAAATAATTTAGTATATAAATATGTATATATATAATTATATTTTATATACATAATCTATATGTAGGCTAATATATAGATTATGTATATAAAATATAGATAGATAGACTTATATAGATAAAATAAGCATAAAATAGATATTTAATTATAATTATATAGATTGTGTATATAATATAAGATGGATATTTAATTATAAAAAGATGGATATATAAGCATAAGCCACTCAATCATCAAGATTACAACCTCTATGAAGAGTACACTTTGATTGGGGGCTACTAATATCTTAGACGGATACTTTTATGAAATATAAAATTAATTACCTATATATGTAGGATAATATATATCTTAAAATATATGAATATATTTCTAAACTTCTAATGCCCCATAGTGAATAAAAGACTCTATCTCTATAATTTAGGTGGTGGATATATATGTATGTATATATATATGTATATGTATATATATCTATAGATATATATATATATATATATATATATCTACAGATATATATATATACATATATATATACATACATATATATATATACATATACATATATATATATATATACATATAAATATATATATATATATACACACATGTATATATATACACATGTATATATATATACATATATACATATATATATATATACATATATATATATATACATACATATACATGTATGTATGTATGTATGTATATATACACACACACACACACACACACACACACACACACACACACACACACACACACACACACACACACATATATAGTATATATATATAGGGATGCATAACAAGATTAATGAATAACTAACCAATATATATATAAACATTCCTTTGATTCAAAGTCTATCTATCTATATTTTATATACATAATCTATATAATTATAACAAGGTGTATATTATTTTATATTCAATATAATTATAACAAGGTGGATATAGGTTTTTACCGACATCATTAAAAATATTTTTGAGAATATTGAAAATGGTTTTGTCTGATGCTTCAGCCTGGCCATTACCTTGAGGGTAATATGTTGTAGAAAAATATTGTGTGATGTTATATTTGGTACATAGATTATCAAAATCCTTATTCTTTGAATGATCATGTATTATCAGATATAATGTCGGAGGGGATACCATAATGGAAAATAAGATGGTTGAAGATGAATTTGGAATTTACTTACCAGTCACAAGATTATATATATATATATATATATATATATATATATATATATATATATATATATATATATATATATATATATATATATATATATACTAAAATATATATACTTACCTATATTTACTTAGCCCATCTAATATTTTATTATATTTCTTTTACTATATACTACAATTTGAAATGCTTTACAAGACAACCCATTATATCCATTATATACTTATATTATATAATAATAAAAAAAAATTAGTATAAAGCAAAGGAATGTTTTTATTCTAAGACTAAATACCCCAAAGACAACTCATATATAATTATATTGGCTATTTTAAGACTAAATACACTAAATACCAAAAGGGGTCTTGGAAGGGTGTCTAGAACTACAAAAAGTGAAAAACTTCACTAGGATGAAAATTACTCTTCCTATACTTCAAAAATATGGAATAAGAATAAATATGTATATGTATAATTCTTTAAGGAAATGTATCTAAGTCAAATCTAACATAGTTTACTGTATATAGATTACATAATCTATATATTATATACTAAATTATTTATCTCCCCAATCTCTCACACACTCTCTTATGTTTTTAAACCCACAAGACTTTGTTAACAAGTTCTGACTTTATTCTCTATATTTTCTCTTTTCAAGGATGCATCTTGCACATTTATTTTATGTTTAAAATTTTAAAAAAGGTTAAAAATATAATAAACCATATGTTAGGGAACCTATGCTCTTAATGATTTTTAATAAAGAACATACCCTAATATGACATAAATTTTTAATTAATTATAAATAAATATGTTTTATTAAAAAATAATAAGATCATTTGAATAAAAATATTCATGTGGTGAAAGATACGAGCATCTGAAAAGGGGTCTTGGAAGGGTGTCTAGAACTACAAAAAGTGAAAAACTTCACTAGGATGAAAATTACTCTTCCTATACTTCAAAAATATGGAATAATAATAAATATGTATATGTATAATTCTTTGAGGAAATGTGTCTAATTCAAATCTAACATATTTATTTCTAGCTTTGGATATGTAAAACTATAGTCTTATGAATAGTTTTACACATACAATTCATAAGACTTAAATTGTTGTAAGGAAATAGTGTTGTAAAACTAATTTATTCATATTACTTAGTCCTATGATCCTCCATCAAGCTTCATGTTAAAGCAACACTTTTTAGGATTATTGATGTTGTAATTAAATTATCTATCTCCATCATATTATATCAATGAAAAATGGTAATTCTATTTATTTATTATCAAAAAATTATACAAATATCAATAATTTTTGTTTGTAATCCTCTATAATTTCCTTGAGACTAATAATCCTCTAG